>BQMF02000334.1:0-506634 GCA_027922465.2 Turritopsis dohrnii
GTCGTTTCTGATGTTTCTAATAATGATAAAAAAGTTCGTGTAACATTTTTCCCTCAGGCATCGTTTCTTTTCAAAAAAGACATTATGTCATTACAGTGCAGTTTGAAAGCGAGGCAAGATCTGCTGTGACGTATTTTCCGAAAAGGTCTATTATTGTTTACGTTATGTAAGCAAACATTCTCAAGCCCGGTTCAGTGAGATGAGAACCCCCATATCAACACTGGTGAATTTCATTTCATTCAACTGAGCCAGCTTACCTAAAGTAATAAAAAGTAGATCGCTAGTTCATTTTTGAAGAGAAAACATTTTGCACACTTCGGCGTGTTTTGGCAAAACATAATCAAATCAATTTCACACGTGTGTCCTTTGTTAAGTGCTTCATCTCATCTCCAACATAATGAAAAACATCATCAAGTTGGGCAACGAATATTAAAACTTTTTCCATATCACCTCCATATCACCATATTCCTGTTTTATTCCATATCACCTTTTCCATATCATATTTAGCGTACGTCGCTTTTTTTTTTGAGGTAGGCGATGTAACTTAAACATTCCCATCAAACTCAACGATGAAGTATGTACGATACGGTCAGCACCGCAGGCACCAAGTTTAAAGGTGAGTTCCTGAAAGACAGCTTAGTGAAAGCTTCATGCGATATTAAGGAAGCATTAGGCGCTCCATCGAATTATTCCAATTCATGAAACGGCGGTCCAGTACACCGTGAGAAATCCCATTAGTAGGGGGCAATTTGTAAAATCGCTCGATTTTTTTAGTTAAAGCATTTGTTATACATTTTGGAAAGTTTAACCAATTACCTATCGAATTTACCTGAGTTCCAATTTTTTTCGGACACTAGTGTATTTTACAGACAGAATAAAAAATGACCGAAAATCACCAAAATCTTGATAACTCAAAAACTATTTGTGATATAAACATGAAATTTGGTACAGATGATTATCATCATGAAACACAAATTTTTGCAAAATTGCATTCCAATACCTCAAACGGAGACTATTTTACAGACCAAAATCAAAATTCACATTTTGGTCAGTAAAATAGCCGTTTTTGACCAATATTTTTTAAATTATGTAAATTGACAGAAATTAATGTTTTACATCTTTGGTGAAAATTTAAAGTG
Source organism: Turritopsis dohrnii (assembly GCA_027922465.2). Lineage (NCBI taxonomy): Eukaryota > Metazoa > Cnidaria > Hydrozoa > Anthoathecata > Oceaniidae > Turritopsis > Turritopsis dohrnii. Next base: position 1,140 of record BQMF02000334.1, read on the forward strand.
ATTTGCACTTCTAGATCAAGAGTTATGAGCGGTCAGTAAATTACCTAATCTAATTCATCTGTCTGAACTAAATATAAGATAAGGACGTTCGATTTGGTAGTTGGCGTTCGATTTGAAAGTTGACGTTAAACTTGGTCATTCGAAAATATGTCTTGGCGAGAAGAAGAGTGAAAAGTTCATCTTGGAACCGTCACTTGAATCTTTTGAAAAGCTTCTAAAATAGAACGAGAAAAAGGAATGATTTCAAAGATTGTTCAGTTCTTGATTTCTTCGAACGTACAAAATATTTAACCGCCGAGGAGTTATTTGACAAACAAAATAGGTATCACAATGGGTGTTACAAAAGTATTACCAATGTCGAAAAGTTGAATCGAGCTAAGAAACGCTTCTCTAAGTCCGTCGACACTGGAGACCCGACTGTTAGTAAACGGAAGGCTGGAAGACCATCTGTGATGAATGTGGAAAAGGGGGATGATCGTGTTCAAACTAGATCGATGACCGAACCTTATGATAAGACTGAGTGCATTATATGTCAACTGAAAAACCCTGGAGTTAAATTACATAAGGTAATGTTCCATTCAACCGGTGCATATATGTTGTCTGTGTCAAAACAACTAGAGGATAGGTAATTTTTCCGGCGATTGAAGTCAATTTATTGTGCCCAAGATGGGGTAGCAAACGACGTGTTATACCATCTTTTATGCTGGAATGATCGCAAACGACAAGCCGAATCAAATTCGAAACCTTTTGATGATTCGGTCCGTACCATTTCTGATATTGAATTGTTAAACTTTATCCGAGTAAATGTGAAACCAGGCGGCAAAACTATTGATATGAATAAAGTTAATGATATCTACAAGGAAATATAACTACAAAATGGAGAATGTATGGAAGTTGTATCAACCGACAAAAAGAAATATCTCAAAGAATTGATTTCAGAAAACATTGAAGAAATTACATTTGTAAAAAATCAAAACCATCAAAGCCTGAACAATTGTATGTCGATTTGACAGTTAATCAGTCTTATTCTGTTGATGACGTAACGACAACCAGAGACATAAAATCGATGCTGAAATTAGCAAAAGAGATACGAAAAGAAATTCTTGATGAAAATTGGAATTTCACTGGTGATTTCAGTTCGTACAAAGGGTCGCCAAAGCTTTTCATATTTTTGAAATGGATTCTTTTCGGTCCGTTAGCTTCGGAATGTACGAAGAAACTCATGAAATGGAGAAAGTGTTGAAAATAACGTCGCAATTCATATCACAAAACGTTAAAACGAATCGTCAGACAAATTACCACTTACACAATCAAACTCAAAACTTATCATCTACTATTGAAACACCGTTGAGTGTTGGATCTGGAATAGCTTTTTATCATGCAACTCGAAGCAAAAAACTGGTAAATTTCCTATCAGACTTAAACATGAGTGCAAATTACAAGAAGGTCACTACTATCAAATCAGATATTGCACAATCAGTACTTCAAAGGTGCGACAATCTAAACGGCATTTTTGTTCCCTGAACATCGTGGAGGATTTACCTTGTTGGCTTGCGATTGATAATACTGATTTAAAGTTGGATACACCAGATGGAAAACGTCAGCTTCATGGCACTGCTACTGTAGTTTATCAAGCGAAGACTAATGCTGAGGTGAGGATCATGTTCCAATATCACTGTTTCTAAATTGTTTTATAGAGCATTGACCACAACCAGACAATCGAAAGAGATCTTAGAGCTGTTATCGTCCATTCAATATCTGAAGTTTCAATCTACGACAGCTCAAAAAGAAATACAATTGAGGAGAAGCACAATGGTATAAAAGGTGTTCTAAACAATACAGAGTTTAGTGATCTTCAGAAAAAATTCGATTTAAAGATGACAAATCAAATTTTTTATAATTTTAGTTATTATTTCTTAATTCTGGTAGTACCTATACGATTTAATATGCTATCTACTTTTAACGAGACATGTTATTGTTTGGTTGATTCATTAGTAAAGAATATGCAAAAAATAGCAAAAAAACTTGATTTTTTCCCTATTTTCTACTAACCATACCCCCTGAAAAAGATTTTTGAAATTTTTTTTATTACTAATCTTTGACATATCTTCAGCACGTCTACCAAGTCTCAAGTTGTTTGGATCACTAACCCTCAAGGACTGACTAATTATATATCACTGTAAATGCTATTTTCCTTAAGGAAACCCTTATAAACGCCAAAAGTACCCCTACTATTCTATGTAAAAGCTACCGATTTGACCGGGTTATCATACCTTTCCTAAAAGTAGAGACCCTATAGATAACAAAAAAGCAGGTTTCCCTTTTTCCTAAAATTGAGCCCTAAAATCGACCTAGCTCATGGGCTATAAAAGAGACGAGCATTATCAACTAACTGGATCAAAGAATGAACGAATCAGGGCCTACACGAAAAGATTTCGGAAGTGTTTAACGAACATGAAGTTGTTTTCCACATCGATACAGCCAATGAAGTAGAATCAAACGTGGTTAACATAATACATCCATTTGTACGTATTTTCTGGTGTTTTTGCTGTAAAATAATGTAGAATTATAATTTACTGACCGGCTCATAACTCTTGATCTAGAAGTGCAAATCACTTCAAATTTTCACCAAAGATGTAAAACATTAATTTCTGTCAATTTACATAATTTAAAAAATATTGGCCAAAAAACAGCTATTTTACTGACCAAAACGTTAAATTTTGATTTTGGTCTGTAAAATACTCTCCGTTTGAGGTATTGGAATGCAATTTTGCAAAAAGTTGTGTTTCATGATGGTAATCTGTACCAAATTTCATGTTTATATCACAAATAGTTTTTGAGTTATTAAGATTTTGGTGATTTTCGGTCATTTTTTATTCTGGTCTGTAAAATACACTAGTGTCCGAAAAAAATTGGAACCAAAGTAAATTCAAAAGCTAATAGGTTAAACTTTCCAAAAATGTATAACAAGTGCTTTAACTAAAAAAATCGAGCGACTTTAAAAAATGGAACAAATCCCCCTACTACATCCGAAGAAAAAAAGAAATTGAAAATATTCCACATGAATGTTGGAAGGCTTTGTGAATATTGATTGTTAGGGGAGGGGCAATTTTCATTTCTTTTTTTCAGTTATGTCCAGGACCATAACAAGAAATTACTTTACGGAGAGAAAGTTTGGCGTTTTTTGGTCATTTTCGCGAAAGTAAGCACAAAACAGGAACGAGGTTTTTGTTAGAAAAAAACGCTTCAGATTTTATGTCTTAATTCATTTCAAAATTATCAACTACAAGAACGCACAAATACGAAAAATACACGTCTCTTGTCAACACATTAAATTCTTGTCATGCTCACACGATGTCTCAGAGGATTCTCATTTTCTTCTTCGCAAGAGTGAAAAACTGAAGAAATTCGAAATTCAAATACATAAAAAAACACTGCGTACGAGCGTTGATGCTAGAAAAATTACATGTTTTATTTATGCTTTGTACTTCTGAGCCGCGATGTCCGCCAGCATTTTGTTCCCACCAAGGAACGTTAAGCCACCGATTAGTGCCAGCAATTTCAAAGTGTGGAACATGTTCTATATGGAAAACAGAAATGAATTTCAATTGAATATAGGAAGCGTTGTTAAAACTTGATTGAATGAATATAACACAGCGAGTGAACAGTACTTACGTATTGTACCCAAAACATGTAATAAAGAACAAAGATTCCAGCTAGACCCACATGAAATACCAATGCTGGTAGAGTGAATTGAAAATTGGATAAATTGGCACCCACTTTTATCCACTAAAAAAACAAGAATCATTCATGTAAAAAACAACAACAAGAATCATTCATGTCAAAAAAAACCAACAAGAATCATTCATGTAAAAAAACAACAACAAGAATCATTCATGTAAAAAAACAACAACAAGAATCAATCATGTAAAAAAAAAAACAACCCAAAAAACAAACTACGTTTTGATGTCACAGTATGAAAAACAAAACTACTTACCATGCCTAACATTATGACTAAAGGGGACAAAACAAGTGCAGTAAAAGCTGTTGATACAATCTTGGCTGGTCTCTTCTCAGGAATGCGAAACATATGCTTAAAAAAAGAGTGAGCACGTTAAAATAATGATTTCCTTGTTATTGTCTGAAGGTTAACTTATCCCCCATTGCTCCTCATTCCGTCCTAGGAGTCTTCAAGGAATGTCTGACATATAAAATTATAATCATAGGAGCATAAATCAACGTCACTGTAATGGATATTTTTAATCCACAAACTTAACTTACATCAATTACAGGTTTAGGCTTGATGACACGTTCTTGTCGTTTTGTGGTCTTCGGTTTACCAGAGAATGATAAAGAAACATCACCCTAGATAAAACAAACTTGAAATCATCAAAAACTGTGTGTTACACAAACGTATTACATTAAGCATTGCATAAAAGTTGTCATCCTTTTGGGTAATGCCTGCTTATAATGTGGTTTTACTGAGCAAGCGACCATAAAAAGGTTTTGTGATATTGCCACCATTATGACTGATACAACCATTTGATAAGATTGTAGCAGCTTCGATTGGGGCTTTAACATGTTAGCTTGTTTGTGAGAACATAACTTGTAAACACAAGAACAGGGTTCGTACAGTCCTTAACCTAAGAAATTCCCTGACTTTTCCTGGAAAGTATACATTTTCCCTGATAAAAATCCTGAAAATGATATGTTTTTCCCTGACTTTTTCTTAAATGCATATGTTCTTTCCTGACTTTAGGCTAACAATTGCCGAAACAATACTGGTCTTTTGAAAAAGCTTGCTGCATATGGAGTTAAGGGTCTCCTTTATGAGATCATTCGTTCCTTCCTTGGTAATCGTAGGCCTAAGGTTGTTTTAGATGGGCAATCATCATCAACACTTTCCATCAATGCAGGAGTTCCCCAAGGTTCTGTCCTTGGGCCAACCCTTTTTCTTCTTTTCATCAATGATCTGCCTGATGACATTATTTCCAAGCTTGCCATCTATACTGATGATTCAACCATCTATTCCTGTATTCCAAAATCAGATTTGTTCAGCCAGGTAGAAATGGCAGGCGAAATTGAACTTGATCTGCAATCTATAGTTGAGTGGGGAGAGAAATGGCTGGTCACATTCAATTCTTCAAAAACCAAACTTCTTCTGTAAATCATATTAAAGATCCCTTTTTACCGTCAGTTTCAATGAATGGCACCCAGTTGGAAGAAAACAGCTCCTTTCGTCTCCTCGGCATCACTTTTTCACAGGATTTCTCCTACATTGAGGCAATTGCTAAGTCAGCCTCAATGAAGATGGGCTCCCTTCTTCGTGCGAGAGCATACCTCAGCCCTGATGCCATTCTTTACCTATATAAATCTACTATTCAGCCTTGTATTGAGTATTGCTGCCATATTTGGGGTGGTGCACCTTCAGACTCTCCTAAACTTTTAGATCGTATTCAGAAACGTATCTGTAATGCTATTGGTGATAAACTTGCAAGTAAACTTGACACACTCTCCCATCGCAGATATGTGGCATCACTTTGCCTCTTTTATAAATACTTTTACGGAAAATGTTCAACTGAGCTCTCTTCTCTCATCCCTGCATCAAAAACTTTCAAGCGAAACACAAGATATTCATCTGATTGCCATGATCACACTGTCAACATCCCAAAGTCATCTAAAACTTTTTACCAACAAAGTTTCATTCCTCACTCCTCTAGCCCTCTGGAATTCTTTACCACAGTCTGTTTTTCCTTCCCATTATAATCTTCAACATTTTAAATGCAATTCATTATCACCTTTCTTCCTTGTACCTCAATACATATTAGTGGTTTTAAACCTTGCATTGAGCAACCAACAGTGTAATCTGACTAATGAACTAGATATTGCAATGCCTGACAGGCAGTTGATTGGTCTATACACTGACAAAACAGTGTGTGGAGCACGTTGCAGCCAAATTACAAATGTTTTATCTAGAAGCCAACTATCTTGAAAATAAGTTTTTTATTATTCATTCTAATGAGTTAACAGATAAAATATAGATAAAGAAGCATATTATACATATTCCTTTTATGCCTCCCTGACTTTTAAAAAAATTCCCTAACATTTCCTGACATTCCCTGACTTAATCAAAAAAGCCACTTTTAATCCTGACTCTACGAACCCTGAAGAAGAAACACGTACCAACACCCATGTGATAGGAACTTGCATAGCTGAATCACCAACAATCAGAGACTAAAGAAAAAGACACACACGAATCCATGAATCTGTGGACTTAGTATATGTAAATATATATTCAAGGCATGAAGCAACAATTCATATTATAGATGAATGCTGAGATTAACTTGAAATTATTTTGCCTGCAGCTAAAGAAGCATTATCATCACAGAATACCAATTCAAATGCCAGTAAATCTAAGCTGCAGGAAATATTTTTCAGAAGTGCAAAAAAAGTAACAGTATCCTAAATAGGTAACTGTATCATGTCTTAACTTAGGGAAATTAAGCCTTCATCAAAAACTTCTCATATTAGCCACAGAAAGGTCTCACTAATCTTCTGTGACCATTAAATTTGTCTAAAATAGTAAATTTATACACAATTTTTTGTTATCAAATATCTAACAATTGCTGCTTACACAGAGCATTGTGATGGAGATTTTGATGTCACAGCGCAATCGCTCTTTTTGTAAGGATTGCATAAACTAGAAGATTGTTATTTTACAAGTTCATGTTCTTCCTGATATAAAACCTTTATTAAAAAGTATTAAATTTTAGATTTATAGCAGGTAGTGTGTATGTGAGATTTTGAACTAAAGTGTACATTTTAGATGTATATTAAAAAGAAAAATTCTTTTCTTGAAACTTATATTTCCATTCGCCATTTCTTAAGATTCTTTAAAATTTCTATGTTGATGAACGATAAATATCTTGGTGCTAATGTTTTTTTACCATTGATATGTCGCCAGTTTTTCCTCATAATTTTAGAAAATAATAAGCGTAAAAAAATATGCCATCATGTGCTACCTACGGTTGCAGTTAATATAAATGAAAAGGAAAATCACTGTGACTTTTAAAATGAAAGCTGTAATGGTGATTTAACAAAGTTGTTTTAGCAATTGTTTTCATTTGGGATACTTCTTATATATGAAAGTGTTCATCTAGGATAAATGAAGTATTTCATGCTCAAAATTGGAAAAGAAATATGAAGGCTTAATGTCCCTAATGAATAATTAAATGATATAAAACATCCAGGTACACAAGGGGTAATACAGGTCAAAAACCAAAGTGCAATGTGCTATTGGGCATCGAAATCTCAGCACCCAAATTCAAACCTCACTTCATGTTTGAACGTTTGTTAATTCAGTGAATAATGGATACAAAAGCCTTCAATATGAAAATTAATGTGTGAACATACAGAAAGATTTGAGCGCATTTTAGGCCAATTAGGGTCCCAATTCAAAAATTGACAGCACCCACCACCCCTACCATGTTCACGTCACTAGTGCCACGCAAATTCAAATCCTGTATTACCCCTTCATACAGTTACCTAAAAACTTCATTTCATTTTCACCTTTAAATGATTAAGCAGGAGCAGGATTGAAATTTGGTAGTGCAAAAGAAGACACTAGATTTCCCTCAGAGCATTCTCTCTTTCACTTGATTCAAGGTAATCATGAAGTAGATATATCTACTTTCATATAAGGAAAATTATTAACATATCATCAAAAGTAGCTTAAGGGAGACACAGCCTCACAACGAGCGTTAGTCTCAACCATACTTCATCATTAGGAATCACATTCCAGAAGTTATTGATTGTTCAAATAGCACACTCAACACCAATACTTACAATTTTATACTTCCCAGACAAATTATTAAAGGAGTCTTTACCAGTTGCAGCAACATCCTAAAAAAAAGGATCCATTATAAAAAGGGTTTTGTGAGGACCTAAACTAATTCAAAGCGAAATCAAAAGCAGATCAGTTTACTTACCAACGTGAATTTGTAATGATCATCACTATCAGGTTCAGCCACAAAAAAGATTTCTTGCTGAGTGGATTCACTTACAAGACGAATAAAAGTTTGGTGTGCAGTCACTAGGTTACCATTGGAAAGATCTTTTAAATTAAAAGTCATCACAATTTTCTGATGATAATCTGCATCAAGGGCAGCAGATAATTTATCTGGATAAGTTAACCTAAGAGAAATCATAACATCATTACTGGAATATTTTTCTATGAGCTAAACCTTACAGAAGCTTGATGAATAGTTCAGACGTTCCAGTGTCAGCAAAAATATCAGACAGGGATAACTTATGTCATCACGAGTAGTACTAAAACTTCAGCAGCAATATGGTGATCAGCCAACATACTTAGTAGTTTTAGTCAAGACAGCTTGGTCTTTGTCACCAACAGCTATTTCAACATCTTCAACCATGATTCGAGCAAGGACTTTGGCATTGACACTAAACTCACCACCAAGGGCAAATCGTTTAGGATCTTTCTTGACTTGGACAGATATGGTGCATTTGTGCATTCCTCGGGAAGGTGATTCAGCCATGACATCGACATAAAAGGAGTGAGCAGCAATGTAGCCACGTGCAACTTCACCATCAATTATGATGTAGTCGTCCTTCTCTGGACTGTTCTTAAATGGTCTGTTATCAAACAGTGTTACTGAATCATCAGCAGTTGTGAAGGACTTAGCTGTTACACTTACATCTGGAATAGATTGATCCAAAACGTTTGTAACTCTGACCTAGTAAATAGATGGTAAAAAACGATTCCAGTATAGTTTATTTATTGCATATTTAGGTTTTAGATAGTTGTGGTTCATCCACACAAACAGCATTACTAGCAATTTTATATGAAGTCTTCCTACAGAAACAAAAACATACATTTTGTATCTGCTTTTAATCTTCAATAACTTCATATAGGCACATGGGAACGAATGAGTAACTACCAAATCTGTTACACATTAGCTTTTAAAGTGCCTCCACACAATGGAAAGAACAGTGAATACAGAAATTATACCTTGAGTAATGGATTGTCACTTGTGATTAAATTAGATTTGAAAACTGAAACAACAACTGGAACTTGATGCTAAAAGGAAAGAATAATAGAAACTCTCAAAAAATAAACAGAAGTCTCAAAAACAATAAATCCACAACTAATTGCTCAATTTAAGAACATCTGATTTGTCAGTTACTACAGAGACACCCTCTCCTCGATACTCATTTCTTTCACATTACAAACCTCACAAGTAGACAAAGTCTTTCAAATTACCTTGTTAGCTACGAGGGCATTAAAAGCAATCAGCAGATTGTGAATGTCTTTTAAAGAGTAAACATATTTCCTCTTAATTATGTAATTGGCAAACTTCACAACCTGATCCTAAAAATCAAAAGCAACTTGCTAAACAAATAATGTACAATGTAAATTAAATCTGTTACAAAAAGCAACCAGATTGTTACCCTCAGTGGTAGTGACAAGTTAGGTAAACATCAAACGATAGCCTCAACTATCTCAGGGCAAGGATAACTTATACATCATAGGTAACAAAGTGAATCAAACAATCATTCACAATAATACAATAGTCAAACAAAAAAACAATACCTCTTTCAGCAAGGCAGTCTTTTGCTGATCAGCCAAACTCAAAATTCCACGTATTACTTGGGCAGTGACTTCTAACCCTCCTTCAAACTAACATAAATAGACAACATTTTTTACTAATTTTCATTGAAATAAGATTATCCAGAATGAGCAAAGTGAAAGCCACATACCTGCAACATTTCCCCACCAATTTCATCAGCTTGTGCAACAATATCCTACAAAGAAAAACAGAAATGAGTAGTTGCAAAGAAAGCGAAATAAATGCATTAAAGAAATCACAAAGACTTACTTCAACCATCGAGACAATAGGCTTAAGATCTGGAGAATTTGGAAGGAGGCTTGCAGCATAAAAGGATATGGCAGCACTAAAAATTAAGTTACATTCATGTTTTACATTGATAATTCTTAACCTACATTATTACCTAGATTATATGCCGAGGCTCAGTGGGACTGTTGAATGTATCACGCTGTAGTGAACTACAATCAAACACAAGTTTATGCATCATAGCCTCTGGAAATAATTACCAAATGACATGAAGAAACAAACCTTGCTGGAGTGTCAACATCTTTTGCAACAGCCACAAATTTCTTAACAGTGCTAGGATCAACAGATACTCCAAGATTGACCATAGCAGAAACAACTTGTGAAAAGCTAATAGAATCTGTATCATCTTGAATCAAGCCAACAAATGAAATCTTGGGTACACCTTTACATTTCAATGCTTTCACCACTTCAGAGAACTGGAAAAGTGACCTGGCATTTTCTTGCTTCACCTGATCAATGGCAAGTTTGCAAATACTTTCTGCTTGGTTTACTTCTTTACCTAATGCTTGCAATCCAGTGACAGCATAATAGACAGATTCAAGATCTTTGTGGTTCTGTTGAAGCTTGACAGCAAGCCTGTTTTGCTCCAATTGAGTTAAACTACTTGTTAAGATGCTACAATTTCCATATTCGAATAACACAAAAGCAATTGCTATAAAGTAAAATAGACAAATTTTTAAGCTGTAACTAAAATATATAAGTAATACTGTCAATTGTCCTAACTTCGGACATCCTTCCAAACTTCGGACATAAAAAAAAACATATCCGCAAAATACAAACCACATCAGTAAAAGTCTATACTGCACTGTCAATTAAACTAAATCTAAAACTTGTCATAACTGAAATTAACAAAAATGAAACATTTAAATTAGTTGACTGTACTACGTCTCTGATTTAAGGCTCTATCTAAACAACAGATCTAATAGAATTCACGCAGACGTTTCAGGTAGCACATATGTACCGTGTTCTTAGGCATTTTAAAGCATTTTCTGGAGAATGACTAAAAAGCGCATTTTACTTTAAGTAATGGAATTTAGAAGACATCGATGAAAGTCCTGGGAATGAAGTGATATTAGATAGCTTACGCAACTGCGATTCTACGGCGGCAGTGTGAACCAGATGATTGGGAAATTCAAGATCGTGAAATAACGCACTGTGTTGCAGATACCAATCCGCCGTGAACATTCCGTCACCATAGCCATAGAACATACGCAGGTGTTGATTACGTAGGGAAGAGTATTGTACCAAAGAAAAAAATCGGGAAAAAATGTAAACAAAACATTCCGCTAATTTCAATTCACATTTTGTAATGATATTCAATGTTTGCTTTGATGATAATGATTATTACCTGGTTTTCATTCAGTTACAGATTAAAGATACAAAGGTTATTTCAAAAGTTAATACAGTAGAAACCGTCTGCTATAATTCTATTTTAACTTGTTAGACATGATTGCTATTGCAATCCCTTGGGGGTGATGTTTATCATTATTTTCAAATCACTTATTTTCTTCACGCTTATTGCGCTTCACATTTATTTACGCTTCACACTTACTTATTGCGTTTCAACACATTTTATCAGCTTCATCTAATATTTTAGTATTTGTTGTGACTTGGGTTGATTGGTTATTTACATTTCGTTTACCAGACAGGTCTGTTTATTTAGCGTGTCCGAAGTTTGGAAGGATGTCCGAAGTTAGGACGATTGACGGTAAGTGAATTGTAAAGGTTGTTCATATTTAGTAGTTCTTTGATTGTGCTAAAAATGTTTATTACTTCATAATCACTTTTGAGAGTTAATTATCTTTATCATACCGTCAAAGTCCCTAATTCGGGACAGCTGGCCTAATTCGAGACAGCCACTTTCAGCGTCTGTAAATTAAAAACACAACACATCCCGTACTGTTAATCAAACTATAACACAAACTTCAGTTTTTAATAAAATCATTAAGAGTTAATGACTTCACCTTGAGAGTTGTATATATGCGTGATTTACAATAAGAATTTGTGGAGGAGAGTGTTAGTCTTTTTCAATACTCTGTGATACGTTCATGGTGAATTTTGTGTTAAATGCACGTGACAAAAGTTTTCAAAATGCCCGGTCACCACATGGCGTAAATAAGCCAATCAATTTGCGTATTTCAATCGAATCCGCTTCGAAAGCGATGATAAAAAAAAATTGTTTTATTTTGTACATAATGACTGCGAAGAGATATTGAAAATGGTAGGCCATTTATGCGAGTGATTCCCCACGGTCAATACTTCACGTGCTGTTGGTATGGTTCTTTTGCTATGTTTAATGAAACATTTTTAGTTTATGTGGTGAGTTTGGTGAGTATGAATGTATATTTTCGTGATCAGTATTTTGTGCGTCTCGAATTAAGCCAGCTGTCTCGAATTAGGCACTTTGACGGTACTTCCTTTAATAAATGAAATGAAAAGATGAATGCAGCATTTATTGGGTGGCATTGATCTGCAGTGTTCAGCAGAGAAAACACAACAAAAAGCATTTAGAAATGTATACTCTTTCACTCCTCAGTAATTATAATGACATTTGCTGAACATATCAAGTAGTTAAGGCAAAGGAAAACTGGGAAAAGAAATTACATACCTAAAAGTAAGTACTTGCATGCCATGACTGTACCGTTCAGATTCAAAGCAGACAAGGGCAACTTGATAAGAAGCTCAGGATAATGATTCTGGAAAAGGGGTCCGGGGACTGGTACGTGTCGCGTGGTATGGTATTTCAAATGTCATGCGCGCGGAGCAAACTCCAGAGGTCAAAGAAAATTATACTTTTTTAGAAATCCAGCTAACGAAATTGTCGATAAAATCAAATTCGAAATCATTAAAATTTATTTTACAATAAGGAACAATCACAATAGGTGAATAAGTGTTTTCTCATGGACCGTATGGCCGAATATTGAAAACGCATAAATCTCACTCGCTTTCATCTCAACTGAATAGAGGTGTACAAACATAGCACATTGACCTTGATTGATTTCACGTGCTTGGAAGTCATGGCAGCCGAGGAGAACTGTGAAAAGGAATTTTTGTCCGAAACCTATTTGATTGAAATTGCGGAAACTTGTCCTGAAAAAAGCTTAAATTACCTTCAAGAATGTTTGAAAAAGGATGGCTTAATCCTTCACGTTGGGAAAATTGCAGAATATCGCTTCATAACTGTGAAATGTTCATTTGAGATGCTATGTTCGCAGGTTACGCCAAATTTGTCTGATTTTTTCGCCATCAAATTTTCGAATTTATGTTTGATATAGTCAATAGGAACTTAAAATATTCGGAATAGAAAGAGAGCCAATACATATACATGCAGATATACCAAAATGTACAGTCATAGATGGGGAGTTTTAAAGGGATTCCTGCGTCCAAAACGATATATCTATCTCAAGGGAAGAACTCACAAAGTTGTTTAACATAAAGATATACTCCAAAACAACAAAAATTGCTTATTTAAGCTATATGGCTTAATTAAGCGAAATCCCCGCGAGTTGAGCAAATATATGGCGACAACCTGAACATACTGTAACCCCTAGCTTTATTAAGCTATTATAATATCCTAATTAAGCGATCATATGACAGATAGGCTTATTTGATGTCAACCATTGGTTACATTTTTATACATACATATATATATAAACGTGCTATTTGCATCCAGTTTATATTCACACATTCGCTATATACGAAACGCAGAACACACGATGGCTAGTTTAACAAACGAAGAAGTATTCAGATACAGGGATAACTATTTTGAATTTCGCGCTAGGCGATGGAGGGACACTACTTCAGTATTCAGGCCTGGTCATGAATGGTTTGCGATCGCACGCGCACACGCTCACACACCCCTAGATCGGCTAAGGCGTGCATTAATCCCGCACGTGAATTTCGTAAAAACGGACCCTAGGCGTGCGATTACCGCACGTGCAATCAAACAGATTTATAAATCGCACGTGCAGAATATTTACGTTTTTTTCGCAATAACGGAACATTTGATCACATATGTGACGGTTTATGGGAAAAGGATAACAATCGAAAAAGTGATTTGAATCGCTTAATCGATTAAGCGATTATTTGAAGCTAAAAAGCGATTCTTTAGAATCGATTTTTAGCTTCAAATAATCGCTTTTCCGATTCACATGAATCGCTTTTTAGATTCTAATGAATCGCTTTTTAAATTCTAATGAATCGCTTTTCCGATTCCAATGAATCGCTTTTCCGATTCTAATGAATCGCTTTTTTGATTCTATATCACTCACTCAAGTGTTGATTAAAATTCTGATAAACATTTCCCCCAAGGAATAAACCAAAATATCGATCGAACAACTCAAAAAAAGAATTGTAAGGGACAGTTTCTATTGGTAGTAACTTTAAAACAAACTTTTTTTTCTTTTTTCTTAAACTGAATGTGAACCATGTTCTGTTATGTAAACAGGGGTGGAACAACTTAAACAAAAAAAAGAATTATAGCAGATGGTTTCTATTTGTAGCAACTTGAGAACAAACTGTTGTTTATTTTATCTCTTAGTGAATAAGAACCAGGTAATCAGTTCATTATTAAACACGAACGCATGCTACCTGTAATTATACATCCGTCACATTGAGTTTTCAAAATAATGCTGAAGTCGCGATAACAACAACATCTTTTGAGTGTGTAGACATCTTTATCAATAAAAAAACTTTTTATTTTTATTTGGCAAAATAGCAATTAGATATAATACTCCCGGTTATGTTCCAACTTCGAAAACTGGCGCATGGGAATATGAAAAATATAAACATACATACATAGACGTTGAACGAAACGAAACGTAGGAAGTAGGTGAATCCTACTTTTCATATCCTAACAAAATACCGTTACTTTATTTGATTTATATCGTTTGTTATCACAATCCCTTGGACGGTCACATATATGAAACATGGAATCTACTATGTAAACAGATAATCTTATTACGGCGATAGCAACGATTTTTAGTTTTTATTTACATTTTCTTTTCGAAAAAGATTTTTTTCTCTCTTGGCGCACATCTGTCTTTAAAATATATTTGCAGCTCATGCAAGTATATTTCTTTTGTTATAAATTCTGGTTATTAATTAAGCTACGTTTACATTAGCGAAAGATCCAATCACGGCTTTCTGTAGTATTCGTCCGTTTCTTTCCGCATTAAATTTTCCAAAAACAGCCTTAAAAATAAAAATCTATTTCCAGATGGATGGTGTTTTTGTATCTATTATTTATTATTGCGCCAGTTTTATAATGCCGTTTTTCACCATTTGGTTTGTTTATAATTTGAGATTTAATACTTCTATTTTATTATGATACATAGAGAATCTATGATGATGAAAATCTTATTAACTTTATTCTTATAATTAACATCACTTCTGACTTACAAATCGATTTTTTGAAATCGCTTATCCGATTCAAGTGAATCGCTTTTCCAATTCAAGTGAATCGCTTTTCCGATTCAAGTGAATCGCTTTTCTGATTCTAATGAATCGCTTTTCCGATTCTAGTGAATCGCTTTTCCGATTCAAGTGAATCGATTTCGAAATCGCTTTTCCGATTATTTTGAATCGATTTTTTGCAGCTAAAAATCGATTTTAAAGAATCGCTTTTTCGATTGTTATCCTTTTCCCATAAACCGTCACATATTTTTTCTTCCATCAGCTGGTAGAAAGAATGATCAACTTGAATTAATCATTAATGTAGATTAATCAACAGGTGTTATATGTTCATATTTACGAAAGAAAAACTTGTTTGATGAATGAAGTCACGTTTCAACGAATACATTGTGTACTTTGAGTTAGCGTCATTGGTCCTTAGCGTTTATCACAACACAACATGTGCATGTTTTTTAAATCAAAGTAAAAAACTAAACTTCACCGTTTCCTTATTTGTTAAAATATTTTTAATTTAAGGTGGAGAGTAGCTTGTAACATCTGGTTTGCAGAAATCTTTGGTGTTCTATTGTCAGCAAAAGTTATTATTTAGTTATTTATTTTTTATTTATTTTAAGGGTAGTATTGTAGTTTTGTTATATTTTTTAGCGCACGCCTTGAGTTCGTATGGTGTGTGATCATCGCACGCCATATTTAAAAATACAGAAAATGGCGTGCGATTGCCGCACTCCAAGCATTTTATTCATGACCAGGCCTGGTATTAGTTGCTTTCTGTGTTGTGAATGGGTACCATCACTTTAAAATAAGAGCACTGGCATGGACATGCCAATGAAACTCGTACAGGAGCCAAAAAATCCATTCGATGTGAAAGCGATCAAAGTGGTTGTGCCTGAACTACACAAATTGAAGCCGGAGACATTATTGTTGTCAGAGACAGAACAGGAGACACTGTAAGAGACATTTGGTCACACAGTTGGAAGAGTACCCAAAATTTTGTCTGGGATATTTTCGAGATATTAGATAGTGGACGTATCCGACAAATTACGTGTTTCTACACCGGCTCAATTATCCATCAAGATCATCCCAGGCTGGGAAGAGGTCCTAAACTAGAGTGCACGTATTGCTTTGAGATGGAGAACGACGACACAAGGGATGAGATGATCCGAGCGATAGGAAATGTAACAAATGTTCAACATCCATTATGATTGTAAAAATACATTTTCATTTTGAAAAAATATACTTTTATCCTTTTTTTCGACTGAATGTTTTTTCTGGTTTGAGATAACTCCCTATAGACGAAATATTTTGATCGCGTTCAAAAGATTTTTTTTCTATGGAAATTTACAAAATATGGACAGGATAACCAATCAAATTATGCGAGATTTGATGCTATGAAAAGAATAGGGCGACCGCATGTGTTATATTCAGCACATCCGGTTATTGAAATAGAAAAAGTCCACCAATCAAAAAGTTGTTGTATTTAAGTTAAATTAACTTCGTATGAGTCATACACATTCGCACGCTCTATTAAGAAAAGCGTTGTATATATGTGTCAAACCGTACAAATTCGGCATGTCCTGTAAACCCTCTCCGGCATAATCTTTGATGAAATAAAAAAACTCCATCTACCAAAGAAAGCATTGTGTAAGTGTCAAATCATTCAAAATCGGCAAGTCCTGTAAACCCCCATCGATAACAATCAATATGTAATAATAAATAAGTGAACAACGCAAGGATTGCATTTCTCATCGAATTCTTCTTAAAGGTGAGTAGGAACAACGATTTAAGTTTTTCATTTTTTAGTACATATTTGTACACGAGGTTACTCAACGATTTACACACAGTAAAAAATATTTTGTGTAATGGAATTTCACATTTACACTTTTCCATAATTTCTTTATATATTTACAGTAACAAAATAAAAAGACATGGCCGAAATTTACGACGAAAGCATGAAGGAAGTAAAATTAAAAGATTCCAACAAACGTAAAGCAGATTCGACGCCATCTTTATTCTTTGATTTCGAGTTGTCGTCGATGCATAGATCAGCAAAAACAAGAAGTTTTGCGATAATACGCATGCGCTGATATATCGAAACAAATTTAGGTATATTTCGCAAACCCATGAGTATCATCCTGTCAAATTTACATCATAGTTACGAAACTGGAACAGTTTACTAAGAGACTGAAAAAATCGACGCGACTTTGTTTTATACCGGCTCAAAATGAAAAAATAAGGACAATCGCCTAATTAGGAGAGAAAAATCGCCTGTTTAAGCTATCACATCTTAATTAAGCGATATAGCTTAATTTGGAGTTGTCCCTGACTGTTTAAGAACTCTTTTTACAGTTTTTGGAAATTTTGTTTCCTTGGGCAGATATTTCAATTTAAAAATGTTCAAATTATGCAATGCATAATTATGATGTAATAAGATAGTATTTGTTAGTGTGTATAACTTCTGAATTAGTAAATATTATGACTTCATTCTTCTATAAATCAACTCAGAGTGGAAGCCTTTACTTCATAGTAACTTACAAAGATGTAATATTAATCATTATCTAAAGTTATTGCAATGAAAAGTGTTAGTTACTATCTTATTACATCATAAATATGCATTGCATAAATTAAATATAAGATTTTAAAAACGAAATATCTCAGAAACTATAAATAATTATGAAATACTGAAAAGAGACTTGTTAAACAACTTTTTGAGTTCTATCATATTTGTAAATATCATTTTGGACGCAGGAATCCCTTTAACAGTCCATCCAGCTACCGTGCCACCCTTATTACCTTCTTTTATTAAAAGAGGTTTTTGCTTATGTCTTACTGAAAAGAAACGTTTTATCAGTTTTTTAATGTTTATTACACACTTTCAGTACAGAATTTTCTTAGTACCATAAAGCGGGGTGACTTTGGTCAATTTTGCCACTATTTTAAAAATAACTTCTGATTATATAAACAACACCATTACATTACTTCTGAAACTTTGGAATCATTACATTACATATTTCTTCTATTTCAGTGCAAAATTTAACTTATCTTGTAATTCCAGGCTTCGTCACGACAGCTACTCGATCGTGTTCCTGTGCGCTGTCGCGTAGCTAAAGCTATGCAATGGAAGTGTTTTTTAGCGTAGTTACGATTTAGCTTAACATGAAAAACTTTTTCTTGCTGTTTATTAGATTTTTGCATAAGCAAGAAATTTATTAAAACCTTCGTGTTCTTGGTTCAATTTTCTTATTGTCCAAACTATACGTCCATGGTGCTTGTTTATGTCTAATATGGCACATCATCAAAATGTCAATTCCCATGGAAGAAAATGGCGTACATCCATTCTTAATTCGAAACTGTATCCATATCTCAAAATATCTTTTGAATCAAAAGTGTTATATAATAATGTTTTTATGTTACTATTTCATTATTTGAATTATATCAAGTGGGTATTATTTATATAAGTACAAAGTATGAACAAGAAATTTTAAAAAGCGTGCTCTTTCCAAAAAGTGTAGAAATCCTTATGCCTGTTAAGGCTCTTGTACAATATTTGCGATGTTGTTTTTCATAGTACGCGATACCGTAACTAATGTATTCTAGCCACAGCTTTTATCCTGCAGTTAGACATTTCTTCATGGCAAAGCCTGTAATTCTAGAGAAATAACCTGATCTTTTCAAGAAAACGACAATATCAATTATATCGATCAGCTTATGAGAAGCGCCAAATTACTTATAATTATATTTGCCAATAAGTGCCATTATTACAATATTAACAGACCACCATTTCTCATATGCGGTAAATGTTTGGCCGTAAAAGATCAGTGAATGTTAGTAAAACAAAAGATGTTTACGACCTTCACACGTGTGACCCTAATACGAAACAAAATTAACATTGAAATTTCATTGTATCTCAAACGAGGGGAAAGAGCGCGCTTTTTAAAATTTCGTTGGAAAGTCATTAAATCTCCTATGGGATACCACGACTCTTCATGAAGTTCTTGCGAACATGTAATTTATTTCCAATATAAAACATTCGTTTTTTTCTTCGTATTTTTATAAACAAAGTATTATCGATAAAGGAACAGTGAAAAGAAAAACAGAATATAGCAGTGAAGAACAGAACTTCTTTCAGGCATATCATAATTTTCTTTATATGCAGCCTCTACATATGAAGCAAAAATGTCCAGGCTAGACTCTTGAATACGATATAGAGCCATGACCAATGTGAGCAGTAAAACTTTGGGTTTTTTTGTTGTTAATTTCGGAAGAAATTGATTGCTTCACTTGAAGACGATTCTGATGATATTTTACAATAGGAATCTAAATGAAAATCTTAAAAAATGTGAAAAACGCACTTTAATTTCAGAGTTTTAACAGTTTATTTCTACTGATCAAAGTCACCCTGCTGATCGAAGTCACCCCACTTTACAGTATGGTGACAATCCCCCCTGAACACTAGATCATCAGTAGACAAAACCTCAATCAGGAGAAAAACGTTTTGAATTTGAGTTTTGGTACATATTGATTTTAGGCTGAAACACTGGAACTGTTAAAAGAAGTGAATGGGCCTGAAAAGGTAATGCAATATATTTTGTGTTCATATCTGGAAAATGTATAAAAAGCAGATCTTATTCGTTTAGGTGAAGGAATTCATCAAAACAGATTTTGACAAGTGTTGTGGTTCAGATTCAATGCACAGGTTTTTCACACCATCAGAACAGTTGTTGCTGTTTGAAAATATATTACACAATGTTTCCTTCAGCAAGGTCAGGTTTTTATGCTGGAATGCAGTTGTTTTTTTTATTATGAAGATCAAAATGATTCTTAAATTTTAATCAAGATTTTCATTCTTCAATCCTCTGCCAATTTTATTGCATTGTTACAGGGATTTTTCTGATAGGTGAAGAGTTATTTTAATGTGCTCTTCAACTTAATGCTTTTTCTATCTGTTAATTTGAAAGTTTTTATGCATGGAGCTAAGGCAAACTGAGCCAATATGTTTAGCATCAATACACTGTCATGGTTTGTCCTAGCCTTCTTGTCATCATTGTATTTATTTCCTTATCAATTTATCTTCTTGTATTTGGCTCCTCTGCTAGCCACCCTAAAAAAAAACACTACTTTATTTTTATCTGAGCTGTTGTTTTATTTTGTTTTATGATTTTTCCAAGCAGTTTCCAACTACCGTTTACTGGTAGTTGAAACTCAATTTTGAATTCAATCATTCATTGTCAATAAACATTCTTAAATACGTAATGCGTAATTGAGAGAATAAACAACAACGAAAGACATGTCGCAATCTTCTACAGGTCATGTTATGGCTCCCAAGGAGTGAAAGGATCAATTTGAATATAACAGAACAAAAACATAGCTAAAACCACATAAACGTGATCTCAATCTTTTTTGCGTATAATATTCAAACTGGAATTATTTTAAGATGTCTTGCACGTGTGTGGGTGCGTGCCGTTGCACACATCTCATAGCAAGGCCTGTTTGTGGACATCAAAATCGATAAAATTGCGGACCTTCCAGGGGCTGTGCCAACCAGGTTGTGCCCTGGACTGTATAACTCAATCTTCTCTACCAAAAAAGGTAGTAACCAAAAGTGCTTGGAAAAATCCCTGATTGGGGTTTTGTATCATGAAAATGATTTTTTCTATTGCGTCTTCTGATTTCTATGTATTCCTAACTTGTTATTACCTTAATTTGATTAACCCCAGTGAACACACAATATCATTGCAGCTGTCACCATAATAGTGATCATCATGCATGTCTAAATTTTTGTTAACAAATTTGGGAAAACTATTCTTTCAGGATAAAATATTTTTCCATGCAGTGTATTTGTAAAAATTCACAGATATATTTTGTAAAACTTATGTTCTTTACACAGGAGCAATTTTTGCAGAGTGGTTTAAAGAAATTTGGTGCAAGTGAATCAATTATCACTGGATGTTTGCACGCAGACCCGAAAATTATTGAATCCTATACTCCTATGCATGATCAAATAGAGAAGAAAGAACTATGGGAAAAAGTCAAGAAAAATCCAATACTATTCCCCATCCATGATATAAAAGATTATTATGGTATAATGATTTGATCTGTGTGTGAAAGACCATGCATGATTCATTTTTAAGGTTTTTGCGTTTTTGTTGGCTTAGTACTCTGATTAAAATGTTTCTGCTACAACGTGATGTTTAGGCACAGAGATAGCGTATTACTTCGCTTGGATGAGTTTCTTTACATGGTCATTATTTCCGATTGCATTGTTTGGGGCTGCACTGTTTCTGCACAGACCAAAAGGTATTACTGTTGATGACAGCCCATACTTGCCAGCTTATGCACTGCTAATGGCACTCTGGACTATCATTTATCTGAAGGTAAATGTATTGAGAATGGTTTGCACTTGTATTATATCTTCCTATTTCACTAGAATTTTGTGTAAATCTGTTGTAGTGCTGGCGGAGACAAGAGTCTGAGTTGGCATTGGTTTGGAACACGTCTGAAATTGAAAAATCTGAAGTGGTGAGACCAGAATTCTGTGGCACCCTTCGAAAAAGCCCTATCACAGGAAACTTGGAAAAGTATTTCCCTTCTTGGAAGCGGAGGATTCGTTATTTGGTTAGCTTGTTACTGTCACTTCCTTTTCTTGGTTTGGGTGTTGGCGCTATGATACTTTCTCTGAATTTAAATGGATATATCAAGCACAAGGAAAGTCCGATTTACTTTGCTTCACTGTCACAATTTGCGCAGCCTGTAAGTAGTTTCCTTGTTACTATTGCTTTAAAAATATATCCAAACTGTACTGTCAGTGTTGCAGACGGATGATTTACAGATTTATAATTGACTGTTATTTAAGTATTGTCCTTATTGTTGTTATAACAATTATATTCTTCTTTCAGCCCATCAGGACAAAAAAATTTCTTACCTTGTATGATAAATAACATTAATTTCCAGGGTCAAATTTTCGCTGCAGACAGTCCTTACTATGGATGGATGATTCCCACAATTCTTCACTCTATCGTCATCAATATACTTAATACGTTGTACCGGACTGTGGCAACATTTGCCACAGATATTGAAAATCATAAGTTAGTAACTTATATATCTGAATTTATATGAACCCTAATGACATTCTTTCAATTTCCATTACATGTGAGCAGCATTGCTTCAGCACAGTTTGAAGTTTTCATATTCTTGTTGTTTTTGTAACTCTACTTTACAGAAGGTTTTGGCAGTGTCTTGAAAATTCTTGGAGTTTCACAGACAGTTTTTTTCCTGTATGTAGGACGGAACATCAATGGAGCAGCTCAATAACAGTGAAAAGGGTTTTGTTTGAGCTCTTTGACTGCTATTTATCGTTGTTTTATATCGCTTTCTACCAGTTGGATATCATATCTTTGAGGAGGGAACTTGTTGGTCTTTTTTGGGGTAAGTTTTCTACCCTGTTTCAAGGGAACTGAAAATTGATGTCACCAGCACAGTGTAATCTGTGTTTCTGAAAAAAAGCTATAAAACTTTTAAAAGTAATGCTTTGACTTTCAGAAATAAAAGCCCATCTCATGTTTTTTGCCATCAATTTTCCTTTAAGAAAATATTTTTATCTTGATTTTTTTTCCTTACTTTACTCTTCAATAGATAACAAACCCTAAATATTGTACTCGTCTTTTGTCTTTCCTTCATGAACCGATTGTTTTGTTATTGCACCACAGGTGATGAAATTCGTCGTGTTGTAACGGAATCGATCCTGCCATTCATAACAGAAAAATTTCAGTCCCATCGTCACATGAAGAAACTGGGCGAATCGAAAAAGAAGGATGAGCAGAATGAATTTGAGGTAGCCTATAGCCTTTCTAGTAATATTCTATAGTCAATGAACCTCTGAATATATGGGATTTAGGGCAGTGTGTCCAGGCTACTCGCACAACAAATTCTGAAATCACAAAACTTCCTCAACATTTTTGTGCTTCTTCCTTTATTTAAGGTATTGGAGAACCTTTTGCTGGAGGAGTACGAGCAGTTCGATGATTACATTGAAATGGTTGTTCAATTTGGCGTAAGTTTTCAGAACTTAGGTCGACTCTCACAAATTGCTAACTTAACACCTATTTTGTTTTAATTCATTTCGCCTTTGTCATTCCAATTTTTTTGTTGAAAAAGCAATCCTTCACTAGTGTTATTTTTGATCTGAAAGATGTTGTCATCCACTTACAAACACTAATCTTATCATCAATACTGAAAAATATATGGTGAGAGCCTGTTGAACAATTATAGTCCTACATTCGAAAAAGTGTTTTTTCCTATTTCTCCTACTTTTATTTATTTTTTATTTTTTTTAGTATGTGACGTTATTTGCATCAGCATTTCCATTATGCTCGCTTATTACCATCCTTTTCCTGTTTCTGGAGGCCAGATCTGACATGTTTAAATTACTTTTTCTCTCCAGAAGACCTATTGTTAGAAGGTAATTCACTTCGTCATGTAAAAATATGCTCTTGTGTGCCTTGGATGATGCTTCTAATACTCCTAACCAACTTGTTTTTCAAGCAAGTATGAGAAACTATGCCCTGTAATCTCACCATATTTTTTGATATTTATTGATTGATTTAAAGCAAACTGATTGATCACCTTGGAGGACTACAATTTCGTTGTTTTAGTTTGAACGATGAAGAAAAAAACGTATTCATTCATTCATTTATTCATTCATTCAACTTGATTGTTTTTCTGTTAATACTTTTTTTCATCTGAAGCCGTGAGGAGATGTATCAGTTGGCATCTCTACTCAAACTCAACCGTCGATAACAAAACCAATACTTGACTATATTCACCATCATTAATTCATAAACCTCATTCCCAACCTTCAATAAACCTCGAGTGTGACCAAACAGTTGAAACGAATTTTTGTTTTTACAGAGCGAAAAGCATTGGCGTTTGGTTTAAAGTTCTGACCGTGATGATGGTGCTCTCCATGGTTACCAACTGCTTTTTATTTGGATTTGCGAGTGAGCAGCTGGCAAGTTGGGCACCAGAGTTTTATGAAACTTACGCAGATGGTGATCAGTGGATCAAACCAGGTTACGGCAGGTAAGGAGAAAAGCGAAAGTAATTTTGCCTTTCTTGCAGTGGAACTTCGAAAGTTGATATTGTAGACGGGTATGAAGGGAGTCAATTTAGTGAAATTACCTTAGCGAAATTACCTTAGTGAAATTACCTTAGTGAAATTACCTTAGGTAGTAAAATTCGCAACAACAAATTCTTGTTCAATGTCGCTAAAGTCGATACAAGCTAATTTGATACTTGTGGAAAATAGCAATTAAAAGTAATAATCTTCAAACATTTAAAAATAGACATCGAGTAATATTTTGTCACACTTGCTATGATTTTACTAAAATTATGGAATAAGTTCGTAAATCATAGTAATATTGTTTGGTGATGTCATAGTGCTGGGATATACAAATTGAATCGTGTGTGACAGAACTACAAGGTTTTAACCGGATCGAAACCGATGTGATCCGATTCGTGTTCGTCACCTTTTATTTGGACACATTTAATTTGTTTAGGTACGTTGTTGGTGTGGTATTTTCGGCTGAGCACGTCTTGATATCACTAGTGTTGCTATGCCATTTCTTCATATCGGATAAACCGGCTGCCGTAAGAACAGAATTAGCCAGACGAGAGTACTTGAAGCAAGTGGAAATGAAAAGCTTGAGGGAAAAGTCCGTGATTAGCGAATAGTAGCCTGGTGACCAGCTGTTTGAAAATCCACTTTGTTGCTGGAAATGTTTTTCTTTGCACAGTGTTGGTTTGATTTTATTGATAATTCTTCCACCTTGAATTTAGTAGATATGTAATGTAAAACTTGGTCGAGGGATTGAAAACTTGAGTGATGACATCATTGTGTTCACGTAATGGGTTTAAACACATCAGTTGACGCCCTCTCATCAATACCTCAAAACCGCAATACCTAAAGAGATGGGATAGTGGGCGACGTCTGTTGTTTTCATAAAACCTCTTCTATCTTTATCTTTCTTTTTTTATCGAATTAAATTTGTTGCTTTTTTAGTTAATTTTTTTTATTTATTTATTTCATATTTTTACCTTCAATTGAAATCTGGAAAATTTTCGGGAAAAAATGACCAGGGTCAAAAACTGCGATTGTTTTTCGTTTTTGTGAAGATCGTCTTGATTGCGCTCCTTTCCTTAGCACGAAACATTACAGATTCCTTTACATACGGCTGAAAATACCAACAGACACATTGTACATTAACCAAGATTACATGATAGTTGGGATTTATTGCTACTTATATCATTTCTTTTGTGTTTCCAGTTGCGAATTAGGAAAGCTGCGGAAATTGAAATTTTAAAACTATTTCATTCTGTTCCTGTCGGCGATATATTTTTGTGATAAGAAAATCTACATTTACAAAGTTCGTTCTTAAACTGTTAAATCAATGGTTTTATTTATTTATTTGGTATTGTTTTACGTGGATAGCCTCACTCAGTTGCTACTGCATCTGCTTTCCAGGAGGGGCCACGGCTTAGGTTGGAGGCTCCGAAGTATTTGTCACTCTCATGAGTGACACAAACCCAATCAAGGACCTGTGCTCTTCTGGATGACCTCCTGCAACACCCGATGTATCGTCTACCCAATTTCCCTCACATGGCACGGGTCGACCTGGCGCTATGGTACATTCACTCGCGCATGGTGAATCGCCGCCAAAGGGAATTGAACCCCGATCTCCCGCATGAAATACGAGAGTGATAACCACTATACTACGGCGTGTATGTTGTGTCTTCAGTTTTTCACCTGCATGTTAATCATCTTCTTTTATCACCATCTTAGTATTTCTTCCTTATATCTATTTTCTTCGATGTTGATTACTTGCTAGTGGATTCATAGCTGTATAGGTCATGAGTGGACACAACTTTTCCGAATATTCTGCTTTATGGAATTTATTGTTTCGCTGATACTTTGTTCCTTATTAACTATTCTTTTCTGATTAAAATTTTGACAATGAAAACGAGGTTGGCTAGCTTTAGCTAAGTTATTGTTTTAGAACATTTCGAGGCTGAACGTAATTCTTAACAGCTTAATATTTCTTCGATTTCATTTAAAACTTCTTTCGAATCCAACCTCGTGTTGATTATAATAAACGTTTGCTTGCGTGTAAATGCTCAACCTCTAACCCATGGTTTCTGAACATTTCAATATACACTGTCCGTATGGCCAAGAAACTCTGGGTACCAGGTTGTTTAACAGGTATAATTCATCTTTCATGAATTTAATTTCGTGAATTTATAAACCGTTTTTGCATGTGCACTTACTATGCCATGAAAATATCATGGAAATTTTGCGATCAAATGTTGCGCTAATTTCTTCTGGCTAGTATCAACAGGAACTCTATGAGTAATTGAGTGGTTTTGCACGCAACAAGAAGACATTTGCATGATAGTTTCACTTTGCTCGTAATTGTAATTGTCACATTTCGTCATCGATGTCGTTTCCTGTTTGTAAATGCTTTGATGCTTAAGTGAACCAGTTTGCTTTGAATTTCATGTCGGTCTTTCTTAACAGAATCGAAACTTTCACTGGTGGGTATGAACAGGTCGATGTGAATGCTACTGCGCATGTCCAAATAATCGCAAGCATGCGCAGTTGTCTTATTTCACCCAAAGCGAAACCGCGCTTCAAATTGCTATCTTTTATGCGGCCGTACAATCCTCTGGTATAGAAAATAAGCAACCTCATCCCCAGAGCTTCTTGCCTTTTCAATACACGGATGGCGGTTGGAAAATGAGGTCACATTAGAAAGTAATGCCGCACCGTGGTTTCAATATAACGAAGAAAGGAACATAATAATTAAGCCGAAGAATGAAAAAGACATATATTGAAACCACGGTGCGGCATTATTTTCTAATATAAAAGTATTTTCTATTACACCTCGCCTTTATGTTTGTTGTTTGAGCACGGGTAAGTATTTGGTCACGTGATGAGCGTAATTTCAAATACTGTTAGCTATAAGGGTTTACACCGAGAAATAGGAATGCTAGAACTATGTTTAAAAATTCCATTTTAAAAACGATGGAAATGCGAAGTTTCTTTGTTGTAAACCGACTCAACTCGTACCTTTTCAGGGGAAAAAAGTCGGGGAAAATTTTAGTCGGGGAAAATTTTAATCACCTATAAGGAAATTTTGGTCACTATTCCCCGATCAATTTTTGAAATTAGTCACTTTTCCACTTTGTCCGCGGACAAGAACAGGAAAATGTTCAGGTGCTAACTTCCACACATTTTATGCGAATGGAAAATCTTATTTATTATTTATTTATTTATTTACGAATGTTTACCCAGGATAGCCTCTTCAGTTCCTTAAGGTACTGTTATCAATGAGGGTCCTGCGAAGGAGGTCCTAGAGCATTTAAACCCCCATTTGGGCTACGGAAGCTGTAATCACAGGAACCGCTCAACTAGACAACCACCCTAGACATCATTCCTACTCTCTTGCTGAGTGCTAAGCAGAGAGGATTGATTCGCACTGATATAGTCGCTGGCATGACTCGGTCGGGGATTGAACCCGCGACCTCCCGAACAGGGAGCGAGCACTCTACCACAAGGCTACCAGCCAACAGTTTCTTTCATTTTAAATTTTGATTTATAAAATTTGTTTTTTTGTTGTGAGAAGGTGAATTTTAACATAGAAATACGTATTTCTATGATTTTAACAACAACAAAAAGTTTGCTGCTAAAAAGTGTAAAAGTTTAGTTCAGATTGTTTTTGCTAAAACTGTCATTAAAAGTGTGGTGAAAAGGAATGTTGTTGATGATCATTTTGAGATAGTATTAAGTCTTCAGCTGAATTGTAAGCACTGGAAAGACGATCGTCTTCCACTTCAGAAGAATAGCAGTTTCTTTTCCAGTTTTTTATTTTTTTATTTTCTTGTTTAAAAAATATCTAATCACAAATTATTCTTGGCCAGCAAGACGATGGTTTGTAGATGGATTGTGTGAAAACATCATGAAAAATAACGAGATTTGATTGGCCAGTATAAATATTTTCCATGTTTTCCTCCTCAAGGAAAGAACAGAAAAAGTTGAGCTCGATTCAACTTTCTACGGAACGGAACGGAAAATTTTCTGAGCACGTGCTGTAAACATTATTTATGCGCATGCTCAGTGACTTTTCTTGTCCGTTCCGTTCCTTTCCGCGGAAAATTTTCTATAAGCGGAAAGTCGCCTTTACCCGCCTTGTTTTTATGTTATTCATTGTTTTACCGAATGGACTTGAGCAGATAACAGATAGTGAGGTTTCCATTCATAAATACAAAAGTAACAAAACAGAGTTGTGTTCCATATTGTTGTGTTTCAATTCCGTTATTTCATTAATAATCAACAGGGAATTATGTTCTAAATGGTCTTCATTGATTTTCTAATGTCAAATTTAAAAAGATCAAAGACTTCGAATAGAATCTTATTCAAATATTTAATCATATAATAAAAAAAAACTTTTGAGTTCGTACACCATCGTAGGTTATTCATTATCATCAGAAGTTCGTCGTTGCATCTGAGGTAAGTAAAAATGTGTGGAGGAGAGCACGTTCAATGAAAAAAAACATCTTTTTATTTCATACAGCTTATCAATCATATCAATGTGTGTTACTATGGTGAAGAGGCGTGAGTGAGGAAAACAGTTTAAAGAAATTAGTCGACCAATACTCGTAAAGGAAACAAGTTGCAGTAGTTCAAAATCTTTAAAGGTTGTGGTGGTCATCATTAAGAAAGAAGAAACTAAATCGTTTGAACAATTTGTAAAAGGTTTGTGTTTATTGTTTTTTATTCTTGTTGTTCTAATAATAAATTACTTTTATGAGTTTAAGTTGGAATTGAAAGTGACGTTTTCTGTTTTTAATGATATTCCAATGTCAAATACAAATTTCTCAAATTCCAAAAGACTAATGAAGGCATAAAGTGATAAATATCCATAACCGCGAGACAAAAAGAACAAAACCTCCTCTACTGTCATATAAAATGGTTCTTTTTCAATATCATCGACAGCTTAAGAGCAACTTATCGTGACGATTTCGACGCCTTGTCAATCAAGAAATATATAGTTTTGTATGAGCAATCTTTACCTGATCGCTGAGAACATCGATACAAACATTGATAAATACCGCAGTCACACACTATATGTCGTCAAAATTCATCCATACAAAAAAATTCAAAATAATTGATAACACGTAAGCGTTAATCAGAGTTATATCTTCTCTTAACAGGCAATCAGCATGAATGTATTGTGGGCTATCATCTGGTTTATCGTGCTTCTCTTCTTCGCGTGGCCAGTCGGTGGTTTTTGCGCCGGATGGTATGTTTGCTGCTTGCCGTTCGAAGTATGCATCGATGCCGTTAAGGGATTGAACGAAATATTATTCAAAGGTGTGAAGTTGCCGTACGAAGTTGCGGTTCGTTTGAAAGACGGTAAGGAAGGTTGGTAAAGAGGTTGATGAAGATGAAGCTTATAATGTGACACATTGAACTTATGAAAGGATTTGATAGCATTTTCATGTATGTATGTATGTGCGTTTCAGTGCTTTGGTTCTACACTGGCCGCCATAACGTTTTCTTTTTTTACATTCGATGTATTCGATTTGATTATTAAAGAATTAAAGCATGTCTTTTTTTTCTATGCACTCCATTTCGACGATGGTTGCAATACCCGTGATTTGTTAATTCTAATCTTCGCTGGCAAACCCCCATATTGACTTGTTAATATTTTTTGAATAAATGAGGTATTAGGTCTTTATCAATGTTTTTTGAGATTATTACCGGAATTTTATTATGACAAATTGAAATTTACTAACGATCCCATTCTTTTAACCAAGTTTATGTCAACATGATATAAATTAAAAAGACCGCGACACATTAGTCCAGTGCTAGAACTAATTCACATAGAAATTATACAGATGACCTTTCTAACTCAAGCTGGACAGAAAAAAAAATTCCATTTGAAGGTTTGAACCCATCTAGTTAGAGCAACGCTATATCGCTACATCTCTAGTTAGAGCAACGCTATATCGCTACATCTCTTGTGGTAAGTCGACTAAAGATGTGACCAAAAAGAACAAAATTAGATGATTAGATGATGATTAGATTAATTTCTTCAAACATTATTTCTGTGGAGAAACTACCTTAAGGGAAGAAAATTTCGCGGGATGAAACGTTCGCGGAATTTAATTTCGCGATTAACCAATTTTAACGTTTCGAGGAATTAAATTTCGCGGTTTTCGATTTTCAAACAAACACTTAAAGAAAATATGCCTCCTTTTTGCCTTGTGAATCGTTTCTTTTTTGTTTACAGATTCTATCTAACTTCTCTGTGTAATAGTTTTTCTTCGTTTTCGGAAAGTGTTTTCGGATTGGTTGTTTATTCAGAACATTAAATAACACACCCAAAACTCTGACATATCTAACAATGCACAAAAGGCCACTTTTAATTTTCAATTCAAAAGGTACCTAAACATGCACGTAAATCGTCTTCTCTCTGCTGGCACACTATACTCTCATAACCTTTCACGCCAACCTATCACCCATTTCGGTGGTTATCGTTTTCTTTCCGAACATCTTTAAATCATGCAGTTCAATGGGAACTTCATTTCCAGTCCCTTCAAGCATATCTTTCAGTTCTTTGGCAATCGTGCAGTTTAGCGTCAGCAAAGTAGTCGCCAGTCCATCACGACCGAATCGACCTGTTCGTCCACAACGATGCACATAGTCTTCGATGTTATCGGGTGTATCAAAATGTATAACGTGCGTTACAGCGGGGAGGTCTAAACCACGACTTATTAGGTCAGTAGCAACCAAAATATCGAATTCATTGTTCCGGAAACTTTCCAGCACTTCATTTCGGTGAATTTGTTGCTTATCGGAATGGATAGC
Source organism: Turritopsis dohrnii (assembly GCA_027922465.2). Taxonomy (NCBI): domain Eukaryota; kingdom Metazoa; phylum Cnidaria; class Hydrozoa; order Anthoathecata; family Oceaniidae; genus Turritopsis; species Turritopsis dohrnii. The sequence goes on from BQMF02000334.1 coordinate 32,406, forward strand.
TGCCACGTGGAACTGTTCGTCTTGCAATAATGATACCAGTTCATCTGCTTTGTGCTTCGAATTTGTGAATATAATAACAGGCGGATATGAAGTCTTGCGTAGCGTATCTAGTAAAATAGAAGGTTTTTGATATGTATGAACGAACATCACGCTCTGGGTGATATTTCTGGGAACCGTATCTTTTACACCGGTAGATATGTAAATCGGATTAACCACTGCCGATCGGGCGAGTCTTTCTAGCGAAGTTGGTAACGTTGCCGACCAAAGACTTGTTAATATATCGCTTTTGTTTACCGTTACCATAGCAATGATCTTTCTCAATTGCTCTTCCATACCCATATCTAACATCTTATCACATTCGTCTATAACAAAATACTTTACATGTTCTAAGGAGATGTGACCACGGTCATACAGGTCGATTAGTCTTCCTGGAGTAGCTACTAAAATTCTGGTAAAACCCGAAAGTTGAGCGAGGTTTTCATGGATTGAGATTCCCCCTCCAACTCCAACAACACAATCTTTGTTTTTCGTTTCACCAAAATCACCACTGTTTGTTGTTTGATGAAAGGAATATTCACTCGAATTATAAACCACACCTTCTGTTCCTAACTCGGTCTGCGAGTTTATCGGGTTTAAAAACACTGGATGGAATGTATTCATTAAGCCTGTGGTCGGTTGATGGAACGACCAGTTATTCATGGTTGTAGTTTCAGCAACTTCTCTAGTAACAGACAGGACTTGATACATTAACTCCCTGGTTGGCACCACAACCAAACCATATGGTGAAGCAACTGGTGGACAGCTCTCGAAAATGTTTTCTCTCCATAGCTTCAAACACAACGGCAAAATGTAGCCCAATGTTTTCCCTGTTCCAGTAGAACTTAGGCAAATACAATCTCTATTCACCAGCAAACAACTGATGGCCTGCTTTTGGATTGGTGTTGGAGACTGAAATTTCTTTATTTCTTTCAGATAGAAAAGACATTTATAAGGCAATCCGATTTCTTCAAAACTTTGGATTAAAGGTGGCACATTGACTCCATCAACTTCAATTCCATATTTACTACGCAACTTATCTGTTTCAAAAGACTGCACTAAAGTTTCAGTTCTACCAGAGATTCCATCAAAGCTGGGACAGTTGTTGCTTTGTTTTCTCAATGGGGTGAACGTACCATTGGAACTCATACCTTGACAATCTAAAATGACAAAATATAAGTAAAAATTACACAATTCACAGAAATCTTTACAAGCAATGCAACTAATAAAACTTAGTAATGAATATTAAAGACCATATATGCGAGTGAATAAAATTAAGGAAAAAAGAATATATGATATGATTGATATGATTTCAGGGTTTGCTGTGACTTGTAGATTTTTTAAAATTGTTGGGTTAAAAGAAAAACTCTGTACAAAACAATTCAGATCTTGTATTTTCAGTTTTCAATTACAATTACTTACATAAAAATACTTTTTCTTTTATTATGCATCATTATTCAGTCATAATAAAATAAAATACTGATGCCAAGTACAATGATTTCTTTTAAAAGCTTTTAGGTTATATAAAAGAACAGACAATCCCGACTCTTAAAAATTAATCAATAGATACCCTGCAGAAACTTATAAAAACAAAAACAAAATTTATAAAAAGCAAAAATATTGTATGGATAAAAAACTGATTTCTATTTTCTCTAATGACCTCTCCGAGAACCATAACCATAACCATAGAACCATAACCATAGGAGCATAACCATAGAACCATAACCATAGGAGCATAACAAAGACCATTTGTAACAATTAGCAGGATTTTCACAAAAACTTTCATATAGTGTGCTAAGTCATAATATTATACAGCTTAAGATTTAGAATCTTTAATTAACCTTTGATAAAAAACCTTAAAACATTAAGTATTTCAACATATATATATAGATGGTTATGCAAAACTTGTGAGTTGTCACATTTAAGTAAAGCTACAGGTGTGTTGGAAAGTTTGTGGACAAGATTTAGATTATTTCATATATTCCATAGCGAAACAAACAAGATGGCACACTACTGACTGGTAACCTTGTGGTAGAGTGATTGCTTCCTGTATGGGAGGTCACAGGTTCAATCCCTGACCGAGTCATGCCAGCAACTATAAAACAGGGTGAATCACTCCTCTCTGCTTAGCACTCAGCAAGAGAGTAGGAATGATGTCTAGGATGGTTAGCTGGTTGAGGGGTTCTTTGTCATTACAGCTTCCGTAGCCCAAATGGGGGCTTTAAATGTTCTAAGACCTCCTTTACAGGACTCTCCAGCTCACCACTCACCAGCTATTACTTTGATTGTGTTTCATAACTTTCCTTTGAGCATAAGTCATTGTACAGATCAATAATACTGCAAATGTCCTTGTCCTTAGGTATGTATATATGCTCTAACGGGGTCTTTACATGCTCCAACTGATTTTTAAGCACCAACTGGTGCTGCTCTTTGACAATGTCAGTAATATCCACTATCTTATGTATAAATTCGTTATTGAACTTATGCAATGCTAAATTCTTTAAGCCAAGCTGGATTGCTCTTCGTGAGACTTTTACTCCGTGAACATCATGGTCTGGATCCCATTGTAATCGTACATTGACATCATCTCTGGAAATTCCTTCCTTTTTTTCCCTTTCAATCGTATAAGAATTCTTTAAGATCCATTCAAATCCTGCTACAGTAATATATATAGCTAAAATACGTTCTTGGAACGCCTTCATTCCCCAGCCAGATCTGTACATCATCCATAAAAAATTAGGTTTGATCCAGCTCATTCTGCTGAATTTGTAATCCACACCCCCAAACCTTTGATGCTTAATAGCATATTCTGCTATACTGGGACAAAATGCTTGATAAACAATAACATAGTTTGCATCAAATTGTGCCATTATATGACGACCACTTTCAGGCCACGAATTAACTTGCTTCAAATACTCTTCCAGAATCATGGTCTTAAAAAAGGTGACATATATCTATTGGCTAAAATATATTATATTAATACGTTAAGAAAATATCGATATTGTCTGACACTGCAGGTAAAGATGTATATATTGATATTGTATATTAATTACCTCAAACCTTTAAACAGTTGCATATTTTGACTCCAAAAGTTTGAATTTTACCATGTTTATCTACCTCCTTGTTTGAGCACTACCAACCACTTTTGCATTTTACACAAAAGAAAGAAATATAAATTATTTTAAAGAGGAAAGCTATAAAGTAAGCTAAAAACAGCTATGTGGGGAAACAAACAAGATAGGAATGTATTGAGAAAATATTTTGAGCAAACATGATTATATTTGGATGAAGAACTTTGGATTTGAGGCAAGGTCATTGTCTGGATAGAGCATCTTTACTTCATTCCAACTTACAATAAATTGATAATGCAATAAAATGTAACCTGAAGTTATCATTAAGATTGGAGTTTCATGAGGGGACACAATATTTTAACCTGGTGTTGTGTGAATCTGATTAATATGAGGTAAAAAATATCAACTATTCTATTGATCTGCAAACTCATCACCACTTGCAAGAGCAAGTCTGGGCCAAAAAAACATAAAAAATAAAAAGTATATACACTAACTACGCACACCATTAGTTTAGGAATTTCCCATTATAATGAATTGGGTATGATAAAAGCAATATGGATTCTCTTGGCAGGAGTTTAAAAATTCCAAGTCAGAAAAAACTATTTTTCCCGAGAATTTAATTTCGCGAATTTGAGGCAAATACGTCCCTGCTGGTATCATCTGCAAAATGAAAAGCCTGATTAAAAATCATAGCATCACACTATAATATCTATTATTATATTAAAAAGTAATTGTCCAAGGACTGAGCCTTGTAAGACACCAAACAACATGAGTTTGAGTTTTCACCCTTATTTTTTTGCAAACCGTAAGAATACTTCACCCTCAACGAAATTTCACTATGCTTTTAAAAAAAGCGTGTATTACAGGTTTAAACAATGTATAGCCTAATTAAGCTTCTACTTATTTCTTGATTAAGGGGCTCCTTCAACTGATCGGGCTTGTAATATCTTGGAAAAAAGTATTATTCGAATTCAAACTAATTAGTTAAACAGTTAACTAATAGAATATTGCATTTATAAAGCCAAATAGATGTTTGCAACACACATAAGGAAATATTAGAATTTATGGTACAGTCCACTGTGAAATGGGTAATTTTGTGACAGTAAATAGAATATAAGTTATCTATATATTAATAGCTGATTCTCCGTTTGTTTGTTTGTTTGTTTGTCTGTAAGTCAAGCAAAATGGTAGATTGAACTTCGAAAGAGAGTCAGCAATGTAAGATCACACATAAATTATTTCTCGCTACGTCAGTGTGAAACCATTGTATTGAGACCCTAATCGAATGCGACGTTTAGGGAAAATTATCTCGATAACCAATAGGGATAACTGACGTTTTTTGGGGTGCACGATACAGGCAACGGGGTGACGAAAAATTTGGGTCTAATTTTTTTGGGGGGACGGGTCTGTGACGTCATCAAAATCTTTGAACAATGATATCTCTGTAACGGTTGATCATAGCGGAACAATCCCATACATTTTTTTTATCAGTTTTTCGAGCCCTACAACATAGGAACACTTTTCGGTTGCCAATTCCTTAATTTTATTTTTCGTAAAGTCAACGCAGGCTGAACATGGGCGGCGAGCGACGCCGCCTTGGCGGAGTTTATATATATATAAATAATGAAGGAGACCAACCCAATAGCTTTTGCTAAATACAAGAGGGTGGTCACCATAAAATATTAGTTACAGATGTAATTGCTCAACAAAAACACAAAAAAACACACACAAAAAACAAAAAAATAATTAACACAAAATCAGATTAACTAAAAACAAAACAAATTACTAAAACTGTTACCCAAATATTAAATATAGCTAGTTTATGTAAATGTTAAGGCATGGTTAATGGAGATGGATTTAAGTTTTGATAAGGTAAGGCTAGCAAGGTATGTGTTTGGGGTAGTTCGCTGAAGAGAATTCCACTGCTGGATTGAAAGGCGAGTTAACAAGCATAGTACATATATGTGAAGCAAAGATTGTATGATAAATGTTAACAAGGGACTTCTGTTCTGGGGAATAAAATGACGGAGTTTTGAAACTGCTCCATTGGCTCTCCGGAATTTCTTGGCTAATTCTGAAATATGGGATTTCCAGTTTAGGTGTTCGTCCAAACGAATACCTAGGTATTTCATGTGCTAGGATAGATACACTTTCCTCTAGCACTAGTAGTTTTAATGGGATTGATTGAATGAAGAAGAGGGATTTAGAATGTGAACAGAATATGATAAATTCGGTTTTACCAGCGTTTAGAGATACTCGTTTGCACTTAGCCAACCAGATAGCATTTTGAGATCACGTAAAGATTGGTTTGGGCTTGTAGCTATTTTTTTGACTGCAAACTTGGATGAAATTCAAAAAAATGTGACAAACCTAACTAACAGAGAACAGACCCAAGAGCCAATATATCAACAAAGCAGCGAGCACAGGGCCGATGACACGCATTTGAAAGTGGGGGGCACAAATTTCCTAAGAAATGTTGCCCACCATGGTTGGGCGCCGAAGAAAATTTTTTGGATTATAAGCCCTCAAACAGCCATTAACGCGTATAAAAATGCAACTCTAGGCCAGAAAAAGATACTGTCATATTGAGAAAATATGACAAATCAAGTTTATATCTTTGAAGAATTCGCAAAGTGACGATAGATATGTGTAACTATAATGATAAAAACATTACGATTTAGAAACTATATCATATCACTAGAAACAAATTTTCCAAAGCTTTGCTTCCGGGTATCATGCTTTGCTGCGAATTCATTCCCAACGGCAATAAAGTCAATTTTGTCGGTCAAATCTTTGTGAGTTGAAAGGATTGCAAGATTGTTAAATCTTTTGGTCGTCATAGTTGAGCGAAGCCAAGTCTTCAAGCGACGAGAATGCAATGAATTCGATCACGTAAATCATAGAAATACGGAAACAAGATAGAATAACATCATCTATTCAAATCTATTCAAATTTCTATGAAGTTTTCAAATAATTATCAAACAAAGCAAATTATGAAATTCTGCCACTTGCTCTTTGTTCTCCGATACAAAATAAAAACGCGCAGCTGTATTTTGTTCAGTTTGAAAAAGGAAAATCATTTGAAGTTACTAAATACGTTGTGCAGGTTTGTGGTGAGAAAATAATTCGAAGAAAAAGGGTTATGTTTTGATTGCGAAAAAATATACTAGACAAAATTTTGATAACACTGTCAAAAAATTGAAAACATATCCACCATACTCATGAAACGCTAAAAAAGGAATAAAGGGATGACGTTCAAATAATGTTCTGCAAAAAAAATTTGCACTTTGCAAAAAAGTGGGGGGGGGGGGGGGGGGGGGGGCACGTGCCGGTAGAAGTTCTACTGGAAAAATCCCATGCCCAGTGTAGGGGAATTTCCTATGTGTAGGAATTGCTTGAGCATGATTCTATGTGTCTAATGTTTTTGTTGTTCTATGGATCCTGTATGCAACTGCAGCCATCCTTAAGCCAGCCATGTGTGAGAATGACTTTGAAATGATAGATCCAGGTTATTCCGTACTCTAGGGTTACTAGTCTTGTCCAAGTTAGAGTTATCGAAGATTGATACAAGTGGTTTATGATCAACAATGAGGAGGGATGTGCAGCCCAATACAAACATTCTACAACTGGCCTTTATGATACGCGCTAAAGCTTCACCTTCAACCTTCAACAGGGAATTTCAGCTTAACGTGGTAAACTGGGAACCAGAGATATGTAAAAAACATATCTCTGTTACATATATCATATATTACATATCTCTGTGAGAACCTACGTAGATTATCTTCCAGTTATCCGGATTGCTGCAGTATAGATCCTCGTTATTAGCGCTTCTTCCGCTTTAAACCTATGATGACTTTCACGGGCTTCAGGAGCCAAGGAGTGCACCTCCTGCTAACGATAGAAGAAAAGGTGAGTGTCGTGAATCTCCCGTCTTGTGGCTCTGTTGAGGGCTTGACAGTCAGTGAGACAAGCTATCGTTCTTCGGAACCACGATCCCTCTAAAGCACCACGACGTCGGCTTGCCAGATGGTAAGAGTTCTGTTATTCCAAGCGTCATGTCAACATATGATGGGGTTTTAAATCTTCGTGTGGACGGCAAGTGGTCATTACTGGATCCTTGGTGGATCGCTTGGTTTAAAGCAGGCACGATATTCATACCAGTGGCAGGAGATGGCAGTAGCATTAATTGTTGAACTCGTCAGGACTTGGGAATGATGGACACGGTAAAATCTTTATGCGATTTAAAGATGTTTCAGAAATGCATAAACGATTATCACAAATGTGTAAAAGTTCTGTTGTGCATTCTTGATTAGATCCGATATTCAAAGAGTGTTTTGTCGTCAGTTACACCTCAACATGGTTTCTGGGAAATCTCCGCCATGGTTGGTTTGGCATCATTTATGCTTTTAAGTCGGTTTGTGCGATGATGACAAACTCTGGCTTATAAAGCATTATTCTGTACAATACACATTTTTTTTATAAGCAACTGAGTTGCTAAGGGCTCAGCCCTCAAAATGGCCAAAAAAATAAGCAACTTGCTTAGCAACCCTAAGCCCTGAAATCAAACCCTGAAGCCCTGAAGTCAAACATGCAGAGGTGTGCACACACCTGATATGCTCTAAAAAAAAAAGAAAATAATGAAGAGAATAATGAAGAAGTGTATGTGCATGTATGTGTCATGTAATGAAGAAAAATTAAACATTGCATAAAATAGCTCAAATGTGTTTTTCTTCGATTTATTGCTTGAAAAATTTTTAAGCAACCTCACAAGCAACTCTAGCCTTGGATTCTTAAATGCTTAGCAACTCCAGCCCTGAGCCCAAAATCGAGGTTGCTTATAAAAAAAAGTGTGTAGCTAATTAAGAATTTACTGTACACACATTCTCGAATTCCTATATTATAACACAAGGATGTATGTTCTTGATCTTGGGTAAACTAACTGTGACGGTCGTTTCAACAGTGTGTGACGCTCGCTCGGCATAATCAAGTCATTTCTCTCTTGGGAGCGAGGAAGGGGGGTTGTTGGGTCTGGGTCCCAGGTCCAGTTTTACGAAAACGTTTTCATACGGATGTAAAGAGCTACACGAAAAAGAGAGGGAGTAGAGATCACGAAGCAAATGTTGCTTCATTCACACGAGGAGAGATTTGAATAATATATATTATATAATTGAATTCTCATTACTCAAGTTGATTATTACTAATGGAAAAAAGGCGCTCTTGCACTTTCGTACTCCCTGATGATTCTGATGCAGAATTACACACAGATTATTGATATATATCATCTTACCCTAAATCCTAACCCTAGCCCACAACCCCTACTACTGATTTGGAGATCCACGTTTTTATGTGATTATTAATCAGCGTGAAATTCTGCATCAGAATCATCAATAATACTAGCATGTAGCTTTAGCTAAAAATGCCCCCGCGCTCAAGCATTCCAATGTGTCACAGCACAGAGCAAGCTATACATTGTTGCAAGCTGTACAACGGAAAAACAAATTTTTGTCTGAAAACAAATGTTTTGGTTTATTGTTGGTCTGGTAAGTGGCATACTTATATGCTTAAATATTTCGACAAAGCCAGTTTTTTTTTTAGGAAGCCTCAAAGCTGCTCAACACTCACTCAAAATCGTTTTAGAACTGTCTCGCATCATTATAGCACTGCTGAGGCTCCAGTCATAACTTGTAACTTTTAATGCATCGAAACAGGCATAAAATAACCCCCTTCATTCAAAGAGTTGACATGATTGCATCAGTTGAACTTCAGGACAAAAATCGATAGATGAAAAACTATTTAATCGGCCAACAGTCATTTAAAGAACAAGCAATATGGTTTATGACATCATTTCTATTCCTTTGAAGAGAACAAGGGTGAAGGGAGATCAAAAAATTCAGATGAATGTTTTTGCAAATCTTTGCACAGTAACAAATATATACATTTAAACTTAATGACATTTTTTTTATCTCTTAGACAGACCTAAGTCACTTTATTGATGCTAATATACCTTTCAAAAAGTGTAAATAAGGCTTAACAAGTAATATCAGAAAGTATTTGCTACAAACAAAAGAAATGTGTGAACTGAAACCATGGATATATACGTATTTTATAATCAAAATTTGTTAAAGAAATTCTGTAAGAGCCAAAGAAAAAAAAACAAACTTTTTCAAAAAAAAAAATTAAAGCGAAAAATCCATTACAAATCTGCGTTTTAAACTTTGATTCAAAACAAAAAGTAGCCAATTGTTTATAACAACAAAAAAATGTAAAAAGCTTTTATTGATCATGATCACACACTAGTAGGACTAGGTTTGGCGAGGACAGTTAAAGTAGAAAAACACGAAGAAGGACAATTTGTAATATAGCTTTCTTGCATACACAGAAATCCAATTAAAATCTTTTTAAAGCAAGATCCGCCAAAAATCAGTGAGTTGAACAAAGTTTACTGAATGAAATATTTAGAGCTAAAACATATACAAAAATAAAATGTATGGTTGGCAAAATTTCAGATTTCAAGCTGTGCTTCAAAATCCTTGTTGTTCACTTCACTAAACCAACACAAAAGTAATATGAAAAATGTCTAAGCAATTTTAGCATACAAACTTCCTAAATAACATAGTGTAATATAATCGGAAACTGACTTTCGCTATCTCGTGAAACTACTATGCCTCCTTGCCTCCTCTCCTTGCCTCCTACTACACACAAACCCCAGCATTGTTGTTGTAGAACAGTATCATGACAACAATCAGAGATCAACAACCAACCAAGTTTTGAGACCTACGAATAATGGGAAGTTAGAAAAAGTGCTTCTTCAAGTGTCATGGTGCATAAATTTTAACTTTATTTGAAGCAGGATGAAAACACATTAAAGATCTTTATAATGGTAACAAAATAAACACTTCTGTTAAGACAGGGGATTCTTTTCTTCCACAATATCAAGTCAACCAAGTGCACTAAACATGATGAGCAATTCAACTTACACTGTCACTGTGGTTTTTTATAACATAAACACTTTTTTTATGAGAACAATTTTTATAAGAACACAAGCCTCAGATTTGGCCGAAAAATAAGAACAAAATAAGAACAACCTGAGGCTCAAATTAATGTTTCAAAAATTAAGAACAGCTAAGCCTGAATTTTCTTATAAAATAATAGCAACTCATGATGTGAATTCTCTCACTGGCAATTGGTTTAGAAGTTTATTGGTTTTTTTCACCTTCAGTGACAAATATATTAATGATGGCGCGACTTGTGGTGACTGCTTAAAAACTGCTTAAAAATTGGGTCATTACGGAACAGCAGCCATATGCGTTTAACCAGTTGTTTTAAAAAGATTTATTTTAATTTTATTTGAAGTTCCATAAATAAGAACAAAATGAGGCTGACATCTGAAACTGTTCTTAAAGCCAAGAACAAAATAGAACAATTCAGGCTGAAAAAGGCTACAAAAATAAGAACAGTCAGCCACAGGTTAGATTTTACTGGTTCTTATAAAAAAGGTGTGTAAATCGGCACAAGCCATGATTTTCAACGATTCTTCAAAACTGAGCCTTTAAGTTTCTTAGGTGATTCTTAAAGTTCTCTGGAAAAGGAATAGTGTTTTATGGAGCAGGAGCAAAAGAAGAATTACTTAAAAGTTTAAAATCTTATATTTTTCCAGTGTTCAATTTTACCATAGTCACATAGTCACATGATTTCAAGATTCTTTCATTTAGTCTTTTATTTCTTTTATTGCCGACCTAATATCTAATGATTTAAACTTTCAAATATGTGACGTTGAAAAGCATGCAAAATGTAAACAAAAGAACGTTGGATATTTTCCATGGTCAATAAAACATTTTCCGAGCTCACACCCAACTATGGCCCTTCCTCACTTAATCACTGAACTGTTGGCACTCCCACTTTCAAAACTTTGTTACAGGCCTTAAAAAGAATTATTTTGCATAAAATTAGTTTCGTGCTTGCTTGACGTTTTGCTCACCAAATAAAAGAAAACAAAATTATTAGGACTCTGGCAGAATGTATAAAATACTTGTACACTAACTTCATGTCAATCATCTTAAGTCATCATGTCAAGCACTTTAGTGAACATCTGTTTTTTTCTAGATTCAACTTTCTTTGTATATATATGTATTTGATATATAACTAAAAGTTGAATAAAGATATGGTATGGCTACGGCTAATGTTGCATACTTTGAGAAATTGCCATTAATTGGTTGGGTACAAACGGAATGGTCTGGTTTTGAGATTGCATCATTTTTATGCTTTCTATTTTGTATTTTTGCATTATATTATGTCACACATGTCGTGCACAAGCCAGAACTATATTGCTCTAACAAAGATGGATTCAAAGAGCGGCTAATCACACACATTAAAGAGTTGGAAAAAGATATCTGGCCATTAGTATGGTGTTATCGACCATTAATGCAAACCGTGCTGCATTCTGTTTTTGGTGCTTCATGTCGGGCTTTCTTTCACAGGTTAATACAATACTTCCAGTGCTTACAAAAATCCACATTTTTGTTTCATTGGACTTATCCATGATTATTATAATTTTAAATTGTAATGTGTCCTTCTGAAGTCACAAAACTGCTTTTCTATAATAAAATGTTTATTCTGTCCTGGCAGGGAAACGATTGTTGTTGAAGATGGTGGTAGCTTTACTTTAGATTGGTATGGATTTCAATCCAATTCAAGAATTCAGGAAAATGTTGACGATTCCTCTGTACCTATCATTGCAATATTACCAGGTGCAACAGGTATGATGAAGAACTTCATAATTCTCACCACAAAATAATTGTGGCTTTATCAGATTTAGTAATTAAACCTGAAAAATGAGTTTGTCAAATGTTCAAGTGGTATGATAGAGACGGCTTAGAAATGCTGGGTTGAAGTTTTCAGTTTCATTCTGAATATTAACACAAAATGTCAGTGTAATGTGGATTACATGGAGATTTGATTTTGCAGTTGCCTTAAATTCTTGAGGGGATCGAATTTCATGGTTTGATTACAATACATTATGATGCATTTCGTTTTATTCCATCACTTCATTTAGCTTCCTCCCAGGACATTTTCATAGTGGTTTCATTTTTATTGAAGTTTCTCAAAACATATCAGAAAATGTTTTATTTTAAAGAAGCAATTTCTATATAATGACGAACTGGTAAAACAATCATAATCAGTTCTGTGCAAGAGAATTTTCATCTTTGATTTTATTTTACTGTGATTTTTTTTAAACAGGACACAGTGAGAAAAACTACATCAGACAGTTCATCTCGTTAAATGAGGAAATGAAGTACAGGTACTGATGAATCTGAATAAATTTATTTGAGAAAAAAAACTTTATCAAGAAAATGAAAAGAAGCTTCTTTCAATGAATATTATTGAAATTTATTGAGAATGTTTTGAAGCATATTCACATTTCATCATCAGCTAAATATAATAAAAGAATTTGGGTAATTTTTAGGTAACAACATCAGTACCTAGTAATTACCCGCACTCTTAAATTATTTCAAATAATTCACTGCTGGTGATATTTTTTCTTTGCAGGTTCATAAAATTTTAATTTTTTTTTAGGACAGTCGTGTTCAACAACCGAGGACTGGGACATAATGTCAAACTAACTGTATGTATAAGTCCTTCCATTTTGAATGGTACAGTTAGGGTTAAGCCTTAGGGTTTAGGTTTTGTGAAACCAGTTAGAAACCACTTGACCATTCTAATCATTGGGTTATCATATCTGTTACTTCTATCTAAACATTAATTTAAATATATTACGTTATGTTCTAGTAACTGTCAAGAAATATAAGTCCAATAAGTTGATATTTCAGTTGACTTCAATTCATATTTTTTTGGAATTTTTAGAGTCCGATTCTTAGTTGTGTAACAAAAGGTGATGACACTGAGGAAATGCTGAAAACTATTGCAAAACGCCATCCCAAAGCTCCCGTCATTGTTTTGGCTTTCTCTATTGGAGCGTAAGAACAACTTTTAATATCATCCTGTTTGTTACGGTTGATCATTCCTCACTTACTAAATAACAATTTTTTTCAATATTTCAATTTTTACCTGTTTCAACATCTTATTTCATTTGTTGCCATAAGGAATCCAGTGAGCTTGTCTTTCAGATGGTTAAACACACTTTGAAACTCCCACTTCATCCCTCTGATCAAAAGTGATAGAGGACTTGTAGAAAACTTGACTTGACCTTAATTTGTATGATCATGATCACTCGAGTAACCTAGTCGCTGACGGATGGATGTATTACGCAGTCCCTGTTTGTATAACCTGTACCTTTGTGTATTTTTTTAGTTGTATTTTCACAAACTACATAGCTAGAAAAGGCAAAAACATCCCATCTAATGTTGTAGCAGCATGTGTTGTGGCTGTGCCTTGGAACTCCATGGAATCCAAAACTAATCTGCAAAAATTTTGGAACAAATTATTTATCAACAATCATATGGTGGGCCAGATCCGAAATTTAGTAAACGAGTTAGTTGTTCTCTCTTGAATAATAATCACTATACATTCAGTTTTTCTGAAGATTTTGTAGTAGAAAAACTTCTTTGGATGTGCTATCTATTGAAATTTAGTGCTATACATTTTATTTTAGCAATAAGAAATTATTTCTGGATAACGAAAAGGAATTGAACATAAATGTGGAGAACATGTTGAAGGTACAAAACAATTTGTTTTCCTTCCAAATATCAAATACATTCCCGATATCATCATCCCACATTGACTTGAATAATCGGATTTGCCAACTTAAATCCGTTTGGACAGTTTTGATGAAATCCTGAATTGTAGTTTGATAGACTGAAGCTTTCACAAACCCGACATTACCGGTATTACTCATGGCAGGATGACTTTAGACCAAATTATTTTATTATGTTTATTATTATGTTTTCATGTTTCTCTAATATTTACTTCTTAGTCAGACACGCTGTGGGATTTTGATGACCGATACACTTGTCCAGTGTTTGGTTACACAGATCATGTGCAGTTTTACTTAGATGCGTCGCTCGATCTACTTCCGCTGGAGAATATCGCCATCCCGTACCTATGCATCAACGCTGATGATGATCCCATGTGTAGAAAAGTTGGTAAGTTAGCCCCATAATGCTTCAAAACAAAATTCAATATTCAATTTTCCTTGTTCCCCAGGACTGTTGTTACTATCTCCTTAATACATGATTGAGCTGCAACAATGTAATGAGAAAACAATTCGTCAAAACTAACTCTATGAGCTAATAAATGGCTTTCACAAGCAAAACTGACATTTCAACACATCTGTATCCCAGTTATTTGGGACAGTGTTAAAATTAATCCCAAGGTAAGTAATTGTAGCATTGCATTGTAGGAGTTGTATTCAGTTGTATTAAGTGTTCAGGAGATAATAGCGAATTCGTTAATTTTCAAAAGCATGAATGAAAACTGACCTTGAAGAATACACGGATTAATTCGTTTTTAATATCTCTGTTTTTTGCATTTTATAATTTTTCTTATGTTTTTCCTTTTAGCAATTCCTATCAAGAAAATCACCCAAAACCCTAATATGGCTGTCATTACTACGAAATATGGCGGACATATGGCATGGTTAGAAGGTTTTCGTTTAACTAAGAAACGATTACATCATCGAATCTTTCAGCAGTATACAAACATGATATTAAATCATAACACACTTCCCCGTTGAATAGGGAATCAATTATTTTTGTATACGTTTTTTAAGGGATATGCATTTTTGATACATATCGGACCATTGTGGAGGTGTGTGGAAAGCACCGCCACCACAAGTATTTTTATCATAATAACCGCTATTTTTTTACTATGATATTTTTTTATTTATAGAACCTGTTTGTTCATTTATTTTTATTTACTCTGTCCGTTTTCTAAACTTTTCCACGTGACACATCTGATACAATGTAATCTCACTGAATTCTTCGCATATCATTAACCTTCTCAAGTACAATCCTTTCCCTCACGTCCTTTGTAAATTTTCTAAATATTCTCATCTTGTATCGTGTATTTGTATCATGTATTCGCAGGGTTATGTAACGAAAAGTATAGTCACGTGACATCATAACACTATACAGTGTGACAATTTCTACTCACTAAAGTTTAAGGCGATTTTTCATTCATCGAATTTAAGAGATTGATCAGATTGAAACGAAGTAAACTAGCTTTCCTCTATGCATGTTCAAGTCTCAAAAGCAATTTTCATGATCAAACCTTTATCAATTTTGTTTGGAAGTTAGGTTCAGGATTATCGTTCTTTCGAATGTTTTTGTGAGACATTTTGCCTGGGTTTTATGGCGAGTGAAATTTGTAACATTAACTTACTCAAGATATATTTAATATCTAAGCATTTTTTTAATTGTTTTTATTTTTTTTTTTATCTCTGGCTGTTCTAACAATTTAAGACCAATTGAGCAACTAATATGGAAGACTTAGTTCCATCATGAAATCGTTTATTGGAACACAAATAAATGTTCCAAAGTTAAACCTATTTAATGTCTAATTATCTTTGAGTATTTTATTCTCTACATTTTTGATTTCATTGTAGATTAATACATTCCGTGGAGATTGAATTCTGTCCTGGCTCACTTTTTGCAGAGATATGTAAAAAATATCATAATATCATAAAACATACATATCTCTGCTTTTTGTTTACCTTAAAAATAAAAAGCGAAGTAAAAACTTCCACCCACCCTGTTAATTTATTAATTTCTTTTTTTGTGGACCTATATTTCTATGTTGTGACTGTTCTTATATATTTCCCCATAGGGCGAAATATATGTTAAAATATATGTTAAAATCGGCATTTTTCTTCTTCTCCTTTCTCCTTCTCCTTTCACCTTTATAGCCGCGGTTCAGTACTAAACTTTGACCTAGCTAAGGTAGATAAGAATAGAGGCTAGTCTTCATTGAAGTTATTACGCCATGTTTTTTTTTTTCAGTCAGTGCAGATGCTGTGGAAGATGCTTGTTTTCTGCTAGTTTTGGAAGTGAATGTTTTTGGTTCTGTATTATATTTTGAATGAACGTGTGAAAAACGAAAATGTCACTGATGCGATGTTTTGTTTATTGGTCGTAACAACTGTGTTACGATGATTGGTCGTAACAACTGTGTTACGATGATTGGTCGCAACAACTGTGTTACGATGATTGGCAATTAATTTCTGGGAACAATAAGGGATTGAAGCTGTGACTTCAAAGCAAAGACGAAAGTTTGTCGTTTTTAAAAGCCAGTCTGAAGTCATCAGTTTCGATAATGGTCGTAAAATTATCAGGGGGGATCCGGGTCATAAGTCGCCGTCCGTTTCGGGCGTTGGTTTTAGCCGTTCACGTAATTGGTCGTTGGTTTTAGTCGTTGGTTTCGGGCGTTCGTACAATTGGTCGTTGGTTTTGGTCGTTGGTTTTAGGCGTTCGTACAACTGCAAATGGTTGAAAAGTCTTAAATGTTCCAAGTAATAGCATCTTTGCTGCAATATTCCAACAACTAATGACAATTTTCCATTAAATATATATATTTTTGAAATCGCCAAAGAATAAAGTTTCCAATGATATAAAAATCAAATATATGTGACCTTTGTATAAAAAGTTTGTTTTTTTCATCTTCTGTTTTCTTCATGTTCTTTCAAAAGTATTCACACTATTTTGAAACAGACTTTAGTGACATACGCAACTACTGTTGTTTAGAGCGTTTCACAACATAATTTATTGTCTCTGTAATGATATCGTATTGTTTTATATAATTACTTTTAATCATTTAAGTATTGTTAGATGAACACAAAATATTAATAGCGGTTATGTGGAAGTATTATGCCGCGTTTCCTAGGTATTATTCTTTATTGAAGGACGTTTGAACTTCGAAGCACACGAATTCAAAATAAAATAAAATGGCAAAATTATCACCAGAAGCTTTCACTGCTTGGCAACGTAAACGAAAACACACTACTATAGTTTTTGCATTCCAATCATTCCTTCTTGGAGTACAGTGTGTCCACCAAAAATGTATCGGCTCGTAAAACGTAAATTAACATTCTCACGATTTTTTATAGAAACTTTACTAGAACTTAGATTTTCTTTGTTGTTTCTTTTGACATTGAAACTACCGGAACGCTTTTTTACAATAGAAGGTAGTTGATAGAAGAATTTCTCAACAATGCATTTCTTTTTACTTTTGGGAACAGAGGAACAACAGAATTTATTGTGAACAAAATATTTGCAATAAAAAAGCTTATTGTCACAAAAAGATACATTTTATGAAAATAAAACTTTAAAGTGAATCTATCAAGTTTTGCTGGGGGAATAATTTTCACCATAACAATCAATGTTTTGTTATAAAATAAACAGAGCAGTATTAATAATAAAAATTTCATAAGTTACTACTATCTCCCAAAAGTAAAAAGAAATGCATTGTTGAGAAATTCGTCTGTTAACTACCTTCCATTGTTAAGAAACGTTCCGGTAGTTTCAATCTCAAAAGAAATAACAAAGAAAATTTAAGTTCTAGTAAAAATTCTATAAAAAATTGTGAGAATGTTAATTTATGTTTTACGAGCCGATACATTTTTGGTGGACACACTGTAGAACCATGTGGATTATAACGCTTTGGTTGTATCTAAAAGATGTTGTCAAAACTAGCCAACCGAAAGTTTTTTACGGAGTAATATCGGTGGGTTATCTGACTGTATCGATAATAGTGACACCTCCTATCGGTAGAATAGCAGATCGTCTCAAATGCGTCAAGTTATTGTTTATATGTTGCAATATAGTGCTTGCAATTGGAAATATAGTTTATGCCTTGCCGCATTCAGTATGGCTAGTAGTCATGGGGCGTTCTATTGCTGGAACAGCGGATTCATTAAGGGCGGTGATATCTGGTGAACTGGCCAGATGCTATCCTTCAGATCAACTTTCATCAAAGTTATCCATAATAGGAATGTCATTCAACGTTGGTGTAGTTCTCGGTCCAGGCATAACCATGATTTTCAAAAATGTGGACTTCAAGTTAGGAACATGGCGCATTACTTATGAGAACATGCCAGGTGTCTACATGGCATTTTTTGCGATTCTAGCTGTGATATTTTCATATTTTGGAGTCCATGATATTTCCAAAGAATATAATCTCCGAGCAGATGAATGTTCCAAAGACAATGTAAAAAGCTATTCCACCGAAGAGGACAAACATCAGATTCAGATTACCAAGAGCACTTTCCATAATGGAGATGATACTTACACTATCAATATAAAATCCGACGACAAACAACCGCTACTGGTTTCAAATCAGGTTCAAAATCCATGTAGTATGTGGCTGAAACTTGTGAAAAATTTGGACTGTGCTGTGATTTTGTTTCTTTCGCTATTTACAAGATATATAATTCTTGCATGTGATATGTGGGTCCCAATGCTCGTTATCGATGTAATGAAATGGAATGCCATTCAAATGAATTTCATTATATTCGGAGCAGCAGTTGGTTGCTTGTTGCTATTAATTTTCCTAATTTTTAAGCCATTATCAGACAGAAGTTTATTTAGCTTGGCAGTGTTTTCCACTTTTTCTTTAAGTATACTGTTGTCAGTATTTGCCGTTCTATCAAGTTTTCCGAATGTCTTACCATTAAGTATTGTGCTTTGGGCGTTGTTTTGTGTATCTTTCGCCTTGATTGTTATCAGTGAAGAAATTTTCTTGATATCTTGTTTAGCAAAATTGGTAGATTCTAGAATTCAGTCGTTCACAGAGGGCGTTCGATTAAATTTTTCTAGGATAGGGGCTTTGGTATCTGTGTCAACGTCACCGTTGATTTTTGATCATGTTGTTCTCTTTACTTGCGTTTACTCTGCCGTGGCTTTGATTTGTGTGGTGGTAATGTTGTACCGGAGAAAGATATTAAGCAACCCACGGATTTGTGTCAGTGAGTATTGATAAAGCGCGAACACAAACAAAATTAGTGAATTAAAGTTCAACATCACATACGATAAAAGTGATAAATTGCTAATAGTAATTTTTATGAAAACGAACATTAATTAAAAGTAAGTCAGTGCTGATGCAGGCTGAATTCTCCTAACCTTTTATTCTCAGGAATTTCTTACCATTATTTTTATTTGTGTTTTGTAATTAGCGACGTTTTCTGTATGTATCAATTTGAATTTAAAATGAAATTTGAAACTTGATCCTAAAAGATTTTTCAATCAAACTACTGTTATTTTTTATCGTATTGTTTTCGTACTCTCCGTGCTCTCCTCCAGATTTCATAATTTATGTTTTCTTTCACATAAGGGTGTAAATTCCTATAAAATTGCGATAATGGAGAGCCCAATTATCCTATTAATGTTGGAACTTTGGAATCAGTCTAAGTAATTGCTACCATTTACGTATTAAATTATTGCTGAAATAAATTGTTTAAAACTTACGGAGATATTGGAGCTATGTGCATCGGCTAGATGATTTTCACTCTGTATTTCTAAAAGATGTATATTGATCAAAGGCATTTCGAAAATTGCAGAGGAGTTCATGTATAAAATTTTTGTTTTCAGTCTGTATTACAAAATAGGAAAATTTGCACTTCTCCTTTTATGCTTTTACAGCCAACACTCTCCTCCATAAATTTCGACATGCAACTTGTTATTTGTCTCTACTGAGAGATTACAACGATCAGAAAACGTTTTGATCTTTATTTATTTATTTTTTTATTTTGTTGTAGATTTTTTGGTCAATAGGAAGTAATGAATCCACATTAGAATGTAGCGTCCCCAATTTTGTTTCAGTTCATATCTATCAGTCCATTAGTAGCCGGCATGCGCAAACCTCTTACTCGAGTTTCTTGTCTTTTTGATATACAGAAAGAAGAAGATGGCCTCTTCTCCAGGTTGGTTACGCACCTTTGGAAATTGCTGCTTCACGGCCATCCACGTGGACCATACCAGATGCAAACATGAATATAGCGAGTACATCGAATACATATAATATCGTAATATCGAGGTAATATCGAGCAAAACTTCTGAATAAGAGATGTTTTGCAAGAAGTAAAGTGAATTTTCAACTGCTGCATAATCGAAATCACAAAACGCAAATTCACACCTTGAATTTAAATTTGCATCCGTGAATAGACATTCCAAATACTTTCACTATTTTCTTCTTTTATAAACCATTTTGACAAGGCAGTATGCAAAAATTTCATGCTTTTTAAAAAGACTTTATGTACGTGATTCTTTAATAACATTATACTTTCGCATGGTCAAATTTCAATTGTTTTATGGTTTTATCAAATTGAATTTCTAAAAATTTAAGTTTTCTTACTTTTTCTAATTTTTATCTCATCAATCTGCAATTCATGAATTTTAGACATTGCATTCACTTCTTCTGTATGAGAGGTGTCGCTCTCGTATTGTTCGGTGATTAACAGAGATTTCTCTTCTTCGAGATGGACAATTGATGCTTGAAGATTTTCATTTTTATCCATCAGACGTATAGTTTCATATTTTGATATCACTTCACCATCATCAGCTTTCTTGTAAAGATTAATCAACCCCTACTTCTGTTTGAGTAAGTCGTCTTCAGAAAGGCAGAAGAAGTTGATTGACCTTTACCAGCAAGCTGATGATGATGAAAAGACATCGAAATATGAAATTATACTACTGAGGGATAAGAATGAAATCTCTAAGCATCAGTTGCTCATCTCGAAGAAGAAAAAGCTCGGTTGATCACCGAACAATATGAGATTGACACATCTCAAACACAAGAAACGAATGCAATATCTAGAATTCATGAATTACAAATTTACGAGATGAAATTAGATAAAGTAAGAAAACTTCGATTTGATAAAACCACGTGAAAGTATAATGCCACTGAAGAATCAAGTGCATAAAGCCTTCTTACAAAACATGAAGTTTTTGCATACTACATCATTGAACACCTTTTTCTACGCTATTTTATATGACGTCAAATTTTTCTGATCAATATCTATAATGGACGTTTAAAGATGGCTGGAAAGATAAAACACAATTATTAAGAATAAAAAATATCGTCAAAATAAAAGACAAATTTTAGAGGATGAAGCTTCTGTCAATGTTTTTTATTATCAAGCTGATAACCCAAATTAACACTTATACAGACTTATATAGCTGCATCTCCGTTTCTCTAATACACCCATTACTCAAACCTTTTATCATCATAAACAAATAAACGTATTCAAGTAAAAACATACAGATATAAGAAATAAACAACCCCCAGTTCACGCTTCTGTAATCATCAGATGTACTAAAGAAAATGAATAAAATGCGTACATGATAAATTTCATTACGTTACGTTTGAAGGGATATACTTAATACTCATGAGGTTAAACCTGTTGGCATGGCAACATGTCGAGTTAGATAGATCTTCTTTTCAACAGTTTAATTTAGCTTGTTGGGATGTGATATTTCTCTCTCCGAAAAAAGACTGCAAGATTCACTGCCGATGATTACCTGTGTCTACACTGCCGCAAGAGTATCATATTACACGTTTCGTCATGAAAACAATTCTCGTGCTTTCAATTAAACAGCGTATTTTGACCTATTAAGTACTTCTAGCTAGTAGTAAAACCATCACCAAGACCTTGTTTGGAAAGATGTACTACATTAACGACGAAAACTTTCGACAGGAAAACATCCCACGATAGAGAACCCTTGTGGAAACGTTAAGGGTTGAAATCTCAAACGAACTCTATCATTGTGAGTGTATTCGGAACAAAAGCAGAACAGCATCTTTTGAGGAATATCTCTGACAAGGCAGGATCTTATTAAAATAAAAAGTTGCATGACTGATGTGCAATGAATTCTTCATTTTCAAAAGATCGTCGTTCATTCACACTTTTGTAATTATTATTGAAACAAAGGACATCGTTTCGGAAAGTGCTGCAATACAAAACAGAAAACCTTTAATCTATGCAAATGATGAATAACATCAAACTTTAGCTCACCTTAGCTCTATTCAAATTTCTATTCAATTTTCAAACAATGAGAATCCATGCGTGTTGCCTCGCCTCATTCTCTTTTATGCAATGTTTATTATTTTTTAACTACTCGGTAAAATTTGAAGTAAAAACCGAAAATTTTAAATCAAAAACGAGTATACTTAACAAGTTTATTCGTAAAAACAAACATGCTACCCTCATTAGGGCTTCTAAAAGCTACTTTTTTTAGAAAATCGGAACTGAATTCGTTTTTTCGTTTTTATGCTATAATGAAAAACATATTTTCGACTTTTCATTTCACATACTCGGACGTTTGTTTCATTATTTTACGAACTAAAAGCGTTTTCAAGTTGTTTTCACGAGTACGACCTCCTAAGGAATATAGAATGTTGTGGTGTAAGGATCGGGACCGAAACTAATTGGCGTCCTCTTAATTATGGTCATAAATATTGTTTACACTTTCTTAATTGTCGGCGAATAATTATCACGCCGAAAAAATAAATCTACCAATCAAAATCTCTGGTATATAATAATAGCACACGTGCACAGCTGTATATTTTTAAGTTTGTAAAAACAATCTTCTATTGTGCAGAGATTGAGTGAGAAAAAAGTTATGTTTCTGCCAAACCAGATTATAAAGATATTTGCTATACTTTTACGGAAACCTTCCAGAAAAAGAAGTTGAAGTATATTTCTCCAAATTTAGGCAGTCGGAATATACATTTTATACATAAATATGTTTTTAATGCCATTTATATATATCAAGGCATATTTACGACAAAGCAGTGATGATCTCTGTTTCATCAGAAAGCTGACAGCTTATCCGGAGAACAATTTGTAAAATTGTTCATGTTCGTTCAAACAGAAATATTTCCACTTCAAAACATACATGTTCATTACGAGAGTCAAGTGTACTTTCGTCAATGTTATTGTCGTCATTTATATCAACATCAATTTCAAAATCTTCAATATGATTTTACATATTTGTTTAGTTGATCACAAGAAAGCAATGAATACGAATATTAATCTCGTCAAATCGTAATACACAAACTTATTTTTCGTTATGTTACCATCTGAATAATTTTAATAATTTTCATAATTATGCAGAATTGATAAAAAGACATTAGCTGAAGTCCCACATTCTGAAAAATTAACAATAGATCTCGAGATCTGAATTACGACTTTTATTACGGGGAACAATAGACTTCCATATATAGCGCGAAATTTTAAATTTTTAAAATTCAACTTTGTATACGGAAATTTCATCGATGTTATTCTATCTCTTTTTGTATTTCTATGATTCGACATAATAAATCTTACTTCCTTAGTCCTCAGAACCAACCTCGAATCCAGGCTTTCATGCTTTTTCGATGTACCGATGGCTGCCATCCGTATATGGTAAAGGCAATGAACCCTGGATTCGAGATTGCCCGAGAAATACGCCATTATGATACAATAATTTTTCCTGGTAGTGTTTGCTCAGAAGCGTCACCTCAGCCTATGTTGTTTTTTATATCCAGCGTATTTTAAAAAAAGGCGCACTTCTTGCATAATTGAGCTCATTGTACTACAGATTTTAATAACAAAAACAAATGAACAGCAACGTTTTCCGAAAGTTTTTCCGTCTAAAATTAAAAAAGGTGTCCGAAAGTTTGGCCGCCAAAACTTTTTCTACCGAATTTTCAGTCCTTATTTTGAGGTCAAAACAAAGTGTTTACCAGAATTTAAGGAAATGTGTATAATACCCCTTGTGTTGGATCAAATGTCCAACCAAATACATGTAGAGCCTTTTCCCTCTTCACGAAACACTTAATAACCTCGATAAACTAAAGCAAAATTCCCTGGTCATTTGAGATGGGGGAATGGGGAATGAAAAGACGTTTTATATTTAGTGTGT
The DNA here is from genome assembly GCA_027922465.2 of Turritopsis dohrnii. Classification (NCBI taxonomy): domain Eukaryota; kingdom Metazoa; phylum Cnidaria; class Hydrozoa; order Anthoathecata; family Oceaniidae; genus Turritopsis; species Turritopsis dohrnii. Next base: position 56,362 of record BQMF02000334.1, read on the forward strand.
GTGAATACGTCCCAAGTTTTGAAATTATTTACAAATATACAAAATAAAAAAAATAAAATGTTCATATCAGGGAAATTTCCCCATCAAGGCATAAACAAATGTTTTCGATATCAGCTATAAGTTTTTCTGTCTTGACTTTGTTTTTAGAAAAGAACTTCTTCTTCTCTTTTAATAAGCCATCGATTATTTCATTATGCAAAAATTTCATATTTTGCAAGAAAACTTGTTGTACGCGATGCTTCAATGACACTGTGTTGTCATGATCACTTTTTAATTCTTGTATTGTTTTATCCAATTGAGATGCAGAAAACTTTAATTTCCTTTCCTGCTCTAACTTCATCTCGTGCATCTGCAATTCGTGAATTCTAGTTATTGAATTCATTTCTTGTATATGAGATGTGTCGATTTCATATTGTTCGGTGGTCAACCGAGCTTTTTCTTCTTCCAGATGGCTAATTGATGCATGAAGAGATTTGTTTTCCTCCTCAAGTCGTGCGAGTTCATGTTTGGATATTCCTTCCTTATCATTTGCTTTCTGAAGAAGATCAACCAATTCTTTATCCGATTTCAGTAGATTCTCTTCTAAGGTAGAAGATATATTTTTTTCTTTCGAAAGTTGCTCTTCCAAATCTTTATTTTCTTTCTCAATTTTTTCAATCTCTTGTTCCTTGGCCACGACTTCCAAACCATCCTTTAGCCATACAGAAGTCAAAAAACGTGATGTCTCCATCCGCATTTCTTCTTCTTTCTCTTCTATTTCTTCTTTAGCGATAACTATATTTGCAGCGAGTTCTTCGATGATATTTTCTTGCTTAAGGTAGTCATCTTGTTGTTTGTAGATGATGTCGTCTTTAAGCGAACTATCCTTAATCAGGAAAGCTATTTGAGATTTCATTTGTTCAACCTGTTTCAATAAATGTGTGTTTTCTTGTCGGCAGTGATTCACAGTTGAACGTAAATGATCCACCGTTTGAGTATTTTGTAGTGAAAAGTTTTCCATTTTTTCTTTCATCGCAACCATCTTCTCGTTTGTTCTCATCATGGCCTGGCGATGATCATTTAAAATTTTCGTTAGTCTATCATTTTCTCCTTGCAACAAAGCATTTTCATGAGCAGCAACCTGAAAACAATAATATTGGAAATGAAACAACATGGTGAAGATAAAGGTTTTAAAATGTTGAACCAGTTTTCGATTAAATCGAAACTTACTTCCGAATATTCGGATTTGTTGCCATAGTGACTGCAATCATTCACCGATATTCCTCGGTTAGTGTCGATGAAGTCCTTTGCTTCACGTTTTCGAGTTTGATTTCGTCGCCTGTTTTTTTGTTTTCCACCCATCTTTATGAAAGGTGTTATCTTGAGTTTGTTTGAAACAAAAGACAAAATCTTACGTCAATTTAAACATTTATATACACACTGTTATATGACGTCAAATTGCTATGAAAAGTCAAAATCCAAACAAGATTTTAACAGAATTTTATATTTTGTACCATTTTCTTCCAAACATCATCAAAGATCAATAAGCAAGTTTTCGGTCAAAACCTTGTTACTTTCATCTGGGTAAAGTGAGAAAATGATTGCGCGGTGTCTCGTTTCTTCAAACAAAAACAAGAGACTTTAGACCATAAAGATCTTGTTTATCGTGTCTTGTTTAGACAAAATATCAGCTAAAAGCGATACTTTCAAAGAACAAATCGTATAAGAATACGCGGGGAAAAAAAGAAATGAAAGAATGAAGCTACGTGGTTCAGATGAGATTAACAGGATTTCAAATGTGACGCTAATATTGCTGATGGTGGAGATTTTTACCAAGCAATAACAATACTTTGTAATGTATACAAATAAGCGAGGCGAAACTTGATCAACAGTATTTTGAAAGTCTAAACATAGAACATTTTCCATTTAGTCGAGCAAATTTGTTGAAAATCACTACGAAGGAGTTCTTTGCATTCTCCTCATTCACATTTTTGTCAAATGGGCTATTCTTCATCAGAATTCAATCAGAACTCAAGTTTTCTTGCCCGTGATATATCACGGTACAGCACAGCACTAGACTATTTTTTTTACTCGGATACTAGTGGATTGAAATCGGAAAACAATTCGAAATCCGAAAATAGCGAAAAATTGAAAGTTCATAGACGATGATGACGACGACACAAAACCCTATTCCAATCAATACCGTATTTCCTCCAATAAACGCCGCCCTCGATTAAAACGCCGCACTTGTACTTGTATTGTATTTTATTGGTAAATGAGAATGACTCACTAAAATTTTCTTGTCTGATATCTTACACATTCCAATCGCATAAAAAGGATTCGTCTTGTTCGACTGGTTTATTGAAACAGGGAACCGAAGCACAGGATTGAGACCAACCTTCTGAAAATCCTTTTCAAATTTTCGAGTGCGACGTCATCGAAAGCTATGAATGTTTTCATGTCGCAGAAGAGACGGTGACAGTGATATTCTTTGAAATGTTTTGTATAATGTGAACATATCTTCTGTGTAAAACATTTCCACATAATCTTTTGCAACGTTTTTTAGGAAAAGAAAACATTGTTATTTAAAGTCTATTTTTGATCTCGTGCTATAAATGCCGCCCTCTAATGAACGCCGCCTTCTATTTAACGCCGCCGCCCGGCAGTCAGCTATCTAAAGCCGAATAACACACGTCAACACTTCCTTTCACAACGGTTTTTTTTTGAGTCGGCGCAATTTTCACTAGAGACAGCCTCCACCCATCTCATAGAGACAGCCTTCACCCATCTCATTTTCATACATTGTAAAGACTGGTTTAGACCTGGTGATTACGACGATTATAAAAGTCAGTGTAATCGTCTATAATCGTCTAATGTGAACACTTTTGTTATAAATCGTCATAAATGCCAGGCGATTACGGAGATGAAATATCAAAAATTTAAAGCGTCGAGGCTGCCTTTTTCTGGGAAACACTGCAAAGGGTAAAAACGTAAGGTCGTTAAAGCACGCTTACTTTTTTCTAAACAGCTTGACTCTCCTCCATAAATCTTACAATTCCAGGGTATAATTTGGCATCCATATTCGCAACATGTAATCCGAGAAGCTGAAAACCATTGCAGGCTTGGTCTTCTTGCTATTCTTTTGCTATTTTTTTTCGATGCGATGTCATGGAAGAATTTAGAAGAAAGACTTCAGTCTTCTTTTCTGTGTTTGTTAAGCACATTTTGCGCGTCCTACAGTTAGTTATGTGAATCGCTGAATGGATGACACCTTAGAGGGTATTTTTGGTCACCAGGAGAGTTCGCAATATTGAGACCGTTAAATAATAAATTCGTTGATATTCGATCTTCTGAAAGATATTTCCTGTTCGTGTTTGCGAAAGGAATGAATTTCAGAGTTCAATCTTTCCTTCAGATGTGGTGTTCACACTCTCCATATAAGATGATGAATCCTTTGTTTGGCAAGGCAGAATATAGACTTCTTCTCCCCTTAAAGTACTCGGTCCATGAGGCGGGTCGAATGCACGCCCTAGAAATTTCAATTCGTTCCTGGTCAATTCTTCGACGTCAAACACGGACAGTCCGGGTTTTCCCCTTGAAAGAACATCGAAAGCTATATCGGCAGCCGTAGTATTTTCTTCGTTAGAAAAAGAAAGAAAGTGCGTTCGGAAATCATCTAAAGACATCGTGTCAGAAGGTCCGACTAACGTTTTGACAAATTGACGGATATATTCAATATTCATGTAACCCATATCAATTGTCTGCTGGCCTTTTTCGTAAGTCCAATCAAACTCAATATCACGCATGGAATAGAACTTTCCGGCGTCAAACACGTCACGGCAAGCGTCGTCGTCGAATTTCGGGTGCAACCCTTGTGTGAATAACGTCGTGACGGCGACAGTTCGGCCATACGAACGGACTTGATGAATGTAACCTAGAAACAAGAAATTTAACTTAACACTCTATGTCGGATCAAACGCTGGATGAAATATCGGACCCTCATTCACTCATTCACTCAGCCATCACAAGGACCTTCAACACACGTTATGACTTTACATAAAAAACACTACAAAAAAGTCAACAACTAATGTTAAAACAACTACATTGAAATGAGGCTGAAATACGCCGAACAGATCCAGGTTTTGATTTATTACAAAACGTCAGATTGTTACAAAAGAATTTGACTTTCCCATGATGAGGTGAGGTGGAATAGCAAAACAATACTCCATTCGCTATAGTTATTTTGTAACGTTCGTGACGCAACAACCAACGTACTTGCTGGTAAGATCATTTCGAATAAACTTCTCCTACCGCAGCCGGCACATTTGTTAAAAAATCACTGCGATGGAGTGTATTTCTATAGAAATTTACACGCACTTTCAATAAAAATGCCCTTCGTCGTAGTGACTTTTTGAAGTTTTTGCCCACTGGGACGTTAAGCTCCTTATGCTTCTCTTGTGGCAGAAAGTAATACGATTACTAACGTTTCGGAAGATAAATACAGTCACCAGCTTTGAGTGTGGCATACATCCAAGATACGTCCTTGACACCTGGATACTGGTGCAAGTCAACAGCATCTGGATTAATTGGTGAAAAACTGGAGCCAGCAGTTTCCTCCTGTAAACAAACATAAAAAGATTGACAGAATAATGATGAACGAGGATATAGACCATACTCATCACAAACGTTTTTCAATTAACTCCGTCTAGAGATATTCGTTCGGTAACTCGAATCGAATGTCTTCACCTGAGAAATTTATGCAAAGCTATAAAACAGGGTGGACAAATTTGTTGAAAAAAAATAAAACAAATAAAATTTCTATAGAAACGCACACACTATTTCAATGAAATAGCTCCCCAAAAATACTGGTGACACTGGTGACAATACATCGACACATCATTTATTTCCTTCTCATAGTTTTTTTGAAATTCTGTCAAACGAAAAGCGAGAGATGATGACAATATAATTTATAAATCAGTCTTATGATTCAATTCTAAGAGTTTTCAAAAGTTCTGTAGGCTGCCAACGTAACAACAATTGTAGCGATTGTGTTCTTTCCGTAACAACTTCATAACCAACCATCTATGGTACACCTGCTCCTGCTGGTGTTGAGAAGTTTTCAAACATTCATTATCTTCTTCTACAAAAACATATTTCACGAAAACGTCGTCAGTGAAGCGATACCATGATGGAATTTGGACTACAAGAACATCCATTAGCCGCCCATTAAAAATCAAAAAACTTTTCTTCCGTATTACGATATTGTTATAAAAAACCTCAGTGTGAAAAGACAAAAACGAAAACAGAAACGTAACACAAACGTAACACAAACAAAAACAGAAACGTAACAGAATCGAAAACAGAAACGTAACATAAAAAACCGAAGAAAGCGTTTCATGATAGTGTTTCATGAGCATCCGTGCTATTTGACAGTGAAACGTTGTTCAGGCTTCTCTTCGTCACACGCGGCAATCATAAGCCAATCTTCCAAACTGCTCTTCAAGCATTTACCATCAGTCATGCGTATCTGAAAATATCCACTATGCTCTGGCAATTCAATGAATTCGTATGTTGAACACGCACTGGAAGAATCTCCGTATTGCACCATTGTCAAACTTTGCAAACAGGTCGCCGTATCCAAGTTAAATAATAAGCCTTCCGCCAGTGTGAAAAGCTCGTTTGTGTGGCCAGTACTCCAACCGAAACCAAACACTTGATAATCTTGAGAATATGACAGAGTCATTTCTTTCCAGTTGTACAACCGAAACGGACATGGAAATGAAACGGTATCAAAATACTTCGCGCTTGGTACCGAAGACATGTTGTAACGATTAACAGAAGCAAGTGCGGACTGAATCGAACAGCGATTAATACTGAGGAAAGTGCAATTTGTAATGGAGTGGTTTTGTACAGCGAAAAACGATTTGCAGTGTTGATGAAAATAGCAGTCTCCGAAACAGTCTTGGAAGGTTTGAACAGGCCACCAGGCTATCACATCTTCAGCATTGTATTCTGGGAAATCTTCTGCCTCGTATTCGTAAAAGAACATACTAGCGAAAACAAGTTCCATGAAAACAAGACTGGCAAAAAATAAAACTTTCTTCCAAATCATTTTTGAAGAACTGCTTTTGACAGTGCTATTAAGTTCAATCCGCGTTCATTTTACGAACGGATAAAACTATCAGTATTAATATTTCATGAAGGCAAATACATAGTATCGTTATATATAAAATCTTTTCATGTAGTGGTCAGTTTTACCATAGACAAGTGGAAACATCCCCTCAAAATCATTGTTTAGATAGTGAATCCACTGACCTGTTGATAGACGGCCAGTTGTTCAGAAAATCGATTTTCCGTCACAATGAAATCTTTCCGCCCGTCAATTAAGCAATGGAAATTTTCGTCGGCGTCGTAGTGGATGACGGAACGAGTGCCGCCGTTGCTCATCCAAAGGTCCGCCTCGTGGGCGTTTTCGTGAAATGTTCCGCATAATACACTGCTGACAGCCTAAACTGACAAAAGATATAATAAAGCCGCGGCGTGAAATAAAGATTTATTGATGGTGGGACACTATAGATATTTGTCTGGTATTGTAAAAACATTGTAATATGATCGATTCAAAATTGCAAGATCCGTGATTCCACTCAACATAGGTCTCTGAATCACTTCATGTTGGCTTCAACGATAACTTAACTGGATATCAGAAGCCAGGGAGAAAAATTTCTTTTCCATATTATCACATTCATTATTCATACATTTTAGTTCATATTTCCACTTTAATGTCCTGAAGAACACGATAGATTTCAATAATTCCAATATCACGCCCGTCTCCTAAAAACCAAACCAATATCACGCCCGTCCCACAAACAATAACTTTAACGATGGAATGACTAATACCGATTAAACATCAACATCCAAGTTAGCCAGTTATTGTTAGCCCGCAAAGACCGCAGCTAACTTGATATTGTCTGTACGCTTTGATCGATTTCATATGAACACGACATCAAAAGGGATTGGAAGCCATTAGAACGAGTGACATCTTTCTGTTATCAAACGCAGTATGAACAAATCGACAAAGGCGTACAGACCATATGGAGTTAGCGATTAATAGGCTATGTTTATGTAAGCCTTAACGCTCTCCCAATGAGGATGGATAGATCGTATTCAGATAAATCATCAGTTTTCTTGAGTAAACACAAATTACTTGGTTCCCTAAAACTAAACCAGGATTTGAAAATTGCAAGACTTCCACTAACCCTTACGTTTTAGCTTAACCAATCAAATACAAATAAAAACTGTTGCTAAGCGACTAAGTTTCGCAATTGTTTTCATTACCTGAACGTCCGTCATCATTTCCACCGGCAGCAAACTAACGACGTAAATATCCGACGAACGATATTCCTTCAAAAAACGCCGAAATCTCATTCGTCCCGTTGAGCAACTACGGTCTTCCGATTTCCGTTCTACTAGCACGTCTAGATCGCCGTATTTCTCCGTCAAATAATCGTCGGACCACATCGTTATCGCAGGTGACGCCCGTATGACGCCACGATAAACCAACGGCACACCAGGTTTGACGTGGTGTTTATAAAGTTGACTGGCAGTCAAAAAGTGATCATACTGTCTGACGTGGGATTCTGGTTTGCTTTGCCAACCAAACGGTTTTAAATGTCCATCATACGAATGTTGAAAAGGAGGTGGGAACTCTATTTCACCTGACTTCAAGAACACGAAATTAGTAAAAGCAAGAAAGATGAATTTCAAAGTGCAAGATATCATTTTATTCCAGATAAGTCATGATGCTATGTTGTCGACCCCATGTTTTACCTATTTCATTTAACCTAAACAATAACAACAACAACAGAATACAAACAGCATCAGGGACCACTCAATAATTACGACACGCTGAATTTGCTGTTTTAAACCATCTGAAGTAATTAAGTAAGAACACCATAACACGGATTAGCATCTCGCTTTTTCGCTCTCTCCTCAATTAAAACCTTCTTAATATCGTCTGGATGAACGAGACGCAGCAGCGTGCACCTCATCCTGACAGATCCAATCAAATTTAACAAAATTCATTTCAAAAACTGTTCTTCTATGTTTGATGAGAAAGGATACAGTAGGTAAGATCTGTTTCATCATAATTTTTCTTGGAAAAACATAATTGCTGTTGTCTCACTGACGAAAATAAAATTTACAAAATGTCTTGGATTCGGAAAATACGAAATAATCAAATCGTATGCCCGCTTACATTTTATTTCGATGGTTCTGGCGCAACAAGTACTAGTTGCTGTAGACGAAATAAAACACCATTTCTTCATCAGCCACGTGACTATACGCCCTTGGAGTATAACTTCCCCTATCTCTTTCTTTTAACGCCCTTGCCACCAGAGGATTTTTTATTTTGCCACGATTTTTGCCTTTCCACACGAATTCGATTTTTAATCATTTGGTCTTTGGTTTTGAGTGTACCTTTACTGGGTTTCTTTGCACCCTTGTTGAAGCTTGCTTTCTTCCGTGATTCTTGCATCTTCCCTAAACGACACAACCACAAAAAAATTACATCAGCGAATATTTATATCATTTCAATATATCAAAAGAGCAAGAGGAACACTTTACGGACAAATTTACAGAAACGTAACATTTGGCAATTTGGAAAAACGTGGCATCGCTCAATAACTTTCTTATTCAGTCCAGACAGAAAGCATTATAAGATTATTTCATTTCCATAATTAAAATGAACACTTGGAGGAAACGACTGGAAGAAGCAAAGCAAACTGTCGAGTCTCGTTAACCCAAACAAAAACCGAAAGGCCTATACACTAATATTTTTGGATAATAAACGTGATTTGAGTGTCTACCTTTCTGGCGTGGAATTGTTCTTCTGTTATGAAGAGTAGCTCCATTACTGTCCTCGTCGTCATCATCGACGCGTTGTGACGACATGACGTTCTTCTTCTTCCATTCGACGTATCTGGAGGGATCATACGAAAATAAAAAACAACAAAAAAAAACAATGAGAAGGAGGCCACAAAATATAAAATAAAATTCTTTGTTTTGAGTAATTTACCTCTCCAGTGGGCAAAATCGTCAAAAAATCACTGCGATGAAGAGAATTTTCATTAAAATAATATTTACATTTCTATAGAAATGCACTCCTTCACAGTGATTTTCAACAAACTTGCCCACTGGGTCGTCTCTATCACAGAGATGATGAAAACTAACGAGAAATCATATAATCACCTTTTCGACTTATAAGAAGCTGGGATGTAACTGCCGCTTTCTGTTTTAATCTTTTTCGGTTGGTTACCATCAGTCGAGACGAACTTCTTTCTCTTGCGATCCCTATGACAACCAAGAGATCGAATTCTTCAAGTAACGATAGGATTAAAAACATGAAAAAACAACATTCAAAGTCAGTACCATTTTTTAGCTGCTTTGTTTTGTTTCATCTTAGCCGTATCGTCTGTTGTCATGTCAACAGCGAACTGATTGGCTTCGTTCTTGAATGACTTGATGCTGAATCTGCACGAAAACCAAAACATGTGAATAACACCAACATAAGCAAAGTAAACAGTTGTCATGGTCCACTAAGAACTTAACAGCTCTCACCCCTGTTCGCCATGATAATCAGCTGCTTGTCTGGGGATGTAATTCACATCTTTGTAACCTAAAACAGGTCGGTATGATCACGGCATTCAAATGAAGTGAGGCTTAGAGTTATGGAAAATAGTGCGCAGGATATTTCTTATTCAAATTTATACTTTCAATTTACCTTAACAACTAAAATATCAAAGTCAATTATACACTTGCAGAAGCACGCCAACACGCAACTTGAAAAATTTCTTAAAACTCCCTCCATACGATTTTCCTATCCGATTGAGACATTCTTTAAAAAAGCGCCTTCCACGAACAAACCTGGTAGTGTTTGTGTCACCTCTGTACGTAAACCCTCTTGAACAGATCTCACAAGTTATAACACCACCACGTTAATCTTATATGTTGTGGAAGCAAACATTGAGAAAAAAAACCCCGCGGAAACAGCATAACTGCTAACAACACTATCCTGGCGGTTAACTTGCTTAATTTCGATTGAATATTTACTTATTTATTTACGAATGTTCCCCCGGGATAGCCTCTTCAGTTTCTTAAGGTACTATTATCGATGAGGGTCCTGCGAAGGAGGTCCTAGAGCATTTAAGGTCTCCATTCGGGCTACGGAAGCTGTATTAACAGCAGCCGCTCAACCAGATAACTATCCTAGAAATCATTCCTACTCTCTTGCTGAGTGTTATAGTCGCGGGCATGACTCGGTCAGGGATTGAACCCGCTACCTCCTGAACACGAAGCGAGCACGAAAGATCGATATACCACGTCATAATTTGCTTGCTTAACCCATACAAATATACCAACGTTTTGATGCCTCTTGTTAAGCAACCCGATAGCGTATGTGAATATTATGAATAGACACAGTAAAGCACCGAATGCTTTACAGAAACAGGAAACAGAAACAGGACCACAGAAGCCCGAAAACCCCGAAATATAAAGATAATAAAAATGAAAAAAACAAAAACAAGTTCACCTTTATTCTGGAACGTTTCAGCGATATAGTTTTCCTGTGAACAGATTGTAAACAGATTGTAATGCTCAGTCGATCACGCACAAGTAGAAAGACAAACTGTCATGTACATCTGACAATTTCTCCTCACAAAACATTTACGAATCAATTGACCGTTCCACAGAATCCTCCTTAATACACCATGAAACAAACATATCACAATGAGATCTTTAAAAATGTCTCCATGAAAATAATGAAAGGGGTTCAGAAACAAAACTGTTCATTGGAACAGTGCTTGAAGGAATTCCAAAGCAAGTAATAATTTTGAAAATAATTTTGTGGTTGTTTCCTGGAACAGCGAATACGAGTTAAACCACATCTTTCGTCACATCTCCATCTTACTTCGCCAAACCTGCTTATTCTCTGGTTCTTCCATGCATTTACAAAATGCAACCACCTACATTATTCAATTCATTTTGCCTGTACTCGCCTTAAACAGCAACTAGTTTTGACATTGCCTGTCATGCAAGAAGAGTTTCATGACGTATCAAATATCTGTCAACACAGCTTCATATTACTTCTTGTTTGAGCAAACGAGTGTCGTGACGGTGATATGCTTTGTGCTTTGTTTCACCGAAGCTTTGCAGTGAGGAGAAATTATAAGGTAGATCTACACTATAAAACCCCTTGTTTCTCGTCGGGCAACAAGATAAAGTGTTTCATTAGCTTTTCATTGGTCGTCATCTATGTGAGATCTTCCATCCCCCTAATTTGTTAAAATATCACCGTGGAGGAGTACATTTCTCTACAGAGGCACACAAATATACACACCATTTCAATGAAAATGCACTTCCCCAAAGTGATTTTTTTCCGATTTCACCCACTGGGCATACCAAGTAGCACAGTAAAGGCCGTAAGGTACTTACAAAAACAATGAAGAGAAAACACAACTCACATCTGAGATGGAAGCTAATTTTTCTTCTCGCACTTCTTCTGATGGTTTATCGCGTAATTTTTGTTTCTGTCTTTCGATAACAGACGAATGATATTCCCTGTTCAAGTCGAACGATACAACGTATTATCGATCAACCAATCATATGTTCACAGTAAAGAAACACATACACAGAGAATAATTTAATCGCTACAACGTAGGGAAAGTCCAGTGCTATCGAAAGTAGCTAACATGCACATTCAAATAACCATTTCGTGGTCGAGTATCAACTTTCAAAGTTTCTTCTCAAAACAACAGAATTAAAATAGCGAATAAAGATTTCAATCCTGGACGAAACTTCACTTCAAGTGATATTGATGTTTGAGAGTAACGAAAGAGAATGAACTGGTGAGACGACATAAGTGTTTCTGAATGCAATGATGCAAGTTTGCAAATTTACTCTTTCGCATATTAAATAACTTTACAATACCCCTCCACTTGTAACTTGACATACAAAAGAAAAATTAAGCGAAAGAACCAATCACGTTTTTTCTCTAGCATAAAGAACCAATCACATTTTTCCTCTAACATAACTTCAGACTCTTCCACTTTGAAACAAAAGAAAAGTAAAACAGAATCCCTCATCGTACCTTTTCACTTTCATCACGTGTTCAGATTCTCTAGACTTTTTCGTATTCATACTTTCAAACACAGTCTACAGTTGAAGAAGCAAATTAAAATTAGGAAAGGTGACCATCTCGACATTACTGCGCATGCACACGGTTCTCATTATCATTAGGAAGTCAGATCTCAACAGAACAGGGCGCATTTGTTACGCACACACCACAAGCAATCAAATAAATTTGCTGCTTATATTGACACCATGCAATCAACATCAGGTCAACTTGATTGGCTGGCAAACGGAACGTTTGAGAATATTCACTTTTTTTTGGAGCGAAAGGAAGGAATCCCGATGTTTGTTTGAGCTATATAGAAAACCTTCAAACGAAGATAACCGAAACATTGATAACAACTGAAGTCTTAACAGCCCGTGAGCATGCGCATTGACTATATGTGAAGTTTCTAGCGGGAATAAAACAGTTCATGACTAACTAGACTCGGCTTAAACTTTTGTAGACAGGACAACAAATTATTCAGATGTTCGTTTGTATCTTGACCAGAGTTCACTAGAAAAAACAAAAACAAAACAAAAAACATTTCAAACTACGAGATGATTAATATGGAAGCCATTTACAGTTTTCTCGACTGTATCAACCAATCAGATTGCAGAGAGCGCTTCCACGGCGATATTCTCCGCCTAGTGGAGATCCAACTTGAACATTGGATACCGTATTTTTTTCCCTTTAGAAAGCCTCTTAAAGAAGGCAATGTATTTAGTTGAACAACAGTGTACAGCACCCTGCTAACATTTTGTTTAGTTTCGAAAAGCCAAAATAACAACAAGACTCAATCTACGACTCACTAAAAAACGGGTGTACGGAAACTGCTGACAAATCGATTTCCTTGCATCGTTTGATGGATTCGTTCGAGGCACATTCTCGGGATTTGATGTAATTCTTATAGCCGTTCAACATGACTTTCTGCATGGAGTTCTAAAGAAGAAAAACTCTCAGTGGAAAGAACAGAATTGACTTTATACATATCATGCATTTCTACTGTTCAGTGGATGTGTGCTGCAAATAATCACAGCGGAGGAGCGCCTTTCTGTAGAAAACACACATATACACACACCATTTCAATAGAAATTCACTTCCTCGCAGTGATCTTTTTGACGATTATGAACACTGGGTTAGGTCCTTCACATGACCCACTAGGCAAATCTTTCGTTTAAAGCGAAAAGGTCAATGTTTTATACTTTCAGTAGCGAGAAAAGAGGCTTCGGCATTTTCTCTTAGAACTTTTACCAAATTGCCACCAATCGAATCGCGGAGAAGACTGTGCTTCCCGCTAAAAATAAATCGCACAATGGAAATTAAATAAGTTGAAAATAAAATGCTGGAAGTCATGTGGTATACACACGATAATCACTATCCTCCTCTGGAAGTCATGTTGTATACACACGATAATCACTATCCTTCTCTGGAAGTCATGTTGTATACACACGATAATCACTATCCTTCTCTTTTCATTCAATCAGTCTGTATATTTCTATAGAAATGTACTCCCTCGCAGTGTTAATTATATTTCTCGTGCTGCTTTTAATAAAGGATTGTTACATATCGTTCCTTAAATTTAAGGTATTCGTTGCTAATCGGAAATCAACGTTAAAAAACGAGTGATCAAGAAAAATAGGAAATACAAATTCCTACCAGATTAAAGTTTGTCTGTTGAGCTTTTTTCACATACTCTTGTTTATCCGCAATCACCGCTTGTGGAATACTTCCGAGAAGACCATCTGAATCTATTGAGAGTAAGTAAGGTGGAAATGGAGGCAGTGGCTGTTAGTCAGGGTATGTGTTTAAGAAGGTTGTAGATGGTTCCTATCTCTTACTTGAAAGACTTGAACTCACGACAAATAACTATCCCACTGGACGAAAAATCGTCAAAGTCACTGCGATGGAGAGCATTTTTACTGAAATAGTACGTATATTTCTATAGAAATGCACTCCTTCACAGTGATTTTTCATCAAATTTACCCACTGGGATTCCTTTTCAATTAACTGAATTTGGGCTAAAATTTGCAGTTCCAAAATCTGAATCAGCTTTTAGTATATTGAAACTTTCCATCAATTTATTTATTTTGCCTAAATATTGAATGGCCAAACATTGAATGGGTGCTAATTGAAGAGAGCATAATCAGTGAGGGTACTTACTTCCAAATCAGGAAAGTTTCTAAGATTCACAGAAGGGGTTACCTAGTATAATACTATAGCCAAACTTTATAAAGCTTTATAGGAAAGATCAATTTCCTGAGAGATTAGGTGGACACTTAAATCAGAGATTGGGTTGTATGCTACGCCTATGTAATTTCGTTGATACAGTTGTCAAAAAGTAAGATTAATATATTGAACACTGCTACTACTACTTAATTGGTGGTTAATCAAAAAACTCATCAAGGATTAAAGAAACCATATAAAGTGGCAATACTGTTACATGACGAACAAACCTGGAGTATGCTGGCTGTTTGGAAATTTCAAGGGTCTGCCCAAAAAAAGATGTAAGTCCATCACAAATCCCAGCTAAAATTGTAGAATAAATAATATTGTTTATAATTCAAAATCCAACAACTCAAGACGTTCACACAAGAAAAATAATCACAATCAATTATACTAACAACCAGGAAGTCAAACCACGGTTCCTTTTACAAGAACCAGGAAGTATTGACTCGTCACGGTGGCTGTTATTTCTTAGAAAAGAGCTTATATTGTTCTAAATCAATTTCGAGAGCTAATTCTTGTAGTATGCTTGTTTTTATTTTTGTAGTCAAACTTGTCACCCACACCAACAAAAAAAATAATGAGCAGTTTGAAGAAACTTGAACATATTATTAGTATTCGGACATTTTGATTTGTTCATTTTTACTGATTGTGTGACTTGGAACTTAATGGTATGGTGGATACTCGGAATAATTCTTAACTTTCAAACTAAGTTCATATCCTTGTTGTATTGAGTTCTTCTTATAGAAAATAAAGTGTGTCACAAATCAAATTTAAATCAATGATCCTTTAGTTAATGAAACAACATATACACTTCACTACTCTGCTCTATTTCAACAAATATTGAGCACTTTTTTCGATTAGAAAAACTATTCCTTCGACTACATATGAATAATGAAACAAAGACAAAACAATAATGTAATAGTTTGTATTAAAAAAAAAACAAAAACAAAAACAAAAGACAAACTTCATCTTTCATCACAAATGAATAAGCTGTCCCTGATCTCCCAGCACGAGCGACACGACCTAGTGATGAAGAAGAGAAATTAAATTGATCAGGCCACTGAGTTAACTGATGATAAACAGAAAAAGAAATCAGAAATCAAATCACAAAGTATACCATCCTTCAAAATAAAAACAACTGAAAACGTACCGACTCGATGAACAAAAATCTTCGGTTTGGATGGAAAGTCATAGTTGATCACATTGTCTAACATTGGGATATCAATGCCACGAGCCTAAATGAATGATTTTTTGAAAAGGTGTAACGCTGAACATTTCAATGAGAAGATCAAGATGTTGATCTACTTGTTGGGGGATTACATCTTGAGAAAACTGGCAACAAAAACAACTAAAGAAAGGTACACCTACACAGTGATCCAAATAGCAAATCACTTGAGTGTTAAAATAAGAAGAGAGACTACTATCAAAGAATCCCTTACTGCAATATCAGTTACTATCATCACCATGCAAAGTTTCTTTCTGAATTTGGCAATGTTAATTTTACGTGCTACATGAAGAAAGTAAAAATTTAGTACAGTAGCAACACATATCAAAGGTTTTTTGACTTTAGGACACCCGTGGTGGAGTAAAGTATTTAAAATACCCGTGGTTTCTCCTCCTCTTACTACTACTACTCCTCCAAGTTATGAACGTTTTCGTGCAGCGTTTACATGACATCGTTGCCGAATTCGCAAATTTGGGCAAATTAGGACTTCCAGTTGACCAATTTTCATGAAAATTTGCACAGAGCACAATTGAAAGGTGCTGATTTCTAATTTGACAATGATTTTGCCAGGTTTGACTAAAATTGGCCAAATTTGGACCAAATTTCGAAAGGTCTTCAATTTTCATAAAAATTTGCACGGATAACATTTGATAGGTGCTGATTTCGAATTTAAGGTTTGACTAAAATTGGGCAATTTAGGCCAAATTTGGACCAAATTTCGAAAGGTCTTCAATTTTCATAAAAATTTGCACGGATCACATTTGAAAGGTGCTGATTTCAAATTTGGCAATGATTTTGTCAGGTTTGACTAAAATTGGCCAATTTAGGCCAAATTAGGACCAAATTTCGGAAGTTCTTCAATTTTCGCAAAAATTTGCACGGATCACAATGAAAGGTGCTGATTTTGAATTTGCCAGTCATTTTATTAGATTTGAACATAACTTGGTAATTCGGCAACGTTGTATTTTTGAGACTAAATATGCATCGTTGTGTTACGTCCTGAAGTCTTCAAGCCATGCGGCTTCTTGTTATTATTAAAACACTGCTAAGAACTATGTTAATCCTAAAACAATCAAATTCAAAGAGAATTTCCAAAGAAAACAAATGGCAACTCACGAGGGTTTGAATTGCAGGGATTTTATCTCTTCTTTCAAAAGGAATTTGCTTCATTTTGTTTTATAATCAAAATTCACATTCTCCTTTTTCATTTTTTGTTGACAACATGCTACCTTCAGATACTTGTACAAAAATTTAATACATTTAAAGACAAATCTATAATCCATCAACATAGAAATACCTGTTTGATCCAGAGAGGAGTAAATATGAGTGCAAGATAAGCCAGCATATGAAAGAAGCTGAAACAGCAAACGATCAAGGTGAGGAAGGATACAACTTTTATTTTATATCATTCATTATTGTTGTTTATATCTAGTTTTAGAGAAAACAATTACTTCAAAAGTTATATGACTGAAGTAATCTGCTGAAACCACCGGTTAAATAATATGAAATCATACGGGGCTTGTGGTGTAGTGGTCATACAGTAGTATTCATGCTTGTTTGATCTCAGTTCGATTCCGGTAATGTGCAATGGAAATTCCTAACATTCTTGAGAGATGGAAATAACCAAGGAATTTTAATATCGGCTGTTAAAGTCCACCAAGTCAGACCTTGGAAAGTCTCACTCTAATCCTCTTACTCAGACCATGACAGGAGCAAGGTAACTTTTGGCTGAACCTCTCCTGCCGTCTGAGAACTTTAGTTTGTAAAAGTACCAGTAAAATGAAAAAAAAACAAAAACTACAAAGTTATGAGGTATTATTTAAGGCTTATAATAATCGCTAAATTTAACGTATAATTTAAACAGCATAATTGCAGTTTCCTTTCTTATATCAAAACCATAATCATTATCAACATTGCTTCCCAACCAAGGCACGACCACTCAACAGCAACTTAAAACCAATGAAATCCACTTAAAAAAGTAAATGTTATATTGATTTGATATAATGACAAAAAAGAAGAAAGAGCACACCTCTTGAAGATATTCGACATGATGCTTTGTTGATACAAATATAACTGTCTGTTCTACTGATGAAATAACGTCTTGTAGGAGGTGCAACAAGCTAGCTAAATAATTGGAATTACCATTGCAAGGAAAGATTCATGTTAGACATGGCTGTGGCTTAAACAGGGTTTTGTTACTTCATGTTCATATCAAAAGTATGTGGCACGACACTATATTACTATTTTGGAAAAGCTGGATGTCACGTTGGACAAAGAAATATCATAACATATGCTATGTTCATTCATCATTAAAATTTGCATAGGTAAGAGAAGGGAAAATGGAAATGCATTGTGCACTCAGGCATATTTCCAAGCACCGTATAACGGTAGTAGAAACTCAATCCTTAATTGAGTTTCAAAACTCAATGCTATCAATTTGAAACTCAAAAGATTTATAAACTTAGTTCAATCTCAATTTTGTACTTCTGTGTTCCGCAAAAACATGAGAAAAGTCCATTTCATCCATTGTCTTTGGAACGTTCGTACAGCATTTAGCCTAACGAGATTCTCAGCCACTCAAGAGCGCCATGGGGTCTTTCGGCTATGATTTTTAAATAAACAGTTGTAAGGCCGACCTCCACTTGTGCGATATTTTTTGCGCATGCTCAGTGACAATTATTGCTCAACATTGTGTGTTTGGAAGTAGTATTCGATTCTACTTTTTCAGGCGGCTGCGCATTCATCTAGCATGTGAGCCAATCAAATATCAAGAAAAATGCAAACGTTGTGAAAAACTGTAAACATTGCGAAAAAAGGAAATGCTCAACATCATGAGTTTCTTTATTAATTGGAGATTCAAATTAACTGGCCCGCGACACTACGTAAATGAATGAAAATAAACACGCACACCTGTGTTTCATTGACCTGTTTTATAATTAAAAAAGCTATTGGTTTTACATAAGTGTGCATGACTATAATGAGTATCTAAGCAGCTGCATGCGGATTTGTAAGTTTCGAAATCTGGAAGAAAAAAATTACTAGTCCATTCTTTCGCAATGGCTACAAGTGAATGAAACTAATCAAAGCAACGGAAAGAATAGCATACTTTTTTGACAAGTGAGTGATTCTGTCTGTCGAAAAATAATTAAGAGTTGGGAACAGGGTTGGGTTTGAACAAACGAAACAACACACTGTAAGGAAAAAATGATCACTGGCGCATGCATTTGTTCACTGTTAAGGATTGTTAGTTCGCCCCTTGCATTGTCCTTTTCTATCATCTTCTCCTTTTTTCTTGTGAGAAGACTCTAGAGTTTGTCATCCAATAATGCGAATCTACTTTGCTCGCGGAGCAAAGTAATTATAGCCAACTATATACGTTGATATTGTGAAAAAAGAAACAGAATCCCCTGGACCGCCTGCAAACTGCTTTTAAACTCAATCTTCCAAAAAAAAAACGGTAGTAGCAAGAAGTGCTTGAAAATATGCCTGTGCACTTGCTAATGACTAAACACCAGTTGTCAAAGACATATTGCAACATGAAAAGCATTAGAGAAATAACAAAGGTAACTCCTTTTACTTTATCTTAGACTGGAAAGTTAAAGGGATCAATAATGAAAATATAATTCCATTCTTATCTTGATATTTTAATTATACACATCACAGTCTGTAATTCAACAGATCATTCAAAATGGACTTCACAAACAAAAACTTCTCTTACCCAACTTATCTTCATGCCTGAGTAGAAAAAACTTCATCTGAAACGAAACACAAAAACAGAGATAATCAGGGAAACAACAATTTATCTAAAAGAAAATAAAAGTAGCTCGCACCACTTGACAGTCAAAAAATAAGAATTCACAGGACATTTTAATAACATCCTAAACACAAAACAAGAGAAAAATCCTCGCTTTTCAATTCCAACTCAGTTTAAATGAAAATACAAAGAGGAGACAGGCAAAAAGAAACACACCTTGAGTTTGTCACTTATCTTTGTATCCACATCCAATCGTATCAAAGTTGGATCTGTTAGACCAGCGGTGGCAAAATCAACTAGTACTTTTGGTAATGTAGCAGAGAAAAGAACAGTTTGCCTGGAAGTAAAGAAAAAATCATAACATCAGCAACCCTCAACTTTTAATTTTAGCAACCCTCAATCTTTTAATTTTTAATCAATGTACAAAAGACAAACAATGAATATAGGCTTGACCAATATCATAATTCTGTTTGGTGACTGTGTAACTGAATCAAAATGTTTAATTTTACCTGGAATCTGGAAGTCTTCGGATAATTTCTTGCAATTGCTCTTGGAATCCCATTTCAAATAATCTGAGAACAAAGACAAAAGAACAAAATAAACAATTTGTAAACAATCCACAGTATAAGAAAAGAAAATACCACTTCCACAAGATAATTTAACTGAAAAGGTTCCCTAACAAATAAGTTCTGCTTGTTTACAATTTGTATTGTTCAACTCTTTCAAAATTTCCACGTGGAAATAGTATAACCCACTCTCCAACTGACAAAGTGGTCATTATCAAAAAAATTTCTATTTCCACAAGTCATAACATTTGAACTACGTTTCATAAAAATGTTTTATCAAAATTTAAAACAAAAACCGAAAACTTTGAAACAGATGTAGAATTGAATTTGGATGGTTTCGTTATAAAAACTCTGCAAGTGAAACATTAAGTTTTTGCAGTTTACCTGTCAGCTTCATCGAACACAACATATTCAATGCTGTCTAGTCTTTTGGTTTCCATTTCGACGAGTAGATGAAGAAATCTCCCAGGTGTGGCAATTATTCTAGAGGGAAAATTTAGTATTAATAATATTAATAATAAAAATGAGCAGAATACATTATGTAAGCATAGTTATATAATGCCAATAATAATGAAACAAAGTGTACGTACACATCAGGATTTTGATGAAGTGAAGCGAATTGGTTTTCCATACTTAAAGAAAAGCATAGAAAGAAAAGAGATTAAATATTGTGATGGGAAAGAAACTTGATTTGGGTAATCGAGAATAACGCATGAAATACCAATTACCCACCTGTCACCACCCAGTACTAACGAAAATTTCAAGTCTAGATGTTTCCCAAGCTATGAAAGGAATAGGCCAGTCAAAATTCAATGTAAACGACTTTAAACGAATCTTTGAGGGAGAGCTAATGTTATAACACACCTCTTTGGTAAACTTCATTGTCTGAAGTGCCAGTTCTCGTGTAGGAGACAGAATAAGAGCTCGTGCACCCTATAAAAAAAGGTGTGTGAAATTTGAGGAGACAGAATAAGAGCTCGTGCACCCTATAAAAAAAAAGTGTGTGAAATTTGAGGGCTTTTTCCATCAAGAAGTCTAACATGCCTTTTAGATTGTTTCATGTTGTGTGTACCACACTTCCAGCCTGCTCTCATTAGTACTAAAAACAAAATGCTACCATTCTTTATCCAAAGTGTGGACAGATATGTTGAATAGTCTTTAGACAAGAGAGGAAGAGTTGGAAACAATTTTGAACTGTGGATATCACAATCAACTAAGAACTAAAGTAACAATACCTTAGTTGAATGAACTTGTAGCTTTTCAAACATAGGAATAAGGAAGGCTGCTGTTTTTCCAGAACCTGTTTATAAGAAAAGATCATGGTGATACACACTTTGAAAGCAAGATGACAGAAATTGTTTGGGAATTGGTTAACCTGTCCTGGCCATGGCAACGACATCTTTTCCATCCATAATCAATGGAATAGTCTAAAGAACGATAACAACATGATGAATGAGTAAAAGAATTAACAAAAGCAATAGATTAGCTTTTCCTATTATTACCTTAAAGATATCGTTTTTCATTTTATTTCATAGCATTACCGCTACCAGCAAAAAGAAACAATATGAATCCAAAGTATAGTTGAGTTTTAAATCTCAAACTGACCATAGATCAAAATCCCTTGATGTGTCATATTGACAAAATTTAAAGATTTGTTACCTTCCTCTGAATGGGTGTTGGGACCTTGTAGCCTTTGTGAAGAATACCTTTCAATATCAAGTGTGACAAGCCTGCATGAGGAATGAATTTCATTGTCAAATTTGTTCAGAAAAACAATGCAGATCTCTTATGATGAGCCAACAGGACCATTAAAAGATAAGAGCAAAACTTACCAATTTTTTGAAAGCCACCTGATTGACTTTTCTGCTTTTTGTTTTGGTTTTTGACCAATTCTCTAGTGCTGAATGGCTTATCATCAGCTTCATTTTCATCAGTTAACTAAGACAGGGGAAGGAAGAAAAAAGATAATGCAATTTAGAAATGATCACCAATAATACAAAATACTGCAAAAAACAAGAACGTTTCATGCTTGAATAAATGCAACGTAACAATTTTTAGTCAGTTCATAACATTGTCTTTGCCAAGCAGCTGCTTAAAGAGAAACTTAATACCTTTTCCTGTTCTAGTTTAGTTACTTCATTAGTTTTTTCTGCGATCTCAAATTCACTGTCATCAGAATCACTCAGCTCTTTTTTCTTTCGCTGCGAAACACTCTTATTGGTCTTCCTTGATTCTTTATTTATTTTATTGGAGTCTTTTTTCCCTCTTGACTTTTCACTGACAATTGTTGTCCTCTTATTCGATTTCTGAGTCAGTTTTCGATTTGGTAATGTTGGTGGTTTTCTAGATTTTGCCATGTTCAGTATCACTATCCTTGAATTTGTTACTTTTATTATTTCTATTATCTTTTATATTCTCTAAAAAAACATGAAATATTAAAGAAGTCATTCTACATGCAGGCAAAGGCTGTAAAACAACCATACAAAAAAATAATAAACACAACTACAAATTACATGATGACTTCCTTAAGGTTCCTTTAAGCTTAATCTCCACGGATTTTCACGAAATATCTCTTAGCATAAATTAACAACCCAAACGTCATTGATTTAAATTCATCATTCGGTTCAAAAATGTAATTATGGAATGAAGGTTTTAAGCATTCTGTTTTTATTTTATGGAGTTATTGGTTTTTTATCACGTTCATCTTAATTGTGTGTAAAACCACATAAAGGTGTACAGTGTTTTTTTCGACGCCCCGGCTGAACTGGACAACTTGCCTATCATTTTTTATTGGAAATGCTTAGATCAGTTGAAAAAAATACAAGATCAATTACACAAATTATGTGTGCAAAGAAAAAAATGATATAAATTTAAGGAACTCAGTATTCAAGAAAATCTAAAATAAAACTACTTCAAAAATTTTGTCAGAAAATAACTAAAAAACTTGTCACTTTATTATGACAAGCAATGTTTTTCATTTACAGCAACTGTAACTCCAATTTTTCAAGGTGAAAATTTCAACCTAAAAGGAGTCTGGAATTAAAGTTAATGTTTTTTGTAAACACACTAACTGAAGGAAGCAGAATAGGATTAGGAGGTTAAGGGAAGCTCATTAAAACTATCCTCTCATACCACTCATACAAAATGAATTTTAAATGACCACATTATTATGACCAGTAAATGTGTTGTTTATCAAAGAAAACAAAAAGATAGCCAATTGTATTTTTCTGAAAATAAAAATTCTACAAGAAACTTGTAAAAATCCAACGCACGCAAGTGACAATAAAATGTTGAATGTCCAAAAAAAAGTAAAATAACACTATGGTTATTTAGGAAAAGTAAAAAACAGTCTCCTCTACAGCATCAAAATACTCTATTGTGCAAGATAGTAACTAGCTGCTTTTCAGAAGCAGTCTCTATGACAGAGATGCCAACTTCATTGATTCCCAAGTGTAGTCAATGAACATGGATTGCTAAATAAAAACGATATTCAAAAATGAAAAAAGTCAGAACAACCTCAGTGAGCGAATTCATTGAAAAGTCACGAAAACAAAATGTGTTTACATTGGAATGGTGTATATATTGTGACGGTTTGAGGGAAATTCATAACAAGTTATAATTTCTGATAAATTCATCAGTAAAGTACTGATTATCAAACAATAATTAGTAGATTCTTATTCTGCCTACGCTTAATTTATCAAGAATTAAAAACAAAATGCAAAATGCAAAACCAATACGTTGTGGTTTTATAGAATGGAACACTTCAGCACAGACCCCAGAGGCAAATTTGTTGCAAAGGAGTGTCTTTCTATATGAATATACACGTTATTTCAACGAATTATGCACTTCATCGCAGTTATTTTTTGCTGTTTTTGTCCCCAGTGGTAGTGGAATTATCCGCATCAAAAAAATCCAGGCGTATTCTTTCGGTTTGCAGTACTCTGATTATTTCTTAGAATTTTTGCTATCAAAACATTGTATACTTTCTTTTGAAAAAGTTCTTTTATTGCTGCAACATCAATTCCATGCGTTTGAAAATTTGTTCTAAAATGTTTGCAGTGTCGTTGCGGATGGTTTCTACTTATTGGTAGTGGGTCATGTGTTTCAAGAAGTCGTCAATTATCGGAGTAACTATTTTACAGGAAGATTGTAACAGCAAAAGCATTCTTCTTCTGTAAAATTTTCTCAAAGATGCACTCCAGGACATTCACAGCCATTCCATGATCTGGAATTTTCGAGAAACTTCTTACTCATACGACGTGACTAATAGCTATTTTTTAATTGGAAACCAAGGAAATTATGAATAAAAAACTACTATAACCTAAATCGCAAAAAATAAATTATCAGTATTATAACTTATAATTTTCCCTCAAACCATCACATAATTTATGTCCTTTCTATGAGAATGTAGCACTACACAATGATTTTTCAACAAGTGCGCTAGTGGTTCCGGGATGACAAAGGGAGTTTTACAAATTCAATAGGTGTTCCAGAAGAAATTCATTTCAGACAAGCAATATTACCTGAACTAGGTCATTCACTCGTTCATAATGTCTCTCTATGAAAAGAAAACAAACAAATAAAAAATTCTTGTACACTTATTAGTCCAGTTATCCAATATAAAAAATCGAATAAGTAATAACAGTTTCATAACAGTTTCTTGCTGGTCTATCAACTTGCCAGGGAGATAGAAGTGACTTTGAAAAATAAAAATCATTACCAGTGTACGGAAGTAACGATTCAATAATCTCTTTAATTCTTGGCATCTGGAGAATCTCGTCTGGATGTTTACAATGTAAAATGTGTGAGAGAACTGTAAGAAAAACAAAACAAAAAACAATGTATCGTTTCCATTTCCTTTCAAATCAAAGAAAATCAAGGATAAGACCGCTATGAAAGCCCTGACAGCTTTGGCAAACTTATAGAGTATCTAGTTTTCTATAGGAATCACAGCAATCACAGATAACTAGTGTCATTTTATTTTTTTATTGAATTCAAAATAAAACTTAAATGAGTAGAGTAGTTGCCACCAGTATTGTTGCAACATTCTGCAAGTTCACCATACTGCTGATGTGTGCATATTTGATATAATTAAGTGTTGTTAGAGAGCTTTAAACATTTTAGTTGTGGTTTTCATGCTACACCTTCAAGCCCTGCTGATTGAGTTGATGTGTAGTTAGGGAAGCCAACCAACCTTCAACATCCTAGATTACAATGAGTAAATGTACACCTATGCAAGATATTAGCCAGATTGTGTGAGAGCTGTGATAGTTAACCAATCTCTCAGACAATGTTCATTTTGTGGTCATGAAAGCTTACTTCTGCTGAAACACTGCTTAGCTCCCTCAATTAAGGAAAGGGTGGCATGTCTGATGTTACCAGTTATTATAGGGTGGCTTGATAATAAGGATTACCTGTTTGAGACACAAAACTCTTCTTAGCATTCGTATTCCAATCACACATGAATCCAAGTAGAGATTCCAGTTGGTCGTTTCGCAAATTTTTGATGACTCTTTCAATCATTTCTCGTCCACCATCATCATACAGCATGTCTGAGAAAAACATGCTCGAATTTGAAAACATGCATTAACAAAATCATTAGGAATAAAACCTTCCTTTATAAACATAACTCAAAACAACTGTTGTTATTTTAGACTATGAACAGAACAGAATTGAGGCACACCAAGATTTCTCAAAACATTACAGTGCTATAATCAACTGTAACTAAAACTACCTCGGAATATATTCAAGACACGGAAGGGTTGGTCCATAGTGATTGCAAGACCAATAGCCACATCATACTTCTGTTCATGGATCAAGTTACTCAGTTCTTGTTCGCTAAACACGGAATACAATGCCAAACAGTCTGAAGCTGAGTGATCGATTTTAAAAAAGATGGCTGAGTTCTTTCCTTTTACATAGATACTGTGTTTTATGGATTTTAGTTTCACAAATGAATTATCAAAACTCCCATCTCTCCATGTCAGAAGGTGATGAAACATAGAATCATGGAATGAACAGAAAGTTCCTCCATCTTGTAGAGCTTATAAAAGCAACAAAAAAATGCATGGAATTATTTGTTTACAACATATATCATTACTGAGATAACATCAATGAAAGATTTCAATGACCTCACACCTGCTCACCTACTTCCCCAATCTCAATTTTAGAACCAGATTGTTTTCATAACCACATTGCCAATAACTCCCCCTCCCCCACCACCCTGGAGAATTGAGTCTTACATGAATGGTAGAATGAAAAATAACGTAAAAAAAATACTTTAGGATTATTGATGCTTCTTTTTCTTCTTCTTCCCTTAACTTTTCCTCAGTAACATCCTGAAAGAAAAACAAAACAAAATGCAGAATCAAACAGCGAATCAATATTTCTGTTACTCTGTAGATATGAACAATATTGATGAGTTTGAAGTTTAACCTTCCAAAATTTGATGGTTGAATCCGCACCCCCGGAAATGATAGTATCTTCTGACTTGTTGCCAGCTAAAGCCCATGCCTTCAAAAATAACAGATAAAAATGCAAGATCAATGCAAGAACTGAAAAACAATTGAAACTCTGTGAGACACGAGGGTTTTAATAGTTTAATAGTGGTAGTATAAAGTAATTCCATATTTTTTTTTCTCTGATTTTCCAGACTCCTGAACCCTGCTTAATCATGGAGATAGGTGAAAAGATCACAACCAAAAACTCAACTCGGCTGCTTGATTACAGTTGCACATGTACATTAGTAGCTATTTTGATGAATGAAAATGAAGGCAAATCTGTGTATCGTTTTTTTGTGTTTTTTTTTGGAATGATAAAAAATGCAAGAGCAACCTTGTCATCATGACCATCCAATGTCAACACACACTCATCTGCTTTGATATTCCAAAGTTTTAATAAGCCGTCTGAACCACTACATAAAATAAGTAAAAATAAAGGGATAGCATTTAAAGTCAACAAATAGATTGCACAATGCTTAACAACAAAGCAAAATTCTATCACAACAAAGAACACTAAGTTGACAGGTGTATAATACAGAATTTTCATAACTTCAACATTGAAGGAAACATTTCAACTGAATATTGTTATAATTCAGTGGATTTACAAACCGCACAAGGTACACAAAGTTAGGTCTTTGGGAGCCACTGTTACAAAAATGTCCAATAATGTCTTATAAGGAGCAAGTGAACTTTTTTTACCTTGACATCAGTTGCATTCCTCTGTTTAAGAATACCATTTTTAGCACGGAATTACTATGTCCTTCCAACGTCTACAATGCAACAACAATTCAACTTGTTTACTTGTTTATTCTTGTTTACCATGTAAACAAATATATGATTAAAAAAACAAAAGAACCTTAACACAAGTGAAATTGGATAACGCCCATATTTTGATAACAGAGTCAGCAGAGCTGGTTACAATACATTGATCCACTGGTGAAAATAGAACACTCCAGATACCCCGTTTGTGGCCACGCAATGTACCTTGCAACTTCCCTGATTTTAACTTGAAGACCTGCAAAGAAGCAGCAAACGCAAAATCTACTAATCTGTAGATTTATACCAAAATGTAACCAAGTACAGCGATCATTTTTATGGAGAAAAAGGATTGAGCGTTAGTCACCTTGGCTGTTTTATCTTGCGATGCTGACACAACAAGTTTATCATTAGGTGAGATAGCAACAGCATTTATATCCTAACAAAAATAACACACTTAAAAGAAGAAAAAATTGGGCATAATAGAATGAAATTTCAACTTAATGATTGAAATTAGAGAGCGCAAAGCTTACTGAAGCACGAAAGGAGGGAGAAAGTTAAAATTTAGAGAAACAATTAAAATAATCACAACACATGATAAGAAGATCAACTGCCACTCATTTTTTTGAATATCACAATCTAAGGTAATTTTGCGGTTTCCAAACAAATAATCAAAAGGTTAAAATAATGAGGCCATTTGTTACTTTGTCATGAGCTTTTTCAGTCCATTTCACATTGAGCTGTATCGTTTCTGACTTCTAAAGAAAAACAGTTCAAAAACAGTTCAAGTTTACTAAGTATGAGCACATTGAAAACGTAAAACAGGACAGACTACTCAAATGGTTAGCTTACAATAAACATTTTAGGTAAACTCCAACATTTTAAAGTTAAATCTTGACTGCCTGAGACAAGATAATCTGTGGACAACCTACAAAAATGTAAAAAAGCTTCATAAGAAATAACTGAAACTTAGCATACCTCCTGAAAGTGCATGAACCAAAAAATAAGATACAATGTTATTTTGTGAGGTAAAAATATTGACTAATAAATTTATCCATGAATTTTATTATCTGAAATACCGATAAATACTTGATTACATTATGTTGTTATTTATAAACTTTTTTTTATTCGTTGAGCAGAAAAAAAGCTATAGACAAGGAATTGTCTAAAAAATTGAAGAAAAGCTCTGATAAATTCATCGATATTTATCACTAACTTGTTCAAATGGATAAACTGATAAAAAATAACAGCCAGTGAATATTATTATTATTAAAAACACAAAAAGATTTATGTATTAAAACCATAGGAATCTTTTTGTAAGTACAAGCTTACATTATCAAGTAAGATTATGAGTTTCCCACAATTGGTCACATTTATAGTTTTTATTGCGCTGAAAATGATAATTACGGTAGCAGCGATAGTGAATACCATATTAAAACACCCTTGGACTTCTACGTAATTTTAAAACTCTGTCAAAACATTCATTATAAAATTATTTTTGGTATCTTACCACTTTCCCACGAAAAAATAGACCTCAAATAGACTTCAAATATTTCCAATTTGAAGCATCATGTTAATGAATTACTTATTCTTTGGTAATGTTTCGTGCTTCGAAACTCCCATACAGTTAATAATAAGATTCATTGAAGCAGTTGTTCTTATTATTAACTTTTTAAAATCTTTTACATTTTTTTAAACAATTTTTGTTTGAATAAGTTTACATCTATTTGTTTCGTATATTGCAAGTTTGTTTTGAAATATGCTTACTGTTTTGTGTCATGCGGCTCTTGTTGTAGTTCAAAAACTTGGTTTATACATAAACATTGCCATCTTAGTAGAAATTGTTGTGACATAATTTTAGCTATAATTAGCCCCGAAAATAACAAAAATAACAACAAAATAACATAAATAAAAAAGATTCAAATGTTTACTTAGGCCAAACAACTGTACCAACATGATGAGTATGCCCCAATCCAACAGCTACACAACAAAATCTGCCAGTTTCATCGTCTATACACCATATCCGGATAGAATTATCCTAAAGTAATATCAACATTACAAGAGCTTTGAACAGTGTTCATTCTTAAAAGCGACAAAGTTACTTTATTCTTGCTTCAATATTAATCCCTCCTCACTATGAGCAGTTCACATTCAAACATGAACTTGGAGTTTAGCATATATTACCTTAGAGCATGAAACAACATATTTTCCATCACAGCTTATATCAATTCCCAAAACTGTTGCTGAAGAAATCAAAAACAATGCAGTGATCATAGTGAGGCATACTAGAATCTGATTGGTTTTCGTATTAGCAAAAAAATTTTTGGACAGAAGAAAAAATAATTACAACAAATACAATAATTGACTCACCTGTGTGACCAAATAAAACTTCTGATGACAAATCATAGCGATGTACGACTTTGATTTGCTCACTATTAGTTGCTATTACTATATAGTTTTCATCAGCACCGAAAAATTTTAGATCCACAATTTCGTCATAGTAACCTATAAGCTAAATAGTCAAAAGTTACCCAACATCTGACAAGATTTGATGAACAATTCCAAAAATAATCAAAAAACAAAAAATAGTGTCCATAACAGACATAATGGAGGCTTTCTAAAATTATTTTCGGCAAGGATAGCGACATGAACTTAATGAACAGTTTAAATCTTATATTTCCTTTAGAATGAATGTCTATACAAGCTCTTTTTCTATACAAGCGGGGAAGTTATGTTATTTAAATAGCATCATTTCAAAAGGTTGTACTATTTTGAAAATGAATAAGACTAGAGAACAACAGCATTTTGTGTATTTTGTGTTCCCCTTGCAATCAAATCTTGAAAATTCTATCACTGCAACATTTTACTAAATCTTTACTACCTCACCAGCGAATGAATTCATCGTAAGTTTGAAAGGTAAAAGGGAAATTATACAACACAACCATTGAGAAAAAAAAGTAACCAAAATTTGAAGAAGTACCTGTTTTTCACGCTTCATCGAGTCGACATTATAAAATACAATGTTATGATCAAATGTCACTGAAATGATGTTTTGCAAACGGTCGTGGTAAAATAACTGAAGGACATTTGAAGATTGACTTTCAACGTTACAGTTTTTAATTTTTTCTTTGTATTGTGCATCAGCATACATGCACCTTCCATCTGGTAATCGCCACACACGTAAACAACCTTAATAGAAGGACATAGTCTGATTAAATCACCACTGTTTTGTGTTATTCACACATTAATTCAATCTAAGGATATAGAAGTTGCAAAACAGACATGATCATACTGGATATAGCACAAACAGAAATGGCCGAGAGAAATAATGCCAATGAACATTCATGCAATGAAAATCAGCAAAATCATAGTTGTTTAAAAAAAAAGTATAAACAAAGCAGACGATTTTTCAGCTTAAGAGAAAGCTAAAAGATGATATGGAAGCCGAACAACCAGACCTGTCTCCCCAGCCGTGCAAAAATATTCTCTATCATCTCTGTCATCATTTATCATTTTGCTTTTCGGTATTTTTGCCATTCCTTCAATACACTACAAGCACAATAAATTCTCACAGTTTATCAGTTCTACTCTTAGGGACGTGTGGATGTGCACACAATCAAGATCAAAAAGAAACATACAAGCTACCAGTTACCTCGAAAACAGGAATAGTCTTCAATTGTTTGCGATTGATCAGGTCCCACATAATTAGCACTTTGTCTCTTCCAGAACTAGAAAATGAGAATGATTCCTTTGTTATAATTTTGCTGTTACAACAACTAGTGCTAACAGGTGGTACAACAAACGTTGATACACTTTTACCTGATCATAGTTTCAAGGTCTTTAGAAAATATTAAGGAAGTGACGGTGCTGAAATGTCCTTCGAATATACACACACATCTAAAACAAGTAATGTTTGTTACTTAAGTCCACTTAAATGAGTGCAATAAAACTTTAAAACATAACCAAAAAAAGTACATAAGAAGTACTCTAATTTGAGGAGTTTGTGGTTAACATCAGTTCCTACGTAATGGAAACAGTTCCAAGAGTCACCTATTCATAGGCTATTCCTTATTCACAATTCTTCACAGGAATCCAATCAACAAAATAACGAAACAAAAGAAAAAAACATACTTGCTTGTGTTTAGGTCCCACATTCGAATTTTACCTTCGTTCGTTGCGGAAAATAATACAAGTTTGTTTTGATCAGGGTGAAATTTCAGGAGACTATGTAGAATGAAACAAAACTTAATCTTTTTGTAAGTTCAAAAATTCACTGTTATTTATTAGGATTTTAAGTTTTATTAATACCTTACAGATCCCTCAGAACCTTTGAAACTGTGTGTATAATACTGTTTCAACGTATCATAAACTTTAATTGTTGTATCACTTGAACCTTAAAACAAAATTGTAACACAGTTTTTTCTTTTACATATTACCAGTGTTCTGTGAAAAACAGCTGTTTAATTATTCTGTATGAATATTGCAGAGATACAACAGGGAAACAAATAACTTACCTGTAGCTAGCAAAGTAGAACTTTGGTCAAACACCATAGTTAAAATATTTGTTTTATTGGCGGCCTAAACAAGATTGCTGAGTATTTGAATTTTCAAGAACACTTCACAGAAATATTTATCATGCAAAAACAATTTTGGAACTCAATTGCTGTAAAACTGAAAGTTTACTGTTTTTTTTAAAAGCAAAGTAAAAATAACCACTTACCTTCCATCTTCGTACAACCTTTGCTTCATCCAAATCAAATTGATGAAGAAGTAACGATTTACTAGCTGACACAAGAACCTAAAAGAAAGAAGAAGTTATAAAATGTGCATTAGCAAACAATCATTGAGAGATGGTAAAAGGATGGTATTTCAACAAACTGGTATGTTGAAGATATCTAAAAAAAGGAATGTTTTGGGATTTCATTCTGCAAAACTCATCTCTTGGTGAATTTCAGAAACATTACTTACTTAGGTAGATGAGAAAACTCAAGTTACTCACTTGAAAAATTCTATATTGCTTTAGAAGGTTTCAGTTATTAAAGTTTTAAATCATTTTTCTTGAGTTGTTGTTTCTGCTTGATTTTCAAAATATTTCAAAAATTAAAAATTCTAAGTTAATAACATGAATTATGACATCATAATTATAATTTATAACTCAATTTTATAACTCAGGTTTTCTCGGTCTTAGAAAAAGTGAAAGTACTGTTTACCTTGTCATCAGGAGCAAGAGCAAAGCAAGTTACATCATCTTCATCCTAAGGTTGAAACACATTCAACAGGTTCAAAACTTTTGCTTATCATCTTTACCACCATTATTTTCCTAAATGCTTATTATGTTTTTATATGGTTTTTGATTTAACAGTGTGAGCTAAATGTAGACAGTAATGAAACCATCATACCTTCAACAGTTACTACTAATTTAAAAAATAACAGATAGTACGAAACTGTAGGAGCAGACATACTTGACTTTCTATACAAAATGCCTTTGAAAAGTTAGCAAGCACAACCACAAGATTTCATCAAAAGATATTGCTGATAGAAAATTTTCACAAAAATGTTTCAGGGGTGCTCAACAAAAGACATAGTTATATAAACATAGTGCAAATTTTGTTATTAGCCAGCTGACTATTGGAATAGGGTTTCGTCGTCGTCTATAAATTTTATTAAATTTTTACTTCTTGTTTAGTAATATTCAAGTGAAAAGAAGATCGAGTGCGAATCATAACATTGACAAATGCTGCTGAATTGCTGCCGTAATCGGCTGCATTCTTTTTATAAACCTTTTAAGAACAAAAACATGCATCTTCAAGTAGAATAAAAATTACAGCTAACGATTTCATAAAGCAAAAAAACCCCAAAAACTAGAGGTTTCAAAAACCATCTAGAGATATAGGAAAGGTCAAAATTGATTATGTAAAACCCTCAAGTATTGTTAGGCTGGGTTCCTTCATTAGAATTTATAATGTTATTATTAACAGTGCTTCATACACTTTGAAGCATAGGCTAAAAACAGCGACCAACCAAGTAGCAGGAGTATTTATCTTACATCGACAAGCTCTGATAATTTCTCTCCATTCTTTGTGTTGATGATTGTGATCTTGTCGCCACAAGTGCAATATATACGATCACCGCTAGCACTGATCTACAACAAAATGCCCACACTTTCATAACACCAAGGTAGTATAAATTATGGAATACTTCGAAGAAAAGTAACACATGATACTGTGTGATATCTGTTATAAAACTGAAGAAAACCTGGTCCTTGGTTATTATAATTTTGTTAGTGATACTAGACTTCAACAAAAATAGTATCCTAAGAAGGGCAAGGGTTGCCTTTAATCAGGTAGCAGCTAAGAGGACCAAAGACAACCATAACCAAATTTCATCAAAGAAAACAGAAAAAAATACCTCTGTATCACCTCCAGTGTAAAATGCTTCTATAGTTTTTTCAAGATCAAAACTAGAAAAAAAACAGTGTAACCAATTAGTTAAGGCAGCTAAAAAACATTCACAGATTTCCTTATGATGATCTTTTTTAAGATTTCTTAAATTCCTGAATTTTCTTCCAGATGTGCAGGCTTGGTGATGAATAGCATGGGATTGATTGCACAGGACTTGTTCATTGGGTATTTCGTGCCCTAAATTGCCAAGTGTGCAAACATCTGTTTTGATTGAAACTTTGGGTTATTGTTTCAATTATGGAATCAGATAAAATAAAAGAGAATTTGCCTTGGTTGTACTTTTTATACTATACCAAACCTATTACAACATCGTGTTGGAATTATAATGATCTAATATAATCTAATGTCTCTTCCTTCAAAAGAAATTATATAAGCAACCCGAACCCAAGTGATATCAGAAACCCAGTATATCGGTAATACACAAGTTATACCAGACACACAACACATGATTATTATTTTGGAGACCAATTACATGTCTCTTGTCCATATTTAAAAATTTTTTTGCTATCGTTCTCTCTTGCCCGTTTACCCCAGACCTCATGGAAAGGCTACAAAGTCTGACCAAGGTTTTACAGCAATTTCACAATTTCACACACCCTTTAATTTTTGCACATAGGGGGTGGTAGAAAATAAGCTTTTTTGTTTTTTATTTTTGTATTTTGTATTTTTGTTTTTATTTCACAAAAATTAATGGAATTAAGTATGTAAAAGCTGGTCATGAGAGAAAAAATCATTGAGATAGAGTCACATTTCTATCATATTTCATATGATTATTCACAAAATCAAGAAAACTGTTGAAAAACATTCACAAACTCTTATCCCTCATATCACTGAAACATGCACAAAATAGTGAACTCCAATCACAAATGTCCTTTATGTACTATTTCCTTACGAAAATGTCCTCTACTGATCTCTAATGGTGTCAGATAATTAGTGCCACCAGGAGCCTTACTGTGCTACTGGCACCCTTGAACAATAAGTTGGCCTAATGTCCCCTTAGTAGTTTCAACTGGATATAACATTTGATTCATGTTCTTTAGTCATCTATATAACATTGTCAATATCATCTCCGTTCCTCCTTATTAATTTTAGCAGTTTTATCAACCCTCTAAACTTTAAGGTCACAGTTATTTTCTAATTACGTTATGCCATCATCAGTGTAAGCTTTTACATACTGATGCTCTTTTTTTACAATCCATGTCACATATTGTCTAAAGGAATGAAATCTCAAAAGGTTCTATTACAGCTCCAGTTTTTAATCACATCGAGTTGAAATATCAGCCTATATCAGTCTCAGAAAACAAGTATTAAAAACAAAACTAACCTGGTTTTCATTGCAGCCATGTTGAAGATTCACATCTATAACAGACAATTAATTTTCGGTTTCATTATCAAAAACTGTTGCCATGTTATTGACGACACAGACATGGCTCAAAAAGTCATGAGCAATCACTCCTGTAAAAATCCTTCAAGTCAGTTATTGGCCAGTTTGTCAAATCTTAACATCAAACTTTTATCACTAACAAATTGCCAAATTAATCTGTTTACTTTACACCTATTATAAAACAACCATTTTCTTCCAAAAGTAACAACCAAAAAACATCAAAATTTCTCCATTCCTACTGAACACCACTTTATATTTTATTCAGAAGTCTAACCTGGAAATTTTTCGTTCATGTTACGTATTAAGAATGTTGAGAAAATTATGTCTCAAAAAAATTCTGTTCTTGACTGTTTTCTTGGAAAGATCAGATTATTTCTCTGGAACTATAAGGTTAGGTAATGTGAAATTTTATACTAAAATAGAAGAAATGTGTAAGATTATGATACAGAAGTTTCATAAGTTATGGTTGATATGTCTGAAGTTATTTTAAATGGCAAAATCGACCACATGCACCCTGTTACCCATGTAACATTTCATTGATCATTTAAAATCCCTTTTTTCTGTTAAGGGGCTCACAAAAAGACATTGCTGATGAAATTCGGCTTGCCAAAGAATGCTAAGACTTGCTGTAAAAACTGTTTTCCAAAAATCAAAACATTTGTAAAGGAGTGCTGTGATATGCGAATAGAAAATGAATAGAAAACTGATGGGGCAAAAGCATTAAAATTATACTGATTAATTACAGGCACTGCAGTTGGCACTGTAGTTGCCAGTGTAGTGCCCTGTAGTGGAAGAGTTGTTTTTTTGTTGTTATTTTTCCACGTAAATTTAGGATGGTCCCGACCCCCAAATCTCTTCCACGCTTTAAATGCTGCATTAGTTGGGACGCAACATTTGGGAATCATTGCATTGCATCTCCAATCGAACGCGACGTTTTTGGGGAAATGTGACGTTCCAGGGGATTTTGATAACAAACGATATTAACGATAATTATTAACGATAATATCGTTAATAAAACAATAGAATTAGTGATATTATCGCTAATAATTATCGTTGTGTTATTATAGTTAATAGCGCTATTATCGTTAATATCGTTATTATCGTTAATATCGTTATTATCGTTAATATCGTTATTATCGCTATTATCGTTATATATATTATATATACTATAATTACGAAATTATAGTAAGAAAATAACTATATTTTTGATATTAACGATAATAACATTAATATTAAACATGTGATCATTTTATTTGTGACAAGGAAACCATTCCGTGTATATTAATCTTTCTTTCGCTTGATTACAGCGTAAGAAATTCAACATTTGTGACGTTCCAGGGGAATTTGATAACAAACGATATTAACGATAATTATTAATGATAATATCGTTAATAAAACAATAGAATTAGCGATATTATCGCTAATAATTATCGTTGCGTTATTATAGTTAATAGCGCTATTATCGTTAATATCCTTATTATCGTTAATATCGTTATTATCGCTATTATCGTTATATATATTATATATACTATAATTACGAAATTATAGTAAGAAAAAAACTATATTTTTGATATTAACGATAATAACATTAATATTAAACATGTGATCATTTTATTTGTGACAAGGAAACCATTTCGTGTATATTAATCTTTCTTTCGCTTGATTACGGCGTAAGAAATTCAATTTTAGAATTACCCTCAAGTAAAGTTTGAGAGCCCTGTGTAAACACAACTTTCAGACAACCTTTCACATAAACTTCATAACAAACTGAAGGAAACAGGTAATGTTATTTTTAAACGAAGGTGAGTATTTCAAAAGAGAACTTTTGCAACTCGTCAAGCCGACGTTAAAATGTTTTCATTCGTCCCTTCCTACATTCGTCCTTCATCCCAATGTTGAACCTGAAAACATTATCGACGAAATGACAAAAATCAATAATGATCACTGAAAACGTTGCGATCAATTTAATTAAGGGTACATCTTCACCCAGTGCAAGTGAAATGTCTTTCGAAAGAATAATAATAAAAGTTTTGCTATCGAAAAAAACTTTAATGTAACGTGTCTTTAATAATGTAAAGTTTTTTTCCCAAGAGCTTATAGAATGGCAACCCGTCGAACAATTCAGAAAAAAGAATTATAGCAGACGGTTTCTACTCGTGCCTGCTTTCAAACTTACTTCTGTATCTTTAATCTCCAAATGAATATAAGAACCAGCTAATTAAGTTCAATTTAATACACAAATGCGTGCTACCTGCAAATGTACATTTCAAAATAATACATTACCAAATCGAATGACACGGTATTTTAAAGTGGCTTTTCAAATTTGTGCTGAAGGTACAGGAACAACAAATGAAAAAAAAATCTGTGTTCTTACCATATTAACGATATTAACGATATTAGCGATATTAACGATAATAACGTTACTCTGTAGTTCCATTAACGATATTAACGATAATAACGATATTAACGATATTAACGTTAATATCGTTTGTTATCAAAATCCCCTGGAACGTCACATTTTTAGAATTACCCTCAAGTAAAGTTTGAGAGCCCTGTGTAAACACAACTTTCAGACAACCTTTCACATAAACTTCATAACAAACTGAAGGAAACAGGTAATGTTATTTTTAAACGAAGGTGAGTATTTCAAAAGAGAACTTTTGCAACTCGTCAAGCCGACGTTAAAATGTTTTCATTCGTCCCTTCCTACATTCGTCCTTCATCCCAATGTTGAACCTGAAAACATTATCGACGAAATGACAAAAATCAATAATGATCACTGAAAACGTTGCGATCAATTTAATTAAGGGTACATCTTCACCCAGTGCAAGTGAAATGTCTTTCGAAAGAATAATAATAAAAGTTTTGCTATCGAAAAAAACTTTAATGTAACGTGTCTTTCATAATGTAAAGTTTTTTTTCCCAAGAGCTTATAGAATGGCAACCCGTCGAACAATTCAGAAAAAAGAATTATAGCAGACGGTTTCTACTCGTGCCTGCTTTCGAACTTACTTCTGTATCTTTAATCTCCAAATGAATATAAGAACCAGCTAATTAAGTTCAATTTAATACACAAACGGGTGCTACCTGCAAATGCAAATGCAAATGCAAAAAAAAAAAAAAAAGAAAAAGAAAAGTGCTTTGTTATTTCTAGAAAAATATATGTCTGTGTGTCATAATTGAATGAATCAGAGTTTATCATGTCATGAACAAGCCAGTTTGTTTTGAATTGATTGCTATTTGGCGAAATAATAATTAAATCACGATTATTTTAGAACTTCATAAAACGACACACGTATGTGAAATGTATAAACAAATGTCTTGAACAAAACTTTTTGACGATAGTAACGGTAATCTGTGCTCTTACCATATTAATGATATTAGCGATATTAACGATAATAACGTTACTCTGTAGTTCCATAAACGATACTAACGATAATAACAATATTAACGTTAATATCGTTTGTTATCAAAATCCCCTGGAACGTCACAAATATCTCGAGATATTTTAGAATTGAAAGGCAGCATCCGACAGAAGGAAAAAGGGCCTGGAGCCTCCAACAGCTGGAGATTTTGGGGGGCGCTAGGAGGCAAAGGTCCCTAAGATTTTTTGCTATTTTGACTATCCAGAATAGCTAAAACATGTCTAAAATTGACCAATACATTACGTCGCTGTATGGCATATGTTTGTTAAAACACACCAAGTTTCTTTTTATCTGGGAGCGTACAGTGCAGAGCATTAAGTGTCAAATCATTGAACGCAAGTAGATGCAGCCCATCTACACATGACTTTTGTACAAACGCACCATACCAGGGAAGGGTTAAACTAAATGGCGATGTTGACGATCGTTAATGTATGATACATGACGTTTTTACATTATTTTATTTACTCAATCTCGTCACCAGAACTAATCAAATTTCGATTTAATTATAAAGCTTTCTTGTTGGTTTTTTCATTGGAAATTTTCATGTCGGAAGAGGATGACACGTTACGGTAAAACAATGTTAACGAATATATAAACTACTACAATCATATCAAATGATATATTATATCGTCATAGTAATTATAATATTTGCAAAGGAGAAGAGTTTTCAAAAAATAATTCAAAATACACGTCCTAAAAGTCATGTGTTGCTTACTTATTTTAGGCACATTTTCATTGGTTTTGTAAAGAACTTAAATATTAACAAAATATAATAACTGTATAATCTGTATGGTGGAGTACTAGAGTCATTTTCTTCTTCTTCATTCAGTTGAACATCGTTAATCTTTCGTTTTTCGTTTTTCTTTAAAATCTCACCACAAGCATTGTTATCATTTTTATACAGGACACTTAACTTTAAATTTATTTTGCGAAGTGCAAAGATAAACGGCAATCAGTCTCTAGTGTTTGGGGTTCACTAGTTAAATCGTATCCCCGCAACTTCACTCATAGTAAACAAATTCATTGAATCTGCTGAGTAAGCTAAATTCAACTGCATAATTCACTCTGAGCACCCCAAGAACTTCGTCTGATTAAGTGCTGTAGAGTTAAGAAAAATACTATTTCATGGAAATTAAAATCGCACGCGCAAATCAGTAAAATCAAGTTTGCGTGTGCGAAGTACTGCACGCGAGAGTTTTTTCTCACGGAAGTGCCTGAATAGCTTAAAAAATACACCCATCATTTCTTTTCGAGCCACAGAGGTTGGTTCCATCAGCGAATAGAACAATATCAGCCGCAGCTCTCAAACGACGATCAGAGTTATTTTTTAAACAGTTGTCAATAGAAATAAGAAGAGAATCACAGCTATCTGATGATTCATAGGTTGCATTCCTAGCTGCTGATTCCAGATATTGTTTTATCACTGGCTCTTTGATCTCATCTGCTAAAAACTTAATCATTTTTGGGTACAACTCTTTCACTGGCAAATTATTTCTAGCTAAAAAGTGAACAATTTTGACAAGCTTAGCGATGTAAAGTTCATTAGTGGCTTCTTTTTCTGATCTTGTACAGTTATCAGCACGGCTCAGTCCTTCTTCTATTCTTGCTTGGGTTTTCATTGAAATTGCTTTTTCGTGAGATTTTGACTTTTCGTGGCGACGAAATCTTTTCCCAGGATTATCTTTCAATAAAACAGCTTTATGAGACCATGCTCCTCGCCCTTGACTAGATGGACATGGTGCATCATTGTAAAACACTTCACACACTTTGCACATGTAACCATACTTTGTTAGACTGTAGTACATCCACAGAAACTGACTAGAGTACTTCCGCTGATCATATATCCTATAAAGAATTTACACAACATCTTAACCTTTTAAGTCCCCTCTATAAAGCTTGTTGAATTTTGGGGTAGTTTATCTGGCCGTTAGCTAAAACTTAAACAAAATTTTTTAAATTATGCCTATGGGAGTAGTTTTACATACTAACCTATTATCATTCTTTATTTCTTCACAAGAAGCTGAAGTTGTTTCGCTGACGTTGTTGTCAATTATAAGTTCATCATCAGAATCATTAGTAAAATCATCAAAGGATAACATTTCGTCTGGAGCATCAGTGGATGGAGATTGATCAGTCGTTAATCTAGAAAAAACAGAAAAAGAGAGCAAACTTGTCTCTAGGAAACCAATCTGAACTTAAAGAAAACCTGGAATAACTTTCAACTAAATAGCTACCTTGATTTAGAAAAAATTGAAGCTATAGAGCTGCATCCTTCTGCCGCTTCCTTATGTTTTTTCGCCTTGTTTTTCACCCCACGTTCATGTGATGGCATTTTGAGTTTTTTTCTTTAATTGTAGTGCGAATACTTATAGTTCAACATTATGTTTCATTTTCAACGTTTCATTTCCCACCTGCCAAAAATTTCTTCAAAGTCAGCAAAAAATTTGTTCAACGCCAGCAAAAAAATAAAAAAACTTTGTTTTAACGGACTTTGAACAGATTACATCAGCTGGGTTATCACAGGTGTATATTTTAATACATTATTTTTCAAACAATGTTAACCATTATTGCGATTATTGTAAACAATTTATTAGACACACACCTTTTGTCGCTCTCCTATTGAGAGGTTTAAAACATTGAGGAGAAATCATGAACTCACAAACAATCTACGCGCTCGAGATTGAACATGTGTCTTCATGTCTATGTATATTCGTGAATAGAACAATGTCAGGGGCTGCTATCAAACAACGATTTTAAAGAATAAAGAAATAATTAATTTCAATTAACTTGTGACGTAAGGATGTTTTGACGCAGTCTGATCTCTCGTTTATTATGTTGAACATGCGTGTGAAGACGTATATAATTTATTTTGATCGAAAGTTTAATACATTAAAACAAATATGTGAAATCTCAAGGGCAGCTCTATCAGAAAAAAGGGCATCTATATCTTTTTGAAGGGCACTTTGACTCGTTACATTACCCACTTTTGTTCTAAAATAGGGCCTGCCTGTTTTACAGTATGATACAAAAAGTTCTTCTTGTCACGAAAATATACATTAATTCTTACCAAGTTCACCACATGTAACTGAATAAAATGTTTTCTGAAACAGAGCAAGCAATAGAGAACAATTGTGACCGTCCATGGGAAAAAAAGTACATTTCGTTTTACCGGTAAATATACCGGTATTTTTACCGGTAAATGATGTAGTATCGATATTTTTACCGGTATAAACTAATTATATTATCGGTAATTACTGGTAAGCAAATTGATCAATACTTTTATCGGTAAATTTACCGGTAAATCTAAATTGATCCAATCGATTATTGGTAAAGTGCGAATTATGATAGTTTTTAAAACGAGAAAAGAGCTAGCTTTAAGAGCTATTATACCTAATCATTTATGGTGTTACGTTACCGTAGTGTAATAATTTGAAAATCATTTTACCT
The DNA here is from genome assembly GCA_027922465.2 of Turritopsis dohrnii. NCBI lineage: Eukaryota > Metazoa > Cnidaria > Hydrozoa > Anthoathecata > Oceaniidae > Turritopsis > Turritopsis dohrnii. Next base: position 98,251 of record BQMF02000334.1, read on the forward strand.
CCGGGATACTTAAAAGTCGTCAAAGAATTCACATCGAATGTTCAGTAATCGAATGTTTTTAGATGAATATGCAATGCAAAGAAAATAAACGATCTTCCTAATGTTTTCTCGTATACATGTTTTTGTAGTAGCACGAAACCAAATTTTAGCATTTAGTTCCCAGGATCTTTCGACTAGAATATTAATGCTATTGCAGTATAGGTCTTCAAAAGGTTGTGCAAGGAAAATTACGAAAATCACTAAAACGTTGCGAAATGATCAATTTCAGGGCACATCTCCACTTGTTGAAGGCGAAATATCTGTTGAATAAAAATCAGCTGACTTTCCCTGAGGAAAATAAAAATAAAAGTTTTCGTCGGCAGTTTTTATTATCGTCAAATTTCGAACAAACTGTTGTATCTCTTATTTTCAGCTGAATGAGAACCAGGTTACGAGTTGATTTTGATACACAAACGAATGTTACCTGTAATACATAAAAAGTATAGATTACCAGAGGGCTGTTAGAAAAGCTTCCCTGTTTATTATAATAATTGAATAACACAGTCTTTTTAAATGGAAGATTTAAACCTATGAAGAAAAAAATCATTAATAAATTTTCGACACATCATCCTTTCTTTTAAAAGATCTTTCAACCGTCGAATTCATGAGCAGGTGATTTGTTTTGTTTCAGAGTTTATTGACGTCAATTACTTCATCATGAATAAAAACAAGAAAGAAACATATTTGAACAACCAACGATTAGCTAATTTATGACTTGACTGGGTCTTAAAAATGGCGGAATTAGTATAAACAAACATTAACATTTTCGAAAACATGTTATCGCTATCGATTAGCCACTTAACCTTACGTCTGAGACGCTACCGGTAAATCACATTAGATATTTTTTTACATTACATTGCGATAGCGGTAATTACCGGAAAAGCGGTAAATTTATCGATAAAAAATTATAGTTACCGGTAATCGCAAATAAAAATCTTAAGTTACCGGTAAAATTACCGGTAATTTACGCATATCGGTAAATCGAATGTACTTTTTTCCCCATGGACAGTCACAATTAGCAGAAACACGTGAAGAACAGACAGAGAAGAATCATAGTGGCCTATATTATTTCAGTACTCGTTAAAAAGTGTCCCCCTGCACTGTGATTGATGTACTTTTTTATTTAACTTATTTTGTGATAAAAAGCCCTCGAAGCCCTCTGTTCGGTGCAATGATATTACCGATATTTTATGACGAAGATGGTCACTATTATTTCTTATCTGTAAATATGGCTACCATTGTACACAGAGCTAGCATAAAGATGCATGGCTATCAAGATAGTCCATTTAGAAAAAAATCTTTTAAAAGAGATCTTTAAAATTTAGAAAAATAAATTCTAACTGCATCCACGTTGGTAATTTTCATGCGTCAAAATAAATTTACTGATCTCTGATTTAGAAGTTTGTGGTATTATAGTTTGGTTGACAGTATGGGATGTGCCGTATTTTTAATTTGTAGACAGTTGAAATAGGTTTTGATTACTGTCTGATATAATGAACATTGAAGGTATATACATACTACAAAATTTTATAAAGACATCAAAATTTCACTACATCTATTAGATGGAACACACTGGTGAAGTCATTAGATACGCGGAAGAGCAACTTGGATAATTTTGAATTGTGGTCGGTGGTGGTTGGGCAAGAAAATGAAGTGAATGATGAATTGTTCTTGTTAAGAAGCAGTTCAATGAAATGGTTCACGGTGACAGTGCTCATCACTGACTAGTTTAACAATGCTTTCCGGCGTTCTAGACAAAGATAAAACCCAAAATTCTCATTTCCGCCCCAACCATGGTTGGTACTCAGCAAAACTCCCGATATTAGATTCGAAGCAAAGGATAGTATAGAGCAGCCTGTGTTAAAGTTCCGATAATTTTTGACACCGACTGACTAAGGCTGATTAGGCTCTGCCTGTTTTTTTGACCCCCCGCGAACAGAAGAAGATATTTTGCAATTGCCGCCGCCTTGCATGGATTTGATTCTTATCTAGTTAACAAAATCTAAAATATGAACAAATTGTAGATTTTTTTCATAAATCTGGGTTTGACAAGTTTCATTTAAGTTCTCCAAGTCAACAAAAATTTAAAAAAAAAAAAATTAAAAAAATGGTGTGTTTGTTTTGTTTTTTTCCCCTTTTTTTCCTTATATATATATACACACATTTTCCAGTTCATCTGAGTAATAATTTCCTGCATCATAAACTGTTTCAAGAATTTTACTGTTAGGTTACAAAAAGGGGAAACTAAATAACAATTGAAAGAAATAATAAACTACTTGAATTGAATCACGTGGCTAGTCAATCGGCGCACTTCTAACCTTCCATTTTGACTGTTGACAACCGAAATTCCGAAATCAATATAAATCCCAAATAAATTATTCCCGATATTCGATATAGGTGCAAACGAGATGCGTACCAGCATTGGTATCTTATAGAAACATGTGAGGGTGAAGTGAAGAAAGAAGGCTTGACGAAAGGAACATTCAAAATGAATGAAAAGCAACAGCAACTCAATATCACTATATCATCTAATTTTACGAATCCATTCCTTAGTTCTTCAAATGTTCCTGTGTTAAGCCGTCCAATAAACCCATTTCTTGCCCCTGTAATTAGTACAGTCGCTGCTGAATCTGAAGCAACAAAAAAGACTCAACAACAACAACAAACCAATCTTCCAAATCCGTTTACTTTTAATGTTGGTGGCGAAAAACCGTTTTTCAAATCAGATAATAGCGCACAAGGTATATTATACATAATTATATATTTCTAAAAAGAGACACATCAGTTTCATAAAAAGGATCAATCATCTCCGCGAGAGAAAGCAAACAACTACCCCAGAGATGGGGGATCTCCGTTAGCAAACAAGGGATACAATTGTGATTGCATTTGTAAACCAAGTGCACAGGTTTACTATTATATTATGTGGAATCTATAGTTTTCTTGGGGTACTTTTAATAACAACATCAGAGGGGTATACATACAGGATTGGAATTTGGGTGACGTGACGCTAGAGTCGCTATTTATCCTCTTGTTGCACGTATTAATTTTTGTGCAGCTTAATATTCACCGTTGCTGGCACGTATTTATTTTCTCACAGAAAGTATAGGGTATATGGATAATAAAGGGAGAGAATAGCGGTGTTAGGACCACTCGGCCAGAATTCGTCGCTAAAATAATCATGATTTATTATAAAGAATTGCCTCGATAATTTTATGTTGCTCTCCCATTTGAATACATCCGATTGAATGATGACGATCTAGCATAGCAACCGCATAGAAACTTAGCTCTAGGGAAAATTCGACATGGTAAATTTTTTTTATTTTTGGGGTGGTGAAACTTTATGCAAAAACAAAACTTTTGACCGTGTTAAATTTTCCCTTTCGGCTTAGTTCTTCAGAAAATGAAGGAAGAAGAAAATGAAAAATTTCTACATCTTCAGAGGAGTACCGCTTTTTTAGCGATACATAAGCATCAGTTTCAATAATGGTCGTAAAATTAAATTGCGCTATTGTGTGACGTATCGACAAAACGATTATTGAAATCATTAACATAACAATACCAAACATTGCAATTATAAATTTTTGGGAAGCATTCGGAATGAATAATTGAAACAAACAAATAGTTATTACATGCTTCACCAGAACATATGTGACGGTTTATGGGAAAAGGATAACAAGCGAAAAAGCGATTTGAATCGCTTAATCGATTAAGTGATTATTTGAAGCTAAAAAGCGATTCTTTAAAATCGATTTTTAGCTTCAAATAATCGCTTTTCCGATTCACATGAATCGCTTTTCCGATTCTAATGAATCGCTTTTCCGATTCTAATGAATCGCTTTTCCGATTCTAATGAATCGCTTTTCCGATTCCAATGAATCGCTTTTCTGATTCTAATGAATCGCTTTTTTGATTCTATATCACTCACTCAAGTGTTGATTAAAATTCTGATAAACATTTTCCCCCAAGGAATAAACCAAAATATCGATCGAACAACTCAAAAAAGAATTGTAAGGGACGGTTTCTATTGGTAGTAACTTTAAAACAAACTTTTTTTTCTTTTTTCTTAAACTGAATGTGAACCATGTTCTGTTATGTGAACAGCGGTGGAACAACTTAAACAAAAAAAAGAATTATAGCAGACGGTTTCTATCTGTAGCAACTTTGAGAACAAACTGTTGTTTATTTTATCTCTTAGTGAATAAGAACCAGGTAATCAGTTCATTATTTAACACGAACGCGTGCTACCTGTAATTATACATCCGTCACATTGAGTTTTCAAAATAATGCTGAAGTCGCGATAACAACATCTTTTGAGAGTGTAGACATCTTTATCAATAAAAAAACTTTTTATTTTTATTTGGCAAAATAGCAATTAGATATAATACTCCCAGTTATGTTCCAACCTCGAAAACTGGTGCATGGGAATATGAAAAATATAAACATACATAGACGTTGAACGAAACGAAACGTAGTAAGTAGGTGAATCCTACTTTTCATATTCTAACAAAATACCTTCACTTTATTTTATTTATATCGACGGTCACGTATATGAAACATGGAATCTACTATGTAAACAAACAATTTTATTACGGCGATAGCAACGATTTTTAGTTTTTATTTATATTTCCTTTTCGAAAAAGATTTTTTTTTTCTCTCTTGGCGCACATTTGTCTTTAAAATATATTTTGCAGCTCATGCAAGTATATTTCTTTTGTTATAAATTCTGGTTATTAATTAAGCTACGTTTACATTAGCGAAAGATCCAATCACGGCTTTCTGTAGTACTCGTCCGTTTCTTTCCGCATTAAATTTTCCAAAAACAGCCTTTAGTCTAAAAATCTATTTCCAGATGTATGGTGTTTTTGTATCTATTCATATTATTGCGCCAGTTTTATAATGGCGTTTTTCATCATTTGGTTCTTGTTTATAATTTGTGACGGTTTATGGGAAAAGGATAACAACCTAAAAATCGATCCAGGATCGCTTTTCCGATTAAGCGATCATTTGGATCGAAAAATCGATTTTAAAAGATCGATTTTTTGTAGTTTTGGATCACTTTTTCGATCCTAATAAATCGATTTTCCGATCCTAATAGATCGATTTTCCGATCCTAAAGAATCGATTTTCCGATCTTAAAGAATCGCTTTTCCGATCCTAATAGATCGATTTTCCGATCCTAAAGAATCGCTTTTCCGATCCTAAGGAATCGCTTTTCCGATCCAAATAAATCGTTTCACTTTTCTGATCCTATTGGCCACTTTTTCGTTTCTAAGTGATGTTAATTATAAGAATAAAGTCAATAAGTTAATAAGATTTTCATCATCGTAGATTCTCTATGTATCATAATAAAATAGAAGCATTAAACCTCAGATTATAAACAAGAACCAAATGGTGAAAAAACGGCATTATAAAACTGGCGCAATAATATGAATAGATACAAAAACACCATCCATCTGGAAATAGATTTTTATTTTTAGACTAAAGGCTGTTTTCCACTTTTGGAAAATTTAACGCAGAGAGAAACGGGCGAATACTGGGGAAAGAACGTGATTGGATCTTTCGCTAATGTAAACGTAGCTTAATTAATAACCAGAATTTATAACAAAAGAAATATACTTGTATGAGCTGCAAAATATATTTTAAAGACAAATGTGCGCCAAGAGAGAAAAAAAAAATCTTTTTCGAAAGGAAATGTAAATAAAAACTAAAAATCGTTGCTATCGCCGTAATAAGATTGTTTGTTTACATAGTAAATTCCATGTTTCATATACGTGACCGTCCAAGGGATTTTGATAACAAACGATATAAATAAAATAAAGTGACGGTATTTTGTTAGAATATGAAAAGTAGGATTCACCTACTTACTACGTTTCGTTTCGTTCAACGTCTATGTATGTTTATATTTTTCATATTCCCATGCGCCAGTTTTCGAGGTTGGAACATAACTGGGAGTATTATATCTAATTGCTATTTTGCCAAATAAAAATAAAAAGTTTTTTTATTGATAAAGATGTCTACACTCTCAAAAGATGTTGTTGTTATCGCGACTTCAGCATTATTTTGAAAACTCAATGTGACGGATGTATAATTACAGGTAGCACGCGTTCGTGTTAAATAATGAACTGGTTACCTGGTTCTTATTCACTAGGACATAAAATAAACAACAGTTTGTTCTCAAAGTTGCTACAGATAGAAACCGTCTGCTATAATTCTTTTTTTTGTTTAAGTTGTTCCACCGCTGTTCACATAACAGAACATGGTTCACATTCAGTTTAAGAAAAAAGAAAAAAAAGTTTGTTTTAAAGTTACTACCAATAGAAACCGTCCCTTACAATTCTTTTTTGAGTTGTTCGATCGATATTTTGGTTTATTCCTTGGGGGAAAATGTTTATCAGAATTTTAATCAACACTTGAGTGAGTGATATAGAATCAAAAAAGCGATTCCAGGCCTGGTCGTAAGAGGCGTGCGATCGCACGCGCACGCCTCCACACACGCCAAGATTAATTTAGGCGTGTGGCAATCGCACGCCTGGCTTGTAATTACAAGTGTAATAACAAATGTTTATTTAAAAGTCAACAAAAATCTGTCCCAAAATGTTGAAAGTTTTGCTTCGGAAATTGTTCATGTGTTACAATTAAATTTTACAATAACGGAACGAAACTTTGCTACCATTTCAGAAGTGAGGTCTCCGATCGCTTTGGAATACGGTAGTGGTTTTGAATTAAAAATCAGTGCTCAAAAATTTTCTTCGTTTGGTAGTAGAAAACAAGTCTACTCAACGAAATCCGTTGAGGAATGAAGAAGGAGCTTCATGCACGCAATTTTATTATGTATTATGTAGTTTTCTCTTTCTTTTTAACGTTCTTTTAAGTTACAAAAGTATGCGCAAGGTTGCAGTTTCGAAAAAGTAATCTTTTATTTAAAAAAATAGCCAGCCAGGTGGTGACGAGTTAATGGAACGGAAACGTCTTTAATTTAATTAAAAAACAATTTGAACTTCAAACCAAAACGATGGAGAGTAATACAAATATTTTTTATTTTCAGGTTGGTTTTATTTTTCCTCTTTATTAATTTTTGAATAAATTTTATTTACCGTCAAAGTAATCTTTAACATTTTACGTTCCGAATCTTTGAAAACAATGTTTTGTTTCATTAATTCATTCTTCGTGAAAATCTCATTATTTTTACATATGACACATTTCAAATTTGACTGATTATCATACAGAATGAAGATCGTTGATCTTAACTGGAAAAAATTGATCGCACGTCTGTCAAAAATTTACACGAGCGCACGCCATAACTGATTAATAGATTAATTAATGTTATTAAGAAATCGATTTTCCGATCAAATAAAAATCGATTTTCCGATCAAGTAGAATCGATTTTCCGATCAAATAGAATCGATTTTCCGATCACATAGAATCGATTTTCCGATCACATAGAATCGATTTTCCGATCACATAGAATCGATTTTCCGATCATATTGGATCGAAATCGAAATCGATTTTCCGATCATATTGAATCGATCTTTGTACCCAAAGATCGATCTTTTCAGGATCGATTTTTAGAGTTGTTATCCTTTTCCCATAAACTGTCACATTTGAGGTTTAATGCTTCTATTCTATTATGATACATAGAGAATCTACGATGATGAAAATCTTATTAACTTATTGACTTTATTCTTATAATTAACATCACTTCTGACTTACAAATCGATTTTTTGAAATCGCTTTTCCGATTCAAGTGAATCGCTTTTCCGATTCAAGTGAATCGCTTTTCCGATTCAAGTGAATCGCTTTTCCGATTCAAGTGAATCGATTTCGAAATCGCTTTTCCGATTATTTTGAATCGATTTTTTGCAGCTAAAAATCGATTTTAAAGAATCGATTTTTCGCTTGTTATCCTTTTCCCATAAACCGTCACATATATATTTCGTAATTATACGCTCAGTCCTCCCCTTAGCTTAAAGTTATTGTTATAGATATGTTTGGCAGTATATCGCTTGAGAACTAAATCCGACCCCCGAGTTGCGCCACTGCCTACTTATTTTGGGGATCTGGAAATGAAGTTATTCAATCTGAATACACAAAAAGTCATGAGCACCCTTCAGGTTCACTTTTCTGGAAACGAAAAAAAAAATGGCTGCAAATCCGTGAAATGTTTTTTGTGAAAATATTTAGAAGTCGCCAGCATATAAAGTCGTGAATCCTAAAAAAGCAAAATGTCGCTTCCCATCTTTTGTGCTTTTAATACTACAAGGAACTTCGTCTGTATCTCGACGAATTCTATTCACATATTCTCAGGCTTCATAGAAAAAACACAAGTAATTTGTTCTGGACAATTTATTTATATCAACATGAATGTACAAAGTAAAGATTCCTAAGTTACATATTAAATCAGATTGATAATTATATACTTCTTTCACGATTTTACAATACATTTCTCAATCTTGTATTTTCAAATCAGAAGAAAAAGTTGTGAATGCACTTCATCGTGTGGCTGTCATAAAGTAGTATGAAACGCTTTTTATTGCAAGTTTTGGTCGAGTGATCCTAACTGAATAGATACTTGTATTTTAAGCTGTTCTTGTGTATTTTTAAATAGAGCTTGTCTCGAGAAACTTCTTTTGTTACACATCTGGTCTCTGCGTTCTGATCACGCGTCTTAAGAAAAAAATTTGGGTTGAATTTGGGCACCGAGATGCCCAATTGCGCTTTGATATTTGACCTGTATTACCCCATGAACATCATGTGAATGTTTTCAAGAGTAAATAACATAGGTTGTCTGGCTTATTTATTGCATCCGTAAATGTCTATTTTGCAACAGATTCAAACATAGATATACTTTAAAGGAGAACGAACGTTAGATATTTTTTTCATCTTAACTCTCAGTCTTTAACATCAGTAACAGCCTCCAAAGTTTTTTTTTTGCAAAATTCATTCAACTTGGTCCCAAATTAGCCCTAAACAACTTTTCAATAACTTTCCGTGATATGACGTCAGTGTTGCGGATGTGCGTGAAATCATTCTGAATGTTATGCAATGCAATGTTATCAGTGATGTTAACCATGGAGGTGTATTAACCAACTCATTTGTCTCTTTGCATGGTATCTGATTATTCATGAATTCGAAAAGCTAACAGTTTCTGGCAAAGAATATCGCATAAGTTCTATGTGTTATTGTCAACGCTGTTTGATTTTAGTTGATTTTTTCTCAAGCATTTTTTCATATTCATGTTTATCTATGTGACGAGGAAATTCAAATTCAAGAACAGTAAGTTTGTTTATTAACATTTAGCACTTTTTTCGCAGCTTTCGGAAAAATTCTGAATTTAGTTTCAACCGTTGAGATTTAGTTTATTAAAACACGTGGTCCATGTTATAAGTTTGTAGTTCTTGAAAAAAACATTCTTAAGCGTGGTTCACACGAGTCATAAAGTTGTTCTAATCGTAATGCAGCTCTTCGTTCGAATACTCCGGTTCACATGAATAACTTTCAACGTATTGGCAATCATCTTCTTCATCAGAGCTATATTCAAAATTTTCATCGTCATCCAAACACTCTTCACTACGCACTGCTTCTTGCTCTTCCTACGTTGCTATCTGCTCTCGTTCTGCTGTGCCGCAACATTGACGTCATTATGCAGCATGTTTTCAAAATAAACCGTGTTAATTAGTTTCACTTTCACTTATATAAAAACAAGGAATTTGACCCCTTAGAATAAAAAAATAGAAAAATAAAAATCATTTTTATATTGAATAGGCTATACTGATGTCATATCAACGAATATTACGAAAAAAATTTTTCTGACGTTCGTTCTCCTTTAAACAATATGAAATAGCCAAAAATTGATTGCTGATTCTAAAGAGCGGAGACCGACAAGAAAAGAAACTACAAATTCAGGCATATTTCCAAGCATATAATATAAATAACTCAGGAAATTATAACAATGCTGCGTTTAATTTAAGTGATTTGTTAGCTGCTGGCGTTTGGCGCTATACATACAAAATTCTAGCAGTGCATCACTAAAAGTTTCTGAGCTATTTACATGTTCACATGTCAGCAATTTATTCTTACACGTTGTGATGGAGATCAAGAGTGCGTTTACATGAGAGCCGTAGTGAACTCAAACCGGTTTGAAATTTCAATCCTCCCGTTACGAGTTTCGATACGGGTAATTATTTCACTACGGTTCCTGGTCAAACCTTCAGTGATGTTTACATGATAACGGCCGTACTGAAATTTTACCCGTGATGATTTCAAACCTACTTGAGAAGTAGGTTTGAAATTTCGATACGGCTTGGAAAGGTGTGAAAGTTTTCACATGTCATTGTTTTATCATAAAATGTGTTAACAAGCATGCGCATGTTAATTAAATTTTGCTGGCACATAAATAAAAATATAGAATGTGCTAAATTTATTCCACCGTGCATAGAAAATATTTCTACCCGTCTTGAAATCTCAAACCGGTGTGAGTTCAGTATAGCTCTCGTGTAAAAACGCACTTGTATAGAGAGCTAGAAACTAGTAAATCCATTGTTTCGATTTTTACTCCACAAAACTTGCCAAGACCGTATCGAAATTGCTCATGTAATCAGAATGGCGATTTCAAACAGCTTAAAATTTCAAACCGGTTTGAGTTCACTACGGCTCTCATGTAAACGCACTCCAAGTTTTCAGGAAAAACTTTAAACAACAATATCTCGTGAACGAAAAGTTATTTTTAAAAACTGACTTTCATCATTTTTGAGTCTTACAAATGGTACAAAAAACTAAATTTTGATTTTAAAAGTAGACTTCCCCTTTAAGTTGTTCCATCCCTATTTTGGTAAATTCCTTGGGGGAAAAAGTGTTTCTTTACTTTAAAACCTTGTGTTTTAACTTTCTTAATTTCACTTTCACTAGATGTACCCTTAATTAAATTGATTGCCACGTCTTTTAGTGATCTTCTGGTAACTAAAAAAAAGTTATTTTTATGTTCAGTGGGCAAGGGAGGAGAGAGACAAATGAAAACATTTTAATGGCTTTTGTTATTCTCATATAACCTGTTATATATATGTGACAGTTTATGGGAAAAGGATAACAAGCTAAATTTCGATTTAAATCGAAATTTCGATTTTCGATTATTTAAAGCTAAATTTCGATTTTTTAAAATCGAAATTTAGCTTCAAAAAATCGAAATCGAAATCGAAATTTAGCTTCTAAAAAATCGAAATTTAGCTTCTAAAAATCGAAATCGAAATCGAAATTTAGCTTCTAAAATTCGAATTCGAAATTTAGATTCTAAAAAAATCGATTTTTGAATTCTAAATGGAGTACCATTATCGCTGTTAAAAAGTTTTGTTTATATTTTTCACATCGGTATGCGCCATTTTGGTTTTTGACCGGGGGACTTTGTTACTTCGCTAAATCGAAATAAAAAGTTTCCGAAAAATATCCATCAAGTTTACATTTCTATATCGTTTTGTTTTAATAATCTGGTCATCTGTCGTCAGTGATCTTTTATTGACTCTAATGCTCCCGTTATGGACTTCGTCTCATGATAAAAGACAATAAAAAATACGTTTATAACAAGCTATATACTTTCATTAAAATAAAGGTGAGTATAACAAAAGCTGTTAAAATATTTTGATTTGTCTCTCTCCTCCTTTGAACCTTAAAAAAAATTTGAATTTCCAGTTAATAACGAAACTCCAGGTGTTGAGCGTTTCTTTTTTTCGCAATGTTTACAATTTTTTGCAATGTTTGCATTTTTCTTGAAATTTGATTGACTCGCATGCCAGATGGCCGCGCGGTGGCCTAAAAAAGTATAATCGAATCCAACTTCCAAGCACACAAAATCTGGCCGTCGTCGTCGGCCAACAAAGTTGAGCAATAGTTGTCACTGAACATGCACAGAACTGGCCGCGTACGTACGTACGGGCAAAATCGCACAAGTGGAGGTTGGCCTTTAAGTCACCAGAAGATCACATTACAAGGTTTTAAAATAATAAACTTTTTCCCCCGAAGGAGTTTACCAAAATAGCGATCGAACAACGGAATAAAAAAGAATTACAGCGTACGGTTTCTATTCCTAACAACTTTAGCAGTAACTGTCGTTTCTTTTATATCTAACTGAATGAGAACCAGGTAATTAGTTCAGTATTAAACACTAACGCGTGCTACCTGTAATTATACTGAATTCGGTACAACAACAACATCTAGAATTTACATAATTTAAGCCGAAAAGGATTCTTATTGGTTAAGAAGCCGCGAAACTTTTACCAGCCAATCGGATTGCAAGAAGTATGTCAACACGAAAATTAATGCAAAACAGAAGCGAAAGAAAGTAGAATTTCAGCATGTTGCGACATCCATCAGAAGTTAACAGCCGGACATTTAAACTTTTGAAATTTTTTGTTGTAAAGTGAATATACATTTTCATTGTTTCTATTGGCTATATACCAATAAAACTTTATATGATTAGTGGTCACACAAAAAAGCAAAATGTACGGTTTAGTGTTCCCATTATAACGAAACATTTACAGTGACAACAAAATCTTATTTACGTAACACTTATTCTTATGATTAACATCGATTCTGGTTAAAGAAATCGATTTTCTGATTTATGAAATCGAATAATTAGATTCTTTTAAAATCGAATCATTTTAGATTCTTTTAAAATCGAATAATTTAGATTCTTTTGAAATCGAAATTTAGCTTCAAAAAATCGAAATCGAAATCGAAATTTAACTTCTAAAAAATCGAAATTTAGCTTCTAAAAATCGAAATCGAAATCGAAATTTAGATTTCATAAAATCGATTTTTTTCAGCTAAATTTCGATTTAAAAAGAATCGAAATTTAGCTTGTTATCCTTTTCCCATAAACCGTCACATATCTTCTTTTTGATATCTCTTATTCACTAGAGTGCTCGATACACGCGGTAGAGCGGATTACGCGAAAGTAATGAGACTTGTTATTTTCAATACCAATAGTTTCATGCTCATGCAATCGTCAGTTGAAAATAATGATACAAAAATGTTTATGTTACAATAAGGCTTCATTTACAATGCGTTGGCATCTTTTCGTTTGACGTCAGTCTTTCATGTCGAAGCGCGCAAGTGTGTATTTATTTTTGTGTCGGCATTTGGAAATGTCCCAACTAATGTCCAAAATAACCAAGTTTATTTCAAAAGACAAAAACAAGATATTCTTGATGAGAATTACCACGCAAGCAACAGACAATCTGTTAAAGTAATGGTTTCCACTGGTTTGACATGGTATGGCGTGACTAAACCAATAATTCGTTGGTAAGTAAGGCATCAAAGTCAATCCAAAGAACTATAAATTGTATTTGAAGAAACAGTTATTTCCAGCAAAGAAAAAATCTATCCAAGGAATGACTGGATATTTATTCAAGATGGAGCATCATCACATACCAGCAACCTTGTCCAAGAATTTCTGGAGGAAACTATACCAGGCTGTTTCATCAAAAAGGAACAATGGCCTCCAAATTCCCCACAAATCCTCTGGATTATTATTTTGGAATCAAGTGAAAACCAGAGTTTATATGAATAGGACAAACAAACCATTTAAAGATGAAAAAGAAATAATGACAAAAATTAAATCGGTATGGAAAGGATGCGCATCGAATGTTCAAGAGATTAGGAAAGCTATGAAAGAGTTCACTGGAAGACTACGTGCAGTGAAAGATTGTAATGGATCATCTATCAAACAGCAATTTGGATAACTTTTATACATTTTGGAATAATTTGTACTTTTTTATGATGTTTATAGTCATACAAAAAATGTTATCATTTGGCTTTCGTTGAGAGTCGTTTTTGTAAATAGATAGTTATGCCGTTAAGATTTTGATGTCAATTCTGTAAACATTGAAAATTATACACCCTTTTTAATAAAGTCATATCTTCCCTAAATGTTGTTGTTTCTTAATCAAAATTTCACAGTTGATTGAGAATAGCCTGAATACTGGTTCGTTAAGATTTGAAATGATTTTGGCAACTAGAAAAGCGTACATCAAAAATGGAATTTTAGTGGGGTTTTTTCTGGCACACCCAGTATAATTAAAATTATACAACCCCAATACTAATTATTTACTTTAGGTAAGTTTCCACCAATAAAAAGCAATGCAGTTGTAGTGGAGAACATTCCAAAGAAATACTATGAATCCGGAGTATTGAACGAGTTTTTCTCCAAGTTTGGTACGGTAATCAAAACAGAGTTGAAAATGGATGAAAGATACTCTGCCATTGTGACATTTGTGGATCAAAGTTATGCTGAAGCAGCTACCAAGACAGATATTGTTTTTGAAGAAGGCACCGAACCTGTTATTGCCACATTATTTGAGAACAAACCTTCACTACAGATCAGCAAATCAACTTTACCTACTGTTCCACAGAAAATAACTAGAGTAGGGTGAAATTGTTTTTAATATTGCATCTATGAATTTCAATGAACCGTTGGATTACTGCAGACTTTATTTTGGACACATAAAATTCATACCCCAAAAATCAACTTACGAACACTTAAATTGTTCTAGACTGGCCCATGTCTATTATTGTTTTTAAAAGCTGCCAGTGGCCTAACTTGTTTTATTTTTCATGGAATTACTCTCATTTTTACCAACACATAACATGAATTTTAAGAATTCATGTAATGTGTTCATCCTTCAGAATTCATTCTTCAGATTTTTTTCAGATTTGAATTTCATTTATATTGTTTGTTTTAGCCTCGACAAAGCATTGTCAAATTCAAATCTACTTTGGCATCTCTTGCAAATAGTTTGCGTCTTGTATCTTGTCCCGATGCTAAAACAAAGTATGATGTGTTAGATAAAATTGACAAAGCTATTCGGAAAGGTAACTCACTAGTTCTATCATCCCTTCATGTTTTTTACTCTTCAATTAATGTAATTTTCAAATTGTTGTGTCATTGTTTGTGTAGTTTTTTGTCAGCCCGTTTTGTTTACTCTAGGTCTTAAAAGAGACAGAGAGAAGTACAAAGCAATGCAAGGAACTTGTGTTGACATGTGTCCAGAAAAGGTTTCTTATACCTGTTTTTGCTAATTACTATTTATTACTTAGATGAGCAATCTTGTATCCAACTACAAGCACTGGAAATTTACTCAGCTTTGATTTAAGTTCTTATTACTGTAGGAAAGGCATATGCGTGCTTACAGAAATCAAGTTAGCCCTTACGAACTGACAAAACAGCATGATGAACAAGTAAGTGTCTTTAACAAAACCCTATTTATTAGAAAACATTATTATCATTAATTTATAACCTTGTTTATATTAAAGATTACATTTTAGAATTTTAAAAAATCCTATTAGACTGTGAAGTAGATGTTTACTATAATTTTCTGTTTAGTCTAATTCAGCATCAGACGAGATGGACCATGCCAAAGCTGTTAAGGAATACAGTCGTTCATCTGCAGATCAAGAAGAACCGCTACCACACGAATTGAGACCTGCACCAGTTCTGAAAATAACAATGAATTATCTAGTGCGTAATTTCATGCATGAAGAGCTCAGCGATCGACCAGATTGGTTTGATTTTCTATGGAATCGATTAAGAGCTATACGAAAAGTAAGAAATAAAAATAGCAAGTTCTTAACCTGGTGTTAAGTAAAGGAGTAATATATTCATTGAATTGATTTTCTTCTTAGTGCTGTTGACAATTAATTATACCTAGTAGCATTTTTATCGGAAGTTTCCAATTAAAATACAAAAATCTGTTTTAGGATATCACACAGCAAAATTTAAAGTGCCCCACTTCAATTGAGCTACTGGAGATATGTGCAAGGTATATTGTTCTGAATTTTTGTCTTGGCATAGTGTTTATATAGGAAATACTCTCATTGAATCCCATGCAATAATTCCATGATAGTGATAATAATTTGTTTTACTTTGAGAACTTCATAACTATTACAATTTCTTGGGTTTTTTTTACTTGTGATTGGCACCAATGTTACTGTTTTTATTTTCAGATTCCATATCTTATGTTCCCATCACTTATGCGAACAAGAAATGCATGTATTTGATAGCAAAATAAACTTAGAAAATTTGACCAAATGTTTGCAAACATTGAAGCATATGTACGAAGATGCCAAAGTGGAGGTATGTGAATATGGTCTTCCTTAATTCCTTGTGAATATAACAATTTTCTGGCCCAAGAATGTTCCTTTCGCAACTACGAAGTTATGGTGATCTTCTTTTTTTCTCCTTAAATCAGTACAGTTTAAATCTGACACAGGGAAATGGGCAACAAGTCATTTTGAAAATAAGGTCTCAGAGAGATTTTTGTATCAAAAAGGGATGAAATATTGACACAAACAACGCAATTGATTATAGAAATTGTTGCTTCATTTCCAAAATTGTTAAAACCTTCCTTTCTTTAATTTTTGAAAAAATGTTTCAGGACATCAAATGTGAAAATGAAGCAGAATTCCGCTGTTACCAGATCTTGCTCAATTTAAATAATGGAGACACACTGAGGTGATTCCCATGTTTGTGTATAAATGTTACAAGGAATTTGAAGTTTTATGTTCTCAATCAGACATTATAATTATTTTGAACGTTATTTGGAATAACCTTTCAGGGAAGTCATGGCATTTAGTGCAAATGTAAGGAATTCGTCATCAGTCAAGTTTGCACTTGAAGTATTTTCAGCTGTCCATGAAAATAACTACATTCGATTTTTCAAACTTTTGAGGTATGTTGTGAGCGTATTTTTCATTACTTCCGCAGTCAGATAACACTACTTTTTGATAAATATCGAAATAATTTTTTCTTTTTTGCTTTGTAGGAAAGCTACTTTCCTGAGTGCTTGTTTGATGCATCCATATTTTCAACAGGTTTGCACATTTTTGAAATCGTTGACTCACATGTTGTTTTCAGCATTTTGTTATGTTATTTAAATTATTAATAGAGAAAGGGGTTTATTTAGATTCGTTCAATGGCATTACAGCTGATGTCTCGTTGCTTTAGTGTACCAAAAAATGACACTTCATATCCTTTAGAGCATCTTCAAGATGTGCTTGCTTTTAACGATGTTGTCTCAGTAAGTGATTTGATGTATGGCTTTCGGTTTTTATGTGCACAGAGTCATTGAAATTTTAATGTTCCCAAAATACTTATGTGAACAAAGCAAGAAAAGGCATATTATAAGGCCCTTAAAATTTACTCTGAATTGGATAGAAAGCTAATAAATATTAAACAGAAGCAGATAGCATTTCATTTTTCAAGTTCCATGTTATGGGTACTTTATATCATTTGATTGAACACCTTCCTACTATGTTAACAAGCATTACTTTCTGTATCATAGACTCAAGAATTCTGTCAACAGTATGGTTTTAATTGTGACGAATCTAGTGTCTACTTCAATCGGACTGCATTTGTACAACCAGATGAGAACTTGTTGCGTTATAAGTCAAGCATTGTAATGGACAAGTGTGCCGACACATTTGCAGAAGTAATTGTGATTACTTGTTTTTTGATTTTTCTCATAACTTTGGATCACTTTCATACCTTTCTACATGGGTTGATTTGATCTTTTTTTTAAAAAATTAATTTACACAATTTTTGAGGAGAGGTCTTTTGAGAGATTTTATACATGATACCAAATGCTGTGAATTTGCTTATTATAGTTCTAAATGATTTAAAAAAAGCATATATACATATATGAAAATTCACTCAGAATTTGTCAAGCCTTATGCATCCCTTTTTATTAGACTTACCAAAGTCATCATTATAATAGAGGAATTACTTCACAGTTTGCTTGGTTAGCATAGACCTTATTTTGATGTGATACAAACCTTGAAACAGTGCAAGGAGAATCGATTGTTGTAGTGAGATGGTAAAAATGTACCAAATTCTGATGGTTGTTGTATTCAGACATTGACATCAGTGTTTTTCTGAAGAGCACAATGACTGAACTAATAAAATGAATTGAAATATTACACTTGTATAATACTTCATAAATATGAAGACACGTTTTCTCTTTTAAAAGGTTGTCAACAATGGTGTTCTTCCACCAGATCACAACTATATAGCAACAACAAGTTTTGATGGGGATGGATATTACTGCGGTACCTATCATGAGCTGAATGATGTCCTGTTCAAAGAAGATGTGATTGATATTGATGAAGCAGAGGAAAATGAAAATGCAGACGTTTTGAAAGTAAGTACAGTTGGAGTTATACATCAAGGTTTTGGAATATCTTGTTTTTGCAATTCTGATGTCCAGCTGTTTTTAATAACTAATCCGTCTGTAAAAATTGAAGCAGGAATCACAACTGTCCAACATCCTCCTTCACTTAATACACTTTCAGCGCAATTTCTTTTTTGTCTTTTGATAGATCATGCTCATTCAAGGTTGTAGAAGGAAAATGATATTCGAAATCCTTTGAAAGTTTGCTTTCTCGTAACTCCTTGCAATTACATAAGAAATCTTTCATCACTGTCTTAACCTTAGAAAAATCTTAGGTGTTAATTGCAACAAAAAAGGAATATCATTCCAGGAATTTTTCCAAGCACCTTCCAACTACCATTTACCGGTAGTTGAAACTCAATCTTGAACCCAATCATTCATTGTCAATTAAACGTTTTTAACTCCTTAATGTGTAGTACTTAAAACATTTGACAGAGTAAACAGCAATGGAAGGCATGCCACCATCTTTTGCAGGTTTCGAGCGATACAATCCATGTGTGTGATTGATCACACGTCTAAGACGTCTTGCATGCGTGTGGGACCAACACCTGTTTGTGGACATCGAAATCGCCAAAATTCCAAAATTCCAGGAGCTTTGCCCACCTAGGACACCTAGGCTTTGCCCTGGACTGTATAATTCAATCTTCTCTACCAAACACGGTAGTAACCAAAAGTGCTTGGAAAAATCCCTGCATTCTCAAAAATACAGGAGTTGACAGCTTTCCAAGTTCCCATTTTTCTATTTTTGATGGAAGTCTTTATGGTTCTTACTAGATGAAACAGGATACCTTTTAACCGATACTTGCTGTTTATCTCTTGTATGAGATCAGACTGTATTAGTCAAAGGATCTTTCTCTTTCATCCTAGGAAGCTGGCTACAATACAGATCCAATTGCTGCAGATGTCTTTCCTACCGAAAAAGTACCATTCTTTTCAACTCTTCAAAGTGATTCACATGAAGGACCTTTAACAGATCAAAGGTTTCCTCCACAACTGAATCCATTTCGCAGTCACACTAATCATCCTGTTTTTCCTACAATGCATACATCAAGAACACTGGGAAGTGACTCAAATGTTGGACTTCCAAATACTGACACCACCTCCACGAATTTTAATCCCTTTTTTCGAAATGATAATGGATTTCAAGTCCATGGATCTAATAAATCTTCAACTACATCTGCTACTATGCCACCTCCGTCAACCAAGATTCCCAGTATCTCGTTTCCTACCCTGACCGAATCTACAAATAAGATATTTGGCTCTGAAGAAGATCAGGGATTTAATCCAGAAGGAAAATCAGATAATCCGTTCATCCAAAGGTCAACAACAAGTTTTGATGTTTTCAAAAGTAAAGCTGAAAGTCGAATTCCTATTGAATCTGAATTACCTTCTGGTAATCTTTTTGGGAACAACTCTGCCAATGTGGGGAAAACAGATTTGAGGGCCAAATTATTGGCCAAAAGAAAGAAGGAGAAAGAGGAAAAACAAGATCCTGAATTTGTATTGGTGCAAGAGGATTACGATGACGCCATTAGAGATGATGAAGAAGATGGGGTGTCTGTTCCTCCAATGGAAGATCACATCATGTTTCTGCGAGAGGTACTATTCTCGATCTTGCAAGACCTGTTTGACCATAGTGTAATTGACTCTCTTGCCTTTAACCAACTCGAAGTTTGCAAGTGCCGACAAAATTTGCTGCGAATTTGAAGTTATTGTCATGGGATATCTGTTCAAATACCTTCTTGTCATTTATAGGACATACAATATTTTGCAGACCAGATTATCGACGAGGAGATTAATGAATCAGTCCATATTGTTTTATCTGAGGTATTTGCTGAGGTAAGAGAAATGACATTATCTGTCTACCACCATGATAAATTGATTATTCTACTTTGTTCTCTTTCATTGCATTTCAAATTAAAATTGATGAAATGCTGTAAAGGCTTTGTTTCGTACATGTTCAGAGGACCGAAGTAATGAAGGCAAAAGAGTAACTGTTTTTTTTGTTTCCTTCAAGATTAAGGAGGAAAGGTTAAAGACTGATGGATTATGTCAAAAGGTTATTGCATTGTTTTGTATTCAAGAAGCAAGAGAAGTAGCAAATGAAGTTATACAGGAAGAACACTTAGAAATAAACAGGTGATGAATGTTTCCTTATCACATGCATGTCATATTTAACTGCCAAGAATTTGCGGTTCTTTATTAGTGAAGTAACTCAAGCCATGAGTATTTTGTTATAGATCTAAGATATTTCACAGGACATCTAAGATAACAGTGTATATGTGTGAATATGATACTACTGTAGATTTTTTATCCTGTATAAATATTCGAGAAACAAACAATGAAAGCAATCTTGTCAAAGCTTAATGAATTTGCTTCATCTTCCTTTTGATATTGATTTTTCTTGCAAACATTTTGCAAACAGGCCAACACTCAACACCGATGCTGGAAGAAGGAAAAGAATTTTTATTCATTTGATTTGAATTGCTTTGCTTCATCTACTTTTAATCCAGTGCTTTCTGGGACTTTTGAAATCTAAAAGCATTTTTCAACAAAATCTTACTTCAAGATTATCTAAACTATTCCCTTTATTTTAAAATCATGCAAGAGGGATATTTTTTTTAACAATTCTCAAGAAAAGGAGCTGCTCAACTTGCAAAACACTGGAATGTTTACTTGTTTGCAATTTATTAGATTTCTGCGAAAGCAAGAAAGCTATTACAACCGGCTTTCGTTTTTTTTTCTCTTCGTTTTTTTCTTACTGTCTAAACCTAGCGGTTTTTTGAAATTTCGTGCGTGCACTTACATGAAACCAAAGCACCGTGCATGGCATGTCAGCGATATATTTACAAAAGTTTCTTTGATCAATATTAAATATATTTTAAGACATCAAACATATTTTCAGTTAAAAAAGAAAATTTTTAGAAGAAACTAATAACTATCTTGGACTGTGATCATCGTTTCTTACTGAAAATAAATTCTCAACGTTTTGTAAACAGAAGAGTCAAAAAAGCTTTATAATACAATAACGAAATACACGCGCTTCCGTGGCGCAGTTGGCTAGTGGACTTGTCTGTTAACTGAAAGGTTGGTGGTTCGAGCCCACCTAGGTCGTTCAACATTTTCTGTCGAATTTTATAAATTTCATAGCATATTTCATTTTTCATGCTTCAAAAGATTTTGCATGCAGAAATCTTTCTGCCCGTAAGGGCATCTTGTTTTCATTTTTTTTATTCTTAAAGGGAGAAAGCTGAGCAATACGAAAGAGAATTGAAGCTTTTTACAGATGAATTTGTTGATGACTCAACTCAAAAATTACTGCAAGAATGTTGCTCCAAAGTTTACAGGTAGAATAAATTTTAAATATTTTAAAGGAGTAATCAGACGATTAACTGGCTGTGATAAATCCTGTCTCTATGCACATTGTTTGCTTCAAATTAAGTGTTTTTCCTCTGCAAGCATCTCATAGTTGGAACTGCAGGTACGTTATATTTCATATTCATAATTTTCATGAGTTTTCATGCATGTCTCACGTAAACTCTTATTCAAGTGCATAGTGTGTGTTGCTCCTGTTTTCAAACATTGAAGTTTCGTTGAAAAAGTATAACTGGAAATGACACTTTCCTCTTGTATCATTACATGAGTAAGTGAGCATGCTAGCAACAGAATGGCACATACATTCAAATAATTTTTGAAAATAAACATTGAAGCAGACACATGCAAGGAATTATCATAGTTTTTAATTCTTTTGTTCACATTTCGGGAGTGTATAGTAGAAATAAGGCCAAACAGAATTTCTTCAATATTAAGGAGTGTTGATCCGGTGTGTGACTTTGTAATGTAGTGTAAAATAAACATGAATTTCAGGTTGAAATATATAAATATGCTATAAAAGTTATCTGATATGCTTGTTTTTTTTTCAAAACTGTACCAATTTCTTCCATGATTTTGCAGGGAAGAAACCATGAAATTGGAGCAGTCTGTTTTTGAGAATGTTTGTGAGAAAACACAAAAGGGAACCATCCATTATGTTTTATTGGAAGAAGTTCAAGCAGTTGCAGTAGAGACTCTAGCAGATTTTTCTGAAGAAAGAAAGAATCATTTAAGGCATTTACTTGATATTAACTCCAGAAACAAGTTACAAAAGCTGTTTAAGCGGTGAGAGTCTTCTATTCATTTTATTCAACAGCTGTGATCCATTACCATCAGAACAGTGGCCTGGTGATAGAATGTTCCAGTCAATGCGTTATGTCTACTCGCAATTTTCTAAATGCAAAATCCAAAGACTTACCTACTAATGTGTTGAATGCCTTCTTTGAAATGTGAACCTTAATTAGCCTATAAATTAATTAACGAACTGCAATAGTTTTTTATATTTCAAATTATGTTAAGATGTTTTCTTGGCAGTCACATAATGAGTTTGACCCCATTGTAACATGATAGTTTGATTTCAGCTTTTAATCTTTTTTTACACCAATAGGCTCCACTATTTCTCAAAAATTCATTTAAGATAATCAGTATTGTTTTGGTAAATGTTGATATTTTTGTTTCTGTTTTTAGTTGGGTGAAAGCTTACAAATACCACATGTTCATCAAAACAACTTTACAAGATTTCCCTTCGCACGCGCCACTCATTCCTTCTGATCGAATAATTCAAAATTTAGACCCTGATGTATCAAGATTATTGGGTGCAAGTCCTGCCAGTACATATACTAAGTAAATTGATTTCTTTTGATTTAGTGTATTTCAAGTACTTTGATAGTTGTGTTGACTTACGCTTTAAGTTTATTCGTCATTAGGTTTGAGAGTTCTACAAAACTGAAGGCTGTTTGGGATAATTGCAATAGGAAAAAGGATGAATCTAGGTGAAATTTCATATTGTCAATTTTATTTTCAAACATTTTTGTGACAACTGATAAAAAGTAACCAGTTTTACAGAATTTCTATAAACTTGGTTCTCATTATTATAATACTTTTATTTATAGAATTAAATTGCAAAGATCAATTCAGTTAGAGCGTTATTTTAACGAAATTATGCTTCAGAACGAAAACAAGTTGAATAGACTGTCAAAGCTGAAGCATTACTATTACAGGCTAGTGGTGAGAAGTCCAACTAAAATAGAAAATAAAACATGGCTGCTATCAGCGCCTACAATTATTCACAAAATACAAAATACATATACCAGTGATGACACAAATAATGTAAGTTGCAGTTTTCTTTTTAATCTGCATTAACATAACCTATGAAATCTATGAAATCTATATTAGGACACTAAACTCAAAATTTTTAAAGCTGTTTCAAATAGTATAAGAAAACAAACTTGTGATTTTTTTTAGGTTAGTTTCCCTTTAAGATAATAGCTATTATAATCATGCCCACTTCGCTTTTAGGACTGTTCTTCTGAATTGATTCATCAGTCGGCAGTCAGAATGAGAGATGGATGTTTTACTCACCTCTCCGTGTCTGTAAGTCCTAATTGAATTTTTCTGCTATTGTCAATAATCAACACTTTGAAAAATTGTGCTCTAAAGTTGTTTGTACGAGAGATTAACTTATTTTTGATTTACTTATTAGTTATTGTTCAATTACTTTTTGATAAATAATCCAACTTGTTCTATTGGAAAAGGGTTTCGTCATCGTCTATAATTTTTGAATTTTTATTTTCTTGTTCATTAATGTTGGTTATTGAATGTGGTAATTTAGGATAGAAGAATAATTGTAAGAAAGTGTTACACATTTTTATAACTTGGAAGTAAAACTCTACCTTGTTTTTCAGGCGAATTATTGTCAAACAGGTTCTGATGTTGGCAAAAGAATAAGTTGCTTATACGGCATGAATGGGTTGTTGTTTATCATGGAAGTTCCAAATGTTATATCAGAGGTAAAAAGAATGAATTTTGAGTCTCTTAAACTTCAGCTTAAACTTGTAACAAGTGTTGACGTTGTCTGGCAATTATGATACTAAATGAATGTAAAAACTAAAACATTTTATGTAACAAGTTTATGATAACAAAAGTTGTGCTTCCTTACTTGCAGGGAAGATTATAGTAACCGTCCCATTTCTTTTGAAACCATTTCCAGTAACAACAACACCAAGGACAATCTTAAAAATTTTAAAGAGTGACAGTAATATAATACTTAGTATGTTGAAGTATGAAAATAAATAATTTTGTGTTGTAATGAAATTTTACACTGCTGTAGGTGATAATTGTTAAGTCTGTCATATTAATTACTTTTAACCTGCTTTTGATGCTAACCATCAAAGACAGAAGAATTCTCCAAACGTAACAAATTGAAAAGTATTTTATGATATTTTTTTCTCTGTTTTTATTATAATAGTTTGAGAAAAAAATATGTGTTCCTTTTATAATAAATTCCACTGAATAGTGCAATTTTAAATTATAATTGCACAGAATAGAAGAAATTTTATTAACGAAGTAAAACACCTATTACTCAGACGTAATCAGGAGTAATCGTGTATCATTTTTTTGAAGTACATAAATATTTCCTTTTCGCAAACCATGCAACTATGTTTTTATTATTAATAAAGTAACTAGGGAAAGAAATGAGAAAAGACTTAACAAGATCGTTTCAAGAGAACAACATGGGAATTATACTGCAGCCATTTTTTATTATTCCATCAATTATAAATCATATTAAAAGATGATTCTAAAAGATGTAAAATAGTTATTGTGAGTTCTTTCAAGTTTTTCCCATCCTAGTACATAAAAATAAATAAATTGCAATTTTCTATGCAAGGTGTAGTAAGAATAATAAGAAAATATTGAAATAAATATAAATACAAATAAACACAGACAGTTTTAGGAAATTTCTAGCTTACGTAGAAGTTAACAACACGATGTGTGTATTGCAGTGTACGATTTTTGAAATTATGGAGCATCTGGTACAGCAAGCTGCAATAGATTTTGTTCCGATGTCACAACACTTTAGCAGAATGGAAGATAACTAGCACATCATTATTTTGTTCACGTTTAGTCGTTTTGGAATGAAGAATTTCACACTCTACGAAACATGCTGACATCTTGTAAACAGCCGAAAGATCTTCAAGTTGTTGTCTTAGCTTTATCGTACCAGAAGTTGGATTCAAATGAAGTTGTAGAAAAATTGTCAATGAATTCACTTCAAATGTCTGGACTCCTTCATAGCTATATCTGTGACACTATGCGTACATTTAAATTGAATGCATTTGAAGTCGACAATCAGGTTGGATGAATTTCTCTTATCTATTTCCTTAAAAGTTGCTCGAAAGTTAATTGATGACGGTGCTTTAAAAGGAAATGAAGAAAATTGCACAGACTTGTGAGAAGCTATTCCAGTTCTGTAGGATTTTAATTTATTTTAGATACAATCTCTTTTCTGTTGGCTGTTTGAGAAGTGCTCTCCACAAACAGCAGTTACTTCCAAACCACTGTCAACCTTTGTTGAAGATGGTATGTTTTTACATTATACTTACATTGTACTCATTATACTCAAGTAAATTGGTATGATGAGGGGGAATTTGGTGTGGAAACCTAGGTGAAATTATCTTAAAATGTGGTCAAATATTCAAATATGTAAATAATTTCACCTTCATATTACACCAAATTCATTTTCCAATTTCTAAGAATAATACCAAGCTGATTTTTTCAGCATTAAAGCAACCAAAGTACACTACACTTCTAAAAAATTTTGATTCTAGATAGGTAACTTAATTTTTTTGTGACAATTAAGTGTGTCCGCAAAACGCAATATAAGAATTACATCAAAATGTAAACCTAGACTTAATATTGTAAACAGGGCCTTAATATAAATGGCCATTGAGAACCGGAATTAGAGGCCCAAATTTTGCACAGTACATATTCTCAACTAAGTCTTTCTACAGAAAAAATTTGAAGAAAATCTGAGACATAGTGGTGTAGGCCATCTGTTCATTTGACATGGAATGATTCGATTACATCTTGCTTCATAGGAATGGCGAAGTTATTCTTTCAAACCTTTCACGAGAACTGTTTGTATTGTCATCAGATGGACCTTCCATCACCTGTAAGTTTTTGAACTTATTCTTTCTACTGTGTTTCATAAATTTTGTGATGGATTGGGAGAAGGTGAGGTTTTTCACACTGTCTCATTGGACGTATTATGACTGCTTATCAAACTTGATTTTTTTGATTTCTAAGCTGGTACATCATTCACTATATATGACACTGTTGATGGCGCAAGCCGAAAAGCTTTTGTTGAAATAACATAAAACTGATTTTAATAAAACTAAAATATGGCGAATATTTTTATTTATTTGTTTTAAAAAATTTACTTCTTTTGTAATAATTTCTTATCCATCCATTCCTTGGATCATCAAACAGTGTCTCGACATAGCAGGGCATAGATAAGTGATTGTGTATCAAGCTGTTGTCAAAACATTTTCAACTTTTGTGTAATGCTGTATTTGGTTGTCTTTCGTAGAATCCAGTGGATGTTATACACTTTTATAATAACTCAATATGCGCATTATCGAAAGCAGTCTTACAAACTGACTCTATTAATCCAGATTTAGGTAATTATGCCTCCTTAACTACCAGTATCCTCCTGTTTTTAAGGTTTGCGGACCGATTCATTAGCAGTTAACATGAAGTAAAACTTGCTGAATCAGTATTGAAGAGGTGTTACCACACTATTCTTCTTATACTTCAGGTGAATGCAGAGTTTGGAACGAAAAAATGGCCTTACATGGCATGAGCGAATTGATCAAAGATCTGCTATTACCAGATCTGCCAGACTTCGTTTCAGGTAACACCGGCTGTTTCATTTGGTAAATGTACTGTGTTTCCATGTGTTACTTGTAATTAGCTAGTTAAAGGGTTTGAAAATTATATGGTTTTTACGCTATACGAGCTGGAAGGTGCTTCTTTCATTGTCGTTATGTTTTTATGTTTAACAATTTATTTAAGATTTTTTTTCACTTAAGCTTGGAATACATTATCCATTTAAATGGATCAGTTTAAATGGATCAGTTAAATAGCGTTAAATAAAATTTAGGCTGTCAATAGCCCAGTGAACAAAATTTGTTGAAAAGTCAGCGCGAAGGAGCATGGAGCATGTTTCTATAGAAACATGCACACAATGTTAGTGAGAGTGCACTTCGTCGCAGTGATTTTTAAGGAGTTTGACTGTTGGGAGAGAACTTGATAGGGAACTGTTCTGAATAGAGTTCAAGATTGCATTGTGTTCATTTCAAAAAAAGGGGGAATCTCTTATTAGAGCTTTAAGAAACTCACGAAATAAACAAGTAGTTTGCTTTCTCGTGGTGATTCCCTTACAGAGATTCCCTTCAGACTCGATTTTCTCGCGATCTTTATAAAAATTCATTACCTTTGAAATTAGCTTTCGTTGTCACATCATAACAGGAAGCCTGTAAACGTTTTATTGAAACATATGCATCTTTTAAGTTGATCCAATCAGGCATGTTTCTTTCAACATTTTCTTATTTACTTGAAAAAATCGAAGAACTGTTATCTAACTGATTACCATATAATTTTAGCACCCCTTTCGAATGAAGACGCCCGCCTGTTATACTAAGATGAAAAGCTTTTCTAAACCGATTATTTAAATTCCATTCGTTTTCACTTTAGATGTCTGGCAGAGTTGCTATGAAACTTGCGAAAAGTACGTAACCATAGTAACGGAAAATCGAACGCCCGTACTCGCCAACAGGTTTGTGTTTTCATTCCAACAAAGGGTTTTGAAATCTCCAACAGTTTGTGTGTATAAACTTGATAAGATCTCCCCTTGAAAGCACTGATGCGAATAATAGGGTCTTCCCCACAAGACAGATGGAATGGAACTTGAAACGATATTAAGATTTGTTGAGTACTCTTGGACTGTATATCTCCCTCGGAATGAAGGGCGTCTTTGGTAAGTCAATAAGCCCTGGGTTTCCACCACCGCAGACTTACGTTTAAAGAGTAGAGATAACACCAAAGACATTTTCAATGTTTTTGTCAGTCATTGGTTGTTCATAGGATGATATGCTACTTTTGAAAGCACATACTTGTGGGTAAAATCGTCAAAGAGTCACTGTGATGAAGAGCGTTTTTATTGAAATAATGTGTATATTTCTATGAAAATATACTCCTTCGCAGTGATTTTTCAACAAATTTGCCCACTGGGATCAGACTGAAGTATCGAGATACAACACGACTCGAACACAGATCGTACTCGAATATACTAACCACTAAACAAATGCTTTGCTTACGCTGATTCACCTACTAGCCGGCACATTAAAAAATCTCTGCGAAGGAGTGCATTTCTACAGAAATTTACACAATTTCAATGAAAATGCTCTCCGTCACAGTGACTTTTTGACGAATTTGCCCACTGGGAAACCTGCTTCTTTATAATTAAATCTTTGTTTAGTTTTCTCTCTTCTTTTTCACAGGATAAACGCACTTCTGCGTAAATCGTACGGAACCGAAAGATTGCCATGGACAGAAGTCCTTGAGCTTTGTATTTTCAATAAGCTCAGTTCAATGTATTCGGATCGAAGGGACAGAAAATCTAACTTCCTACAGGTTCTACATTACACGGATGATAACATCGACCTGACTGTTGAAAATCCCTTAAAAGATCATATAAAAGATTTGAATGAGACGAGATACGTATTAGAGAGAAGGTTAGTCGGCTGCCGTCGAATAAAATGCTGATGACGACCTGTAGTCGCATCTCTATAGTGGGAATTTTTTTACTTCGAGTTCTCTTTTATTTGAACGATTTTCGCTGATCTTATAATCTCCTTGGTAACAAATTTCCTCAATTCATACTTTCCATAAATTGTCGGCCTTTCGATGTTAATGTGAGTGTTTTCAGCTATATTATTGCTTGTGGTGTACGTAAAATGTTTTCAGCTATATTATTGCTTGTGGTGTACGTAAAATGTTTTCAGCTATATTATTGCTTGTGGTGTACGTAAAATGTTTTCAGCTATATTATTGCTTGTGGTGTACGTAAAATGTTTTCAACTATATTATTGCTTGTGGTGTACGTAAAATGTTTTCAACTATATTATTGCTTGTGGTGCACGTAAAATGTTTTCAGCTATATTATTGCTTGTGGTGTACGTAAAATGTTTTCAGCTATATTATTGCTTGTGGTGTACGTAAAATGTTTTCAACTATATTATTGCTTGTGGTGTACGTAAAATGTTTTCAACTATATTATTGCTTGTGGTGCACGTAAAATGTTTTCAACTATATTATTGCTTGTGGTGCACGTAAAATGTTTTCAACTATATTATTGCTTGTGGTGCACGTAAAATGGCTTGCGTTTCAGCTTGAACTACAGTAACACTTTGAAAAGAAGGAAATATTCGAGGGAACATTCAATAAGGGATACCATTGAAGATGCGAATATTCAGCTAGTAGAAATTGAAGGTAAATTTTTCCTTTCCTTTCACTACCTAGTGGGCAAGATCGTGAAAAAATCACTGTGACGAAGAGCATTTTCATTGAGATAGTGTGTGTGTATTTGTATAGAAATGCACTCCCTCGCAGCGATTTTTCAACAAATTTGCCCACTGATTCACTGGTGAAACCGGATTCATGTTATTATTAAATCTATTAAGTATCTTTAGTCACCACTTTTCTTATTTTTTTTTGGTTAAGTTACATCCATAAAAGAAATACAATTTTTGGACTGTTTGAACCAATGTAAAGTTCTCGGTGCCGTCAATTTAGACTAACACAAATGGTCATTTGTTGAGTCTTCTATCAGTCAAAAGATTAGTATGATAAGACCTCGTATGTAACCTTGAACATAGGACTTCCTGCGTGTTTGCATTTATGTTGATTTCTGCAGACGGAAGAAGTCCTGGGACCGAGGTTGCTCATTCAGTCTGAAAAGAGGAGAAGTATGTTGCGTCTTTATTAGCCAATTTCAGCCAATTTATTTGAAAGAACGAGACATTACGTAATCCTTATACTTACTGAACGAAACAAATTTGAAAGGTTTTAAATACGAAGTTCTAGAAATGTCATCCATGAAACAAACTTTCGTCATTTTATGCCAGATTGAAAATCTGTTCCTTTTTAAAATTGTTTGATCGTGGTTCACAAAAGTTTATGTCTTTCGAAAAAACTGTTTTAGAATCTGAAAATGGGTGCTTATGGGCGTTTTCCTCGTCCGGATTTATTTTTTGCGAAAGTTTATTCCTGCAAAGAATGCCGAAATCTGCTATTCCTTTATTTTCTGAGTTTCCCGATTTCTTTCGGACTTGCAAAAGTTTCTATCCATAAAGTATGGCGATGTTTAATGCACTCTTTCATATTTCTTATACGAAATTTCTATGAGTAGTTTGGGAAGCTCAGCAATGTCATACCCAAAGTACTCAAAATTATATTGGATGAGAATGTTCGATCAGTTTCTTCCGCCCTTTTAGAGTGTTTACGTCGAAGAAAATGGAGTTCACCACGTTCCCGTCAATCACCTCAACATCGTGTCGAACGGCAGCAGCAATCGGCCGATTGGAAACGGTTGGTGAACGACACCAATCTGCTGTTTGTCGGTATCAACGAAGAAAAAGAAAATATGCAAACGTATGAGATCGTTTCTACTTCTAAAACGTTTTGTCATAATCTAAATAATTAAAGATACTGAACTGTCAGTCAGCAGGTTTCAATCATCCGTTTCCTTATGTTGATTTGTCAGCTACTTTTTTTATTGACCTCATGCCACTGCTGACATCAACAACAACTGCATCCCTCAGTCTTACATAACAATTCATTATATTTAAAAGCTAGAAGCGAAGCTTTCTCCTCACTTTGTAAAGTTACAACGCCAACCTTGCTCTCTGATTTAATCATAGTAAGTGAGGACAGTCTTCAACAGGGAAGCTAATTTTCCTATCGGCAGAGTATCTGTGATTGCATTACATGTTGTTTTGCTATTAACATAGTAACAACGTCTTCATCACTTACCAGTAATAAGTATATAAAAACATACATATAATATATATCTCATCAGGTCAACCTACGCCCCTTTTTCGAGTTAAATTATAAAGACGTTTGAATCGTTCTTAAAAGAAAAGACTTCACTCCGCCATCATTAAGTCAACAAAAGCACCTTCAAAAAACTTTAATCTTCGAAAATCTCGCGTTTTTAAGTTAATCGTTTTTGTGGTTAAGTCGTCAGCTGCAATTGGTTTGACGAAGCATCGCAAAAGCATTCCAACAAACGTGTTTTAATCAAACTGAATTATGCGTCTTCATTACAGGAGTAGATCTCGACTAAACGAAAGTATCGGCTCTAATGGCAAGCATACCAACAACGAAAGAACATTTCGGGTATGTCTTCTATGTGTATTCTCGTCTGCTGTCAGTAGAGGGCTAATTTTACGGGGATACCAAAAAAGAAGAACCCAGTACCCTAAAAGGAGGATCCAGGTTGAATGCGTGTAAACTGTTAAGACTGTGAGCAATCAACGCATAATTTTTAAAACTGTTGTACTAATCTGATTGTAGTATTGTTTCTGTTTGCTAATCTCAGTTCAATGTGTTCATATTACCTCATTTTGCGGCCTAAATTCACCCATATATTTGAGAGATCGGCAAATATTTCTATTTTCTTGACTTTTTGTCATTTCTAAGGCGTGATACTTGCATTGCCTGGCCCGGCAAAATCTGAATATTTCTCTCCATCGTTTGAATAAAGCTATACGTGGAAACCAGGTTTTCGCTAAATGTTTTTTTTTTTTCTTTATTTGATGTTTGATGTCATTCAGGAAGCCGTTCTGTAAAGCTGTGACAAGCAATGAAATACTACTTTCCGAATGAGATAAAAGCGGACTTGCAAAAGCAATTAACAAACGTAAATAAAAATACATGCTTATAAAAGCTTAAAAAAACCTTTGTTCGGAAGTGATTAATCTGGATAAATACGATTTTTAGTGGCCAGATCGGCAGGTGGATTTGAAACATCAAGATTAACCGAAACGCTCATCTTTCAACCGCTGTAACATTCGTTATCATATTCAAGATTATTAAAATCATGGGTGCAAGATTTAAATAAAAATTTCTGTTTCTTTTTTCTTTTCCTTTTCTTGGCACATATTTGCTCTTTCAATTTGGGTCCCTCCTATTTTTGGTCCTAGGTCCTGGTTTTCCGATATTCCAATTATAACAGGACGGTGAGGAGAAAGGTCTGAACAGATTGGCAAATCTCCTCAAATCTCCCCAATTTTGAGATCGAAAAAGATCGAAAGGGGAACCCTGATATTGTGATATATGTTACAGTATCTACAGTAAACTTGTGATAAGGTTTTAGGAGTTCGAGTCTTTCAGTGTTCGAGTAATTGTTAGTTCGAGTTATCAAGGAGTTGTTATTAAAATTCCAACATTTTGACTAAAAGTGACATCAACCCTAACACGAAAGCCTTCATGTTCACCAATAGAATGTTGTATAATCGCCTTTATGTGTCTATTTTGTTTTAAGGCGATGTCGCCTGCGTCACCTGCGATACATGACGCAACTAATACGTTAGAAGGATCAGTGATCAAGTGTTTGGAATCGATCGAACAGACAAGGTGGGTGGGGATCTAAAAATCCCATTTTATGTGTTTTACTGGCAGACACCCTGTTATCCCCATAGAAGCATCCAATTATTTTTCTTGAATTTTTTCTTCTGCAGGTCACAGTCGAAGAGGTCTTTAGAATACTGGCGAACAATGTTAGGCCAATGAGTAATTTCAACGGTTGCAATCGCGATAAGAACATTTGGTATGCTCAGATCGATATAGTGTTTCTGCCAATCATATTGCAGAATTGTGTTGCCGCAATGACATATGGGAGTTCGACGCAGTTAGAGCTGCAATGTTATTGTTTGGTTCGTGTTGTAAATTTATGGAAATAAACAATTGACTATTTTTACTTTCTCCTCACTCACTAAACCTACAAACTACAACATCAAGTTTGTACAAGAAGGAGTATGCCACTATCAATACGTTACGTCAATGCACCCATTGCCTCGTTTGGAAGTTGAATAATCATTTGAATCATTCTTATTACGAAGGTCTTTTATCGTGTTAAATTACATAAGTTTTAAGATTTATAACGAGGCTGAGTGTTCTGTGTTTCATTTGGTTTTCGCATGGACGTATAAAAAGGGAAGGACTTACAACTTTTATAAATCTATTCAAACAAACCTCGCCTCGGTTTATTGAACTTTTCACAAAAGCAGTTTTGAAACTCCCTCAAGTGCTGTTAAAAATACATGTTTCCATTGGCTTCCATGATCGTAATAACCAACCAGAAATGAATTTAAAGATTTTATGATTATTTTGAAGCCAGGTTTTAAACTCTGATTCCTCATGCCTTCTTACAGTCTCAAGCATGTAATTTTCAGAATTGAAAAGCATTCTTCTTAGGTTGAGTAAAAGTTTTGTGATACTCAAGATATTGCTGATGCATTTGCAATTCGTATTTTCTCTCAATTCGTTGGTTTTCCACATCGGATTAAACATAAAAAGCGTCGTATAAACCCGCCGATGTGAACCGAAATCCAGTGAAATGCGAGGCGACGATTACATCAAAGAAATGCCGACAGAATAAATTTTAATAATAGAAATGAAAGGCTTTAGTATTAGTTGTGAGTCCTCTTTTATACGTCCATGGTTTTCGTTTTGTTTTTGTTTTCGTGCGAAGTTTAAAGGCCCTTCCATTGTTAATTTATGGCAATGAAAAAGAAATAAGGAATTATTTCAATGTATTCGGAATGACTTTTTGAGGCAAGCGAAAACAAAGAAAAACTTGGCACAAAAAAATTCGCCTAGTGGAAAACGGACTTTATGACCATTCAAGCATCTTCCCATGACGACCTCAAGTGGATTTTGCTTTCATGAAAGTATTTCCATTTCAGGAAAAACTGACAGTATTAAATTTTTGGTTGTACCACCTGTAACCGCCGTGTTCCTACACCGCCTCGTTTTCATGGTACTCTCACATTTGACCAACACAGTGTTCACATGAAAAACGAATTAGGCGCGGTTCAACGATTTCTTTCTTTGGTTTACCGTGATCTGCAGAACAAATGGAGCTGAAATTTTTTCCCATCATAACATTGGAGCCACGTTATTCATAAATCATAAACGACTACTTAGCCTAATAAAATCAGCCAGCTGTACAGAGGCTACTCAGCATCATCCTTTTCGTGTGAATACCCTGCTTCTTAACGGCAATATTTCATCAAATATCGAAAAAATTGTTGATCATCTATTCAAATAAATCCGTAGCAAATTTGTTTATATACAACTTGATTAAAAAAATTTTCCTTCTGTTTCATATGTACATAATATCGTCACCTATTTTCGAATGTGGCTTTTAACCGATTCACGAATTCGTTACCGATAGCCAAAGATTTTTCCGGCGATTTCCTAACCTGCTCAGGAATATCTGTCGATTTAGGTCTCATGTCAAACATAGAGGCATTTAGCGACAGATTATGAGAATTTGTCGGAGGTTTAACTTTTGACGCGTTCATTGCAATCTTCCAATTATTTTCTGCCGTCTCTTTATCCATCTTGAAAAACGGATTTAATCGGATTGATGAGCGCAATATCTCGTCTTGTGTCGGCTGATTCCAACTGGCGTCGACTTTTCGACGGGTGTCGGAAGAAGGAGAGTCGCCAAGCTTTTCGTTAATAGACGAAGTCGATTTAACTTGTCTCAATGTGTATGTTTGCTCAGTAGTTGGACCTTTTGTCGCAGACGTTGACGTAAAACGCTTTGTTTCTTGTGTCGGAGTACTTGTGGCGACGGCATTTTTTGTCGGGGAGAAAGAACCGACATCAAGGAACGCTTCATTTATGTTGTTTGTGGAGGCTGATTTTTTCTGAAATGTTAAGGAAGCTGGTTCGAACCTCGGTTGGCTCGGTTCAAAATAACCAGTACTGATAGGCCGCGTTCTAACATAAGCCACATTTCGTAACTCCAAATCTTGATTCTTTTTGAAGAGGTCGTCTGCGTTTCGACGGAGTGCCATATTTTCACGATTTATTGCATTCAAAGCTTCGATGTGTTTGCTTTCAATATCTCTCAATTCTTGCTTCAACATTCTGTTCTCGTCTTGAACTTCTTGGACGCGGTCAGCTTTTGATAGAAGATCTTCATTCTCCAATCGCATCTGGTTATATTCACTGGCGACAGTTTGCATGCTTCCTAACTCGTTTAAAAGAGCTTCCAAATCACTCTTCAAATTTTCATTTTCATCTTGCAAATTGTTGAATGTAATCAGCTGGTTTTTTAGAGTTTTGACTTCAGTTTCCAATTCAATACATTTTTCATCTTTTTCTTCAATCCTCCTACTCCATAATGACTGATTCTCTGTTTCACTTTCAAGTTTATGTTTTTCCAGATAGTTTATATGTGTCTGATGCTCTTCAAGTTCTCTTGCAACTTGAGCAATCTTGACATCTTTTGAATCTAATGAATTCTGTAACTGTACTATGTCTTCCTTTAAGGCATTGTTTTCTTCATCCATTTCAGACTTGATTCGAGCTTCATTTTTCATTTTTTTCTTCAGCTCTTCAACTTCTTGCAACTTCATACGCAATAGCGATATGTCTTGCCCCCTAGAGTTTTCCAATGCATCAATTGTTGCTTTCAATTCGATCATTTCTTCAGATTTCCTGTTTTCCATTTGATGTATGGTGGCGTTAAGATCCATTATAGTTTTAAGTGCATTTTCTTTTTCCTTTGCATGATCTTCTTGCAAGGCTTCTACCTGTTTAATTAATTGCTCGTTGTTAGACATAGCTTCCTTCAGACTGCTGTCATATGAAAGCTGACGATGGTTTTGTGTTTCAGCATGCAGTTCCTTTTCATTCAATTCGCGTTTTAATGCAGATATCGTTGCTAATAACTCCTCCTTTTCCCCGTGTGTTGCCATTCTAGTATCTTCTAGACGAGATTCTAGTAATTGTGAATGCTGGTAACATTCCTGATATTTTCTTTCCATCTCGTCTCGTTCCTCTGACAGTAGACGATTACTGTATTCGTACTTCTCTACTGTTTCAACATTCTCCGATATTTTACATACCAAATCTTCTTTTGACTTTTGAGTTTCGTTTTGACTTTTTTCTAAGTTTTCGATAAGTTTTGTCTTCTCGCCCAACAATTTATTTTTAAGTTCAAGGTCATTTCTTAGATTTTCTGAAAATGTTTTCGATTTGATTAGTTCCGATTGTAATTTTAATAACTCGTCCTGAATTTTATCTTTATCTTTTCTTTCGCTTGTCAGCAAATCTTCTTTTGATGTTACAGTTCTTTCAGCACTTCTTAAACGTTCTTCAAAGAACTCTTCTCTGGATTTACACTCCAGTAACTGGCCATCTATCTCGTCTTTCTCGTGTAGGTATTGTTGTATTTCTTTCTTCTGATTGGAAATTACATCCGTCAATGTTTGAAGTTCTTCATTACTGCTTGCTAACTTCTGTTGTAACTCTTCATTTTCTGATTGGAGGGCGATTTGCTGTTTTAGAACCTCGTGCAATTTCGCATCCAATTCCATATTGTCTTTTCTGTATTTTTCTAACTGAATGTCCATCTCATCAAAATCTAACTGACCCTGATCTAATATAGCTTCTAATTCACGTATTATACGCCTCGAATCATTGACTTCATACGTCAATTCTTCATTTAATTTACTCAGTCTTTCTGTGGAACAATGCAATTCGTTTTCAACCATGCTCAATTTTTTTTCTAACTCTTTCTTTTCCTCGTTTTGTTCTTCCAGCTCCTGCACAAGTTGATTCACTTTGTTTTTAGTTGTACGTAACTCTTCTCCTGCTGTCTTATTAGCTTCCAATAGCTCGCTGTTTGATTTCTGTGTTTTTATTAGTAAATTGTCAACGTTTGTTTGTTCTTTTTCAGCTTGAGAGAGCTTGTCACGACGCACTTCATTTTCTTCTGATAACACTTTCAAACGATCCTGTAGTTTGATCAGTTCGTGCATCAATCTTTTATTCTCGTTGTTCATCTCCTCGTTCAATTTCTCCAGTCGTTTAATCGTCTCTTTCTCTTTAATTAAGTCGTTCGTTACTCGTTGGACTTCAAGGTTGGAATAATTCAGATCGTCGGTTAATTTCGCGACTTGTTCGGCATTGTCGTCATATTTTCGTATATACCGAGTAATTTTCTCTTCTTTTTGTTGGACAGTCTTCTTGAGTTCTTCAATCTTTTTTTCGTGATGCCTAGAACAAAGTTGCAGGTCAATCAAACCATAATAGTTCTATTAACCTCTTCAAATAATCTCTACCACTGATATCAAGCGCGTAGCTAGAGCTCAGTCAGTACTTGTGGAGGAGGGTTTAGTCATTTAAACTTTAAACGACTAAACCCTCTTCCACAAATACTTTAAAAGTATTTGTGGAGGAGGGTGGAGGGTCGTTTAAAGTAGAAAAGAAAACGTGCAAGTAAGCTAATGGAAAAGAAATATCATATTGTTGAACTCTTTTCCATTTCTTCACTGACCCTGATAAACATTAAAGGAAAACTTAGAACGGACTATGGTATCGTTGTTCTTAATCCTCTGCTCTCAGAGTCACAAAATAGATATGCGTCAATGGAAGGGTGAGCAGGTTTCACAAAAATACTTCCAATCTCGTTGATGCCAGATATAAACTTTAAAACAAACTTCGAAATAGAGTGTCACAGCTATTTCCTGTAACTTAAAACTCATTTCTTAAATTTCCTGAAAATAGTTAGGATTTTATTAGTTCCGATTTCACCCTTAGCAACTGATTCAGAACCTTTTATATCATTCGTTTGTCATCAAATCTTACTTTCACTGTGCCATCCTTTCCACCCGTTCTAAACGTACTTCAAAGATTCCCTTTCCCTCGGCTGAATAATAATTGATTAGCGCCATCACGGAAAAAAATAATTTCGGGGGAATGTCAAAAATTCGTATTGGGGCAACGCACACTTTCGATGGGGTAACACGATAATGTACATAATTATAGTAGGGTTAAAACCATGTTATGAAATTGGGGAATGTCAAAACATATCGATGACCTCCATATGATTTGGAGAAGCTCACACAAAAAGTGTGTGTTACCTCAATAAGAAGTTTTGACATTGCCCCGAAATTATTTTTTTCATGATGGCGCTCCATATATGTGTAAAGGTATTTCTGTTTGTTTCTATCTGCTGGGGAGTTAAACATTTACTTCGGATCACTACTTATGCCCTGGCTAAGTCCTTACGATATGTCTTAGATGTTAAACTAATGTGTTTATAAATTTTCTTTACCTGATGTTGTGTTGTGCTAGCTCCTTTTCTGACATCAAATCTTTTTGTTTCAAACCGTTACCATGTACATCAAGCTGCAATTTTTCATTTTCGTTCTGCAACTGTCGTTTTTCGTTTTCGTTTTCACTAAGTTTTTCTTCCAAAACTTTCACTTTAATTTCATATTCTAGAATTTTCTTTTCCAAAACATTGCTTTCATGATCTGTCAATTTCAATTGTTCCTTCAATTTATCATATAGTTTTTCCTTGGAAAACAAATCCTCCTCAAGCTGATTGCATTTCATCTGTAACTCGTCAATTTTGAAATCTTCGGTTTGCCTTGTATCAATCCACGACTGTTTTTCTTTTTCAGCTATTTCTAAGTGGAGCTTCATGTCGTTTATCTCTATCCGGTTGTCGGCAAGTTCCATCTCTAATCGCTCGTTTTCGGTTGAGAGCTTTTGACACTCTTGTTCTAATACATCAACGCTATGTCGCCAGTGTTGGACATCGCCTTCTGCAATTTTCAGCTTTTGTTGGAAAGAGATGCACGTTTGATCTTTCTCTTTTAGTTCACACGTCAGTGTTTCGTTCATGTGATGTAGATTATCATAACTCCTTTCCAAATCGTACAGATCCTTCTTCATATACTGAATGTTTTTATGATCTTCTTTTTCTGATATTTCATTAGCCGTTTGTTTTTCGCGAACTATTTGTATTTTTCGTCTATTCTCCAATATTTCATGTTCCAGGGTTTCGTTCTTCGAGACTACCATTCTAAAAAAAAAAACAAATCGATCGTGTTTAACATATTTCAAGACGTCGTTGAGTGTTATATATTCATGATTTTTGCTTAATAGAATTTGAAATACTCCGCATATTTTGTAATTTTTGCAACATTCTGTTCTAAAACAGTGAACAAAAGTACATTAGGACATTTTCGGAATTTTTGTTAAATGCTCTGTTATAACTAAGCCAACAAGTATGTCGTAAAATATAACAGACGAGGCAACTTGACGATAATATGCAGTAACACTTTATTAGAAGGTCTATTCAGAGAATAGGTGAACAGCAATAACCTTTTAAAAACCTTTTGTCAATCAACTCCTCAGCCGTAAATTTTGTGAAACGGATATATTTCTATATGATCTATAAACCAGACATCTTTGGAGGATGAAAAATTATCCATCTTGAAGAGGTTTTCTCTTGATCAACTAATAGTCCCTTGGAATGGCTAAGCGTCCGTTGTAGAGAGATGTCCCTGTTATGTGATGTCTTTCTTGGGGAGGTTTCACTGGCTTTTAATATGACAATCACAAATATTAGTACCCACACAAGGTTATACCCTGATTAGGTATAGCAGAAACTCTCAAAACTACAAAGAAAGGTATCACGTATGGAGAGTATCAACACTAACCTGTAAGATTCTTCACTTCGGACTTGTTTTCTATGACTTAACTTAAGCTCCTCTTGCAATGATGAAATCTCCATCTTCCGCTGAAGGAGTTCTGAATTCAAGGTTACAAGTTTCTTTCTGAGCTCGTTTGAATTCACGTCAGAACTTCTGGAATCTGATCTCATGATCCTTTTAACAGCTGTGTCCGTGTCTAAATCTCTTAAACGATCGGTCGAACTTGAACGTGAATGTAGAGATGACATTTTGTTTGATGTTCGGCCTGGGATTGGTGGTAGTGACGATCTTCGTTGTTGAGAGTCTTGATTCATTTTGTCTGGCATTGGAAGCTTAAGATTATGCTTCGTTGGAGTGATTTCCCTTTTCTCCGTTCTTCCTCTGATTGACTCAAAACCGCTGGTGTCTAAGGAGTCTACATCTAACTCTGCAGGTGACGCACAAACAAAGGTTATTTCGCTTTGTAGAATTTGGATATGCTCCTGGCAATCAGATAGCTGTTGTTTCTTTGTATCTAATTGGATGGCAAGCTCTTCATATTTGTCTTTACTAATGTAGTTGCCGTCTTCTAATGTTTCGTGTTTAGTTTTCTGGTTTATTGAATGTTGTAAGTCGTTCAATTTCTCACTTAATATTTCGTTTTCACATTTGAGTCTTCTTATTTCCTGTTGTTGGCTGTTGTGTATTTCTTTTTTCGTCAGAAGAGAAGTTTTGTCTTCACCTTCACCTACTACTCTTGTTTTGCACTCGAGCAGTTCTTTCTCCTTTCTTGCGAGGCTTTCTTTTAAGGTTTGAATTTCTTCCTCTTGACAAAGTGTCTCTGCAACAATCTGCTTCTCACTTTTTAAAGCTGACTGCAAATTTTCCACAAATTGATCTTTTCTGTTGTTCTTCTCTTCAAGTTCTTTACAATGAGCTTCCAAATCTGCAATCAAATTATCTTTAGTTCTCAATTCTTTATTCAATTGATTTGCATCCTGCTCTTGTTGATTTGCTTTCTTATCAAGCTCAAATTGCAACTTTTCAACCAATCCTTCAAGTTCTTCAGTGAAAGCTTCTTTCTCTAGAGCAGCTTTTTCCAAGTGTTCCACGCTATACTGAAGCTCTTTGATCAGATGCTCTTTATCGAGTATTACTAACTCGGTCTCTTTCTCACCATTTCTTAAATACGCAATCTC
This sequence comes from Turritopsis dohrnii, assembly GCA_027922465.2. Taxonomy (NCBI): domain Eukaryota; kingdom Metazoa; phylum Cnidaria; class Hydrozoa; order Anthoathecata; family Oceaniidae; genus Turritopsis; species Turritopsis dohrnii. The sequence goes on from BQMF02000334.1 coordinate 139,363, forward strand.
TTTAACCACTTCTTGTAAGTCTGTGTGCAGATGATTTTTTTCTTCGCATAATTCCTCGATGAATTTTTCATTTGCCTCAATATCTTTCGTGAGTTGCTCAATCGCAATTGTTTTCTCTTGTGATTCACATTTAGCTGTTTTTAATTCCTTTTGAAGACATTCACAGTTCTGCCGAAAGCGTTCTATTTTTTCTCCGCTGTTGTTCTCTTCATTGACAGTATTTACATTATGTGATTGGTTATTCAATGCCTTGCTATATTGTGATTGGTTCTTTTCTGTTTGATATAGACGCTTATTTGACATGCATAATTCATCTTCGACATGCCATTCAGTTGAGTATGAACATTGGTTTTCTGTCATCTGTTCTTCTTTACATTCAAAAACCTCTAGTTTATCACGAACAATTTCTAATTCTTTTTCCAACATCTCAATTTTCTCTATATAAAATTCTACATCATTTTGAGCTTGATTTAGATCATTATCTCTAATTCGACAGCTCTTAACCGATGCATCTAGTTTGTCTTTTAGTAAATTCACATGCTGAGATGTAAGCTCGACGTTACTTTGCTCTGTATAGAAATTCCGTTCCGTTTGTGTGAGGCGTTCTTGAAGTATTAACACCTCTTTCTGAAGACGATTCCTTTGGCTTTCACATTTATCAAACTTCTCTTTGAGTAATTCATATTGCATTGTATCCACACGATCATTCACCTTATGTGAAGGGCTATGGACAGGACTAACAGATTTGCTTCTTTCGGTAACTTTTTTATTTAGTGTAGCTATGGAGTCTTGTGCAAATAGCAATTCTTGCTGCATTTGTTTTCGTTGTGCATCGCAGTTCTCGTTGCTCTTTCGAAGGGTTTCTATGGTGTTATACATCAATGCTATCTCCTGCTGCATTTCACTTTGGGTTTTAACATTCGATAATATTTCTTTCTCCAGCTCTTCTTCTCTTAAAGAATTCTGCTCGTTTGTTAACTTCAAGTGTTCACAATGCTCTCGCAGCACAGTGATTTCATCTTCACATGACTTTATTTGGTTTTTGTATTGTATTTCAGTTTGTGCAAATGAGTTGATTACCAACTGCTGGTCAAACAATTCATTTTGATTCAAAATTCCCTTTTTGTTCAATTCTTCGCATGTTTGTTCTGAAGCTCTAAGTTTTTTCTCCATAATTTCAAATTCTTTATTTCGTAGTTGGTCTTCGTGTACTAAAGCGTCCGATTTAAGTTCTTTTAAACTGATGTCTTTTTCCAGAGAAGAAATTTGTCTCTGCAACTCTGTATTTTCCATCTCCAAACATCTAAACAAATACAACTCAAATGCAGACAAAGCAAATATTGCATTAAATAATTTTAACATAACTTTTACGGAAACTTGTAAAGATGCTCTTTTAATTTCACAAAATGAAACAGTCAAAAGGGGCGTCAAAATAGTTGTTCCACCGTCAAATGTAGTATATTTTCAACGACAAATATATTAATATTCAACGACATTATGTAGGTAACTCCGATAAATGTAGTAAACGACTTTAAAGATTTGAAATTAACCATAATTAGGCCAAACACATGGAGGTCTTCACCAAGTAACTTTGTAAGGGCTATCAGGTGGCCATATAATAGAACTCAAAATCGCGGATACGCGTTGAAATAATTTGAGCTAAATGAGCTATTATTTGGCAAAACACATTAAGGTTCTTGGCAAGTAATTTTTCCGGTGCTACCAGGTGGCTGCTTCATAAGCCTGGAAATCGCACAATCGCAGTAAGAGACTGTCAATACAAGCAAAATGGGGCATAATTAAGCAAAACACATGAACGTAATTTTTTAGCACTAAATGATGGCTTATTTCAACGTTCAAAGGGTTTCCTACAGATTTGACGTTGGTTAGCTAATTTTTTTTTCCATCATAAAATATATTATACATAATCTTACGTAATATACATATACATAATATACATAAAGCTTTCACAGCGATTCAACAACGCCTTGTGACTTCTGCAATAGAAAAAGGGACGTATTTTGGCTTACCTGTTATAATCGTCTCTTTCTTTCCATAGATCGGCTTCAATACTGTGTTTTTGATGCATGTCTGTAATCTTTAACTCTAACCCTTCAATTATATTGTTCTTTTCTGTACTCCCTTTTTCTAACTTTTTCAAATCTCCACGTAAATTAATATTTTCTTCTTTAAGTCGCATAATGGTTCGTTGCATTTCTACAATATTTTCATTCGAATCTTTCATTCGAACGTTCAAGTGGTTGTAATCAATTTCCAACCGAGAATGTTTTTGTTCTAACTCTCGATATTCTGAATTCAATCTTTTGAATTCTTCTGTTTTATTTTTATAGCATGAAAGTTCTTTGATTTTTTGACAAAGTTCATTGTTGATTTTTGTGAGTTTCTTAACAGCAAAATCATGTTTCTTAAGATCGTTTTGTAGATGCTGGTTTGCTTTCTCTTGCTTTTCCAACAATGAAGAATAATGTTGTATTTTTTGGTCTTGTTGGGTGAGCTTTTGAGTGTCTTCAGCTAAAATTTAATCAACAAAAAAATTCATTATGAGATGGTAAAAAGAAGGTGGAAAATGTAACGTACTTGTCAGACATCAGTGGAATCTTTTTGAAAAGACAAAATCACACAATCTTAAATTATTGGTAAGAATACGAAATTTATTTGTTAACATTTTGATATTAACGATGTCAGCATTTTCAAAGCAAAGTCACGATTTTTTATCATTCTTAGCGCTGCTGAGTCAGTAGAAAATAACGATTCTGATGATAACATTTGAGTAACTAAAGTTCTAGAAATAAAGATTAATATTATTGGGATTTAAAAAAAACCTTTTGCACCACACACACACAGTATGCAATTTCTCAGAGAGCTAGCAGAGCGGAATACGCTGGATAAAATATGGACTAGATATCTACAATGGAATTTTCAATCCTTGTCAAACTCCCACTTCCTTTCAACGAGATCACAGATAATTCAGCAAATTGTTTTTGATTACAGGTAAACAAAGACCTTAGAAAGACAAATAAGTATGTCCTTCAAGAAAATTCAATCTAATACATACCAAGGAGCTTTAAAAACTGATTTTCCTCTGCCAAACATCTCAATTCATTTTCCAGTTGTGGAACCGTATCATTCTCGTATTTCAGTTTCTTTTGTAGATCATTATTCTCCGCAATAACTTGCCTACGCTGCGTTTCCAAATCTCTAAGCTCATCTTTCAAACGTTCGATCTCCTTTACGAAGAGTTTACCGTTTTCAGTAAGCTTCTGTATGATTTTAGATTTTTGGAAATTATCAACTTTCACTTTTTTCGTCTCTTCTTCATATTTATGAAAATCATCTTTTATTTTTTTCAGATCATCCGTCAATCCCTGCTTTTCTTTGTCGACCTGCAAACAATGAAGGTAATGGATAGAAATGACATTTTTATTGGAACAAAATTGAATTAGAAAAACTTTTTTGTAAACACATATTCATCTAGGGTTCTATAAGAAAAGCCATTAAGGTCTAATTTCCTGGTGTATCGTGCAAAGAACAAAAGACAGGCTTCAAGAACAGAGTTCTACTACCCCAGTCGGCAAAATCGTCAAAAAGTCACTGTGACGGAGAGAATTTTTATTGAAATTGTGTGCATATTTATATAGAAATGCACTCCTTCTCAGAGATTTTTTAACAAATGTGTCGGCTGGGACATTGCATTTTATGAGAGTTTAAACTGTTTTTCTCATGGTAGTGTAAGGAGATACCATTTATAAATCTAAAGTTTTATTTTTAGAACACTTTTAAACTTAGACCTGTTACAGATGCACTATTTAGCTTACTTTGAATTACTTTGGATAAAACACAGAGGTCTTTATCTAAAGACCAACTGAACTTCGATTGGAGACCTTATTCTTTTGGTAGGCAATGATAAAATTATTGAACTGGGAGATAGTTATAATGTAACTCAGAGAGTATATCAAGTGATACGCACAACGTTATCCGTACCTGAGCAAAATATCGCGTAAGTGCTGCACGAAAGTTTTCGTCCATACCGAAAAGATCTTTTTCTACTAAAATTCCGGCATTTCCATTTAATTCATTTGAGTTATTTCCAAAGGTGCAACTGTCAACCGGGTTGCAAGAATACTCGTATGCGCTTTGATAAGAACAAGGTGATATATTCACTAAATCGTCAGCATAGCGCCAGTAATCATGTATATCTGTATATTCTTCTGTGGTTGTTGGAAGGTTTTGCAAAAATGGTGTTTGTTGCTGTAATTGAAGCAGTTGCCCAGAAAAATCATAGTCAGGTGGTGATGCTTGTCCTGAAACAGAACTTTCTGGTCAATATACCTTCGTGAGGAAAGACGTTTTTCTCGGACTAGTTGTTAAAAGGGGAAAAAATTGAATCATTTTCCACTCAGAACTGTTATGGAGCATTGCTGAGATGAGAGACGTAAACAGATATTTTGCAATTAAAATAAAGATTTATAAATTTAATATCAAATGTCTTACCTTGCAGCCATGTTTTATTCGGTGCTCTACTTCGGCTTAATTCCCATGAGTATGACATCATGAATCGTTCTGCTTGAAACTCATACGAAAATTATGCTCAATATTTCAAGTTCTTGTGAAGAAAAAAATAACTGAAAACTATTTTCATTTTAGCTCCATTCCAATTTTTTAAATTTCTTTCTAAGAAAATTTCTGTATTTTTATCAGATTTCGCTGGCCATTTTTTTTTAAGTAAATGCTAAGTAAACGTTTCTTTCAAATAGAAACGCTTAATCATTAGCACCTGTACATAGAGGTGTTTCATGAGAAAGAATGATAGTTCTTTGATTTTTTGAATATATGCATTGGTACCAACGCAATGAAGTTACTCTATACATGAGCCTCTCTCTAATTCGAACAACTTAGGGACAGAACTCGTTCGTTTAATGGAAAGTATTGAAGCTCATTTGCAATAAAATAGTAGGTGAATGACCGTGAGTTCGAATTAGAGAGGGTGCGAATTATGGAGGTTCGAAATATAGAAATTCTACACTGTACATTCCAGTTTACAGAAATGTAAATGAAAATTTTAAGTGCATTCCGAAATTCTTTTAGAGAGTAAATATTTTTAAAGAATTTTCATGGCTATGTGCCTTTTTCGTTGCATAGCCTTCATAAATTTTGATAAAAACATGCAGTAAATTGGGAGCCCTTCTTTTACCACATTTTAAATCGCTTTTTGTTTTGCTGATGTGTTACAGTAAGTGAGATCATTTTGTATTTTAGTAATACCTCAGTTCCTTGATGCAGCATCGCTAGGAATTATTCATGGTGTCCTATATTCAGAACTCTTAATCATAACCTTTTTAAAATCCTTGAATAAAATCCAATCGAATGGTGTAAAAATCGCTGAATTCTGATGTATGTGTAAAAAGTTAAAAGCTATTAAAATCTCAGATGTTGATTTCTTGAAGGTTTTAGGATTGGCGTAATTTCTAATAATCGAAATGCGAGACAGTGTAAAAATAAAGTAAGAAGACTGCCGCCATAAAAGGCGTGATCTTATTTTGAACATTTTGATATTCCTGATAATTCCGAAACGAATATGAATACCGTAAAGCTTCGAATAAACGCCCCCTTCTTTTAAACGCCCCCTCGAATAAACGCCCCTTTCGAAAGAACGCCCCCCCCCCCCTCCTTCCCTGAAAAAGTGAAATTAATTAATAAACGCTCCCTACCCCCTAATTCCGATGGCGTTATTTCGTGCTTTAAATAAGGAAAGAAATGCGAAGAAGAGCTAATCTTCTCAAACATCAAACTGTATTATTACATTGATGCTGAACCTGAATTCAATATAATTGAAGGTGATGCTGATGATGATGTTATTGTAGATTAGTTTGGCCTTGAGTTTCCTGTGTTTGTTATTTGGAAAATACACATAGAATTTTAGAGCATTCTTTTTTGTCCATATTTCTAAAATTTAAAGAACGCCTCCCTCGAATAAATGCCCCCAAAAAACTTCGAAAAATTTAATATTCGAAGCATTACGATTGTTATTACAGAGCTAGTAACTAGAACAAGTGATCATTTCAAAATGGCGTATAATATTTGCTGCACCTTTTTTTACCTCGAGTCAGAAAAAAAATTGTATTTCGGGGGTATCAATATTTGCTAATGATTAGAGAAAATTCTTAAGGATCTCTTTTGGCCAAAGATGTCACCCCGGTGTCACCGAAAATTTTAACTCCCGAAAATCATAACTCCCCAGTTATAATAAACTAGATTATATTAACTCGCCCGTCAGTTTAAACTAATGAATGGAGACGCCCTAGAGTTAAAATTTTCTAGAAAATAATAACTCCCTTAGTGGATTTTGACTCCCCTTTATCTCTGTTGCCAAACGGGAGGTAGGTGGTTAGCGATATCACAAACACTTTGTGATGGCTAAATAACGATGTTATTAGAAGACATTCATTAACAGGCATTAACAGAAGAACACTGATAGAGACGAGGACTTTGTAGAGTTAGAGAATATCGATGAAAATGAGTTCACTGCAGGGCCTTTGTTTAAATTAGCACAACAGGTATTGATGGAAGAAGAAGGATTTACAAATGTGAAATTAAAATATCTAGTCAATAATCAAATATTGTGCACATTCTGCATTCACAAACTGCACTTAAAACAATATTGCACCTTGAACTATTGAACACATGATACATGATGCCCCTTCCATTTGTCTTGGTAGAAATAAAGTTAGCATGAACTAAAGTCAATTAACTTAAGTATTCAACGTCAACAAATCTATTACGGTTTTATTGAACAGAATTATCTTAGTTAAAGGTGATCAGAATTATGTATAACGTATTATGTGCCAGCTCACTGACCCATTTGTTAGCAAGGCATAAAACTTTTAAAGAATAAAAAATTCAACTTGGAACAACTCCCCTGCATGTTTTTCGAAATCAGGGAGGGGAGCGCTTATTCACTAGGGGAGTCATTATTTTGTAGGTTTTTTCCACTCTATGGGAGTTACTGTTCTCTAGTTTATTTTAACTGGGGGAGTCACTTTTTATAGGGAGTCAAAATAATCTGTTACACCGGCAAAACATCAGACGATTTACGGTTTATCATGAAATGACGCTAGTCATATTGCACCAAGATAAAAACATAACCCTACTAGAGGAGATTGCGCTTCTGTGCAAGTGAGAACCCATTGAAGCCTTTTGAGTTCTTCAGTCAGAGAAACGGGAATTGCAAGAGAACTAAACATTCACGTTTTATCTATTAAGATATTAGCTTTGCGTACAATCACGTTTAAATTTTGTCTTTAATCAATAGAGAATTAAAATGAGGAGAAGACAAATGCATTTAAATAATTTATGTGTATCCAGGATCTCTTTTACAATCCAATGATGCTTTCATTTTAAACCATTCAAGCTATGTTGCAGGATTATCTAGTGAACATTTCCCTGCGGCGTGTATGGAGGCGGATCAGAAGAAATTAGTGCCGGGCTTGTGATTAAGCAAGTTTTGTCAGTTTCTTGCATAGCATAAGCACAATCTCCAGGAAAAACCCCACCGTGTGGCTGTTGAAAATAATTTGCTGGTGCAGGATGGTAAACCATTGGCTGTTGCACACCAGCATTGATGCCACTTGCAACCATGACTTGATTTGGATTGAAACCTTGATTTGGGTACTGGTTTATAACAACACCTAAAGATATCATACAAACGAATGTAATAAAGAAATTGTAGTTGTTTTTGTAAATTATTTCAGAACTGTTCAGAATGTTCTTAAATGCTTTCTGATGAGACTGATGCCAGTTATGCACTAACATCTTTATAAATCGCATCTGTTTCCACAGTTCTGATTCAAAAAGTGAACCTAATCTCTAGTGACGAAGGAATACAAAAAGCTATGTTATTTCCAGGAATCATTAAAGGAAATTATAAACCATGACAGTTTCAACATTTCCGTATGTGTTTCCGCCTCATAAAAAAGCTAAAAAAGTTAAAATTTTCATGACGATCTGTACAAGAAACGTTTTCCTCAACTTTATTACCTGTTCATTTAATTAAAATTCCAGAACATTTCCTTTTTGATAAAGCGTTTAATGAATAGATCAATGACCATACGAGAAGGATTTCGTAAAAATCTTATGAAGATTGAGCTGATATATACCAGCAATAAATATGTATTAACCATTGGTTTCATTTTGCAATTACCTTGTGCCGCGGAGCCACAGCAACTACAGCAACAGTAGATGGATGTGATGAATGCCAGAAAGAATTCAATAACCATTACTGCCATCAACGTGCTATACAAAGCTGTTATACTGGAATCAGAATATTTGCAATTCTGTGATGATCCTCCCAAGTGGTAGTAGTAGTTGTAATAATAGTCAGAAGTGCATTTATTCACGTATCTATGGGATAGAAAATGACTAAATTGCAGATTTCACTAACAAAGAAACCTCTAACATTTTTACTGATTTTAAGTAAAAAATATATATAATGGAAGTCGATCTTCCATTAATATTCTGTACATCAGTTTAAAATTTGGTGCCTGACCTACCCTTTACACATTTTTATAATCTTAATGATTTTTGATGTTTTGTTTTTCATAAGTGACAAGAAATTCCTACTGAAACGATCTCTACTTTGTGAATTAAATATTCCCGAAACATACTATTTCGTTTTTAGAGCTCTATTCCATAACGTAAGGGTCGCAATTGCAAAGATATTTTGTTTTACAGTGTGTTTCATAATGTTGGAAATGAAAATTTTAAAGTTGTTTTTTAAAATAAATATACTGAATTTCAAAATAATTTTTACATCAAGGGAAAGCCATTTTCAAGCTCTTTCCGGCTAGTATATTTTGTGAAAAATGAAAAAGGGTTTTTGAAAAAATAACGAAAATGTCTTGGAAAAATGTAATTAAATTTTTAATGGTCGATTAAGATGTGAATCAAAAGAAAAGATTTTTTGATACAATGACAGCAATTTGGAAAACAATAAACAGATTTAAGCTGTGTGTTCACGAAAAATGTTTAACTTTTATGTTTTTAAATATCAATTTGGGGGTCTCAGCTTAAAGATAAAATTAATAAAAAATTTGAATGGATTCAGTGCTTTGAAACAATAAGCACGATGTAACTAAACTACGTGTTAATCGACCATTAAAAAATTTAATTACATTTTTCCAAGACATTTTCGTTATTTTTTCAAAAACCCCTTTTTCCTTTTTCACAAAAATATACTATCCGAAAGAACTTGAAAATGGCTTTCCATCGATGTAAATATTATTTTGAAATTCGGTATATTCGTTTAAAATTTCCATTTCCAACATTATGAAACACACTGTATTTCTCTTGAAAATTGAAATCCCTGTAAATCAAGTAGAATCCGAATCCTAACCTTTCGAAGCATCGATAACTCCCAGCAATTGGAACTATTTAACTGATCCCTGTAAGGTAAGACACTGGGAAAACTCCCAAAAATTCAGTACATCGAAAGATTTTCAATTAAATGTGTTCTTGAAAATCAAAGCGAATACTGTTTTATCTTACATCAGTATAATTGACGATACAATTCCGTCAGCAACAGTCACCAGTATTGCAATGATATTAAATGCAAGGGTTGTACCAATGAGGCAACCACTATTGGGTGATTGAGCAGCAGCTATTCCTAATGCTCCAGTAACAAGAATCCAGAAACCACCAGCACCACCCACAATTCCACCAGTAATCACTCCATACCAATGATTGTTGTAGATAATGACAGTAATCACTCCAATCAGCAAAGAGATTCCACCCAATATGGTCTGTGATATACCTGAAGATAACAAAAGTGAAATGAGCAGCAACTAAAACAAACAACTGAAGAGATATTGCAAAACAAATTGTGCATTGCTTTAATGACATTATTCATAGATTGTAATTTGCCAATTTTCTACATTTACTTACTCAGGCCTTTCACTGCTGACACGTTCAGCCTGCTGTAGGATGGAGTCGCCGTTGCTATAGTTTCAGAAGTAAACATGGGTACTCCTCCAGCATGAACAACATTTGAATTTTGTTGCATATTTTAAAGCTTCTTACCTAAAAATGAATTCGACTTTATAAAGTGCAGCGATGTGCAGCGATGGTGTAGTGGTTAGTACCTCTGAGTGCGACCACTGTAATCCGTGTTCGAGTCCAGTCATTTTGTATCTCAATACACCACTCCGATGCGCTTTAAAAGCAGCGTATCAGCCCATTAGGAGCCATCGACTGACTGCACACCGGCCTTCGGGCAAGTTAGAGCAATGCTATACGTATCTCTGGCGGTAAGTCAATTAATAGTTACAAGTCGGCGGGCGGAAGAACCAACCATTACGGATGGATGCCCAAGGACTAAAAACTCCCGTTACTTACTTACTTACTAAAGCCGATTTTCCAATAGACAGTGAGAAATGTTATGGCAGATTAATCGCAGATTGGTGGAGATCTCTGAGGTAGAAGTTGAACGAGATTCGGCATGAATAACTGCTTACAGATAAGTTTGTTTAAAGTCGTCAGATTCTGTACAAGAAGGGAAATTAAGAGAAAACATTATCCTAGAGAAGTTCAGCTTTCAGATAGGTCATCCATCTACTTTTTGCAATGACAAATTGTGAATTTTGATTGAAAGATTTTTAGACTCCATAAAAAACTTGTCAACTTAAGAAGATCATAAGATTCTGAAACGTTTCTACCTTTGAAAATTTAACCTCAAGAAAACGTAATAGTTTTTTCATGCAAAGTTATGTTGGTTAAAATACAATATAATCAAAACAATAGACCTTTCCCGAATTTTCTTTTAAACATCGTGTTATAGCCTAGCCACTAAGTTTCGCCTCTTTTTCAAACTCTTAATTACTTCTAATTATTCCACTGGGGAACTGAAAGAACGAGTAACTATTACTTACTGAAAACATTATGCAATTAGAAAAACATTGAACAACATAGAAACGAGGCGAAACTTGATAACTAAGCATTATCTCGGCATTTAAACAGAAATTCGGGAAAGGTGTATTTGAAATCAAGGAAAAACCTTTCAATGTGAAGTCAATATTAGTGTTCTACTGAATGAACAGTATCAAAAAGATAGCAAAATGATTTTGGTCCTATCATGAATCATTAGTATAGGAGAGCTTCATAAGGGGTAAGCTTCAAATTAACCAACTATAGATTCCAGACACCCTTTCAACTGAGGATCATCGTTACAGTCTCTCATCTTTTCCATAACATTATTTTGAAGCAGTTCATAGATGCCTACTTGGATCTGATCAAAATTTGTTTTTGAAGAAAATATGTAAGAGAAAATTGAAAAGAGAACTAAACATTCACGTTTTATCTATTATAATATTAGCTTTGCGTAGAATCACGTTTAAATTTCGTCTTTAATCAATAGAGAATTAAAATGAGGAGAAGAAAAATGCATTTAAACAATTTATGTGTATCCAGAATCTCTTTTCCAATCCAATTGCTTTCATTTTAAACCATTCAAGCAACGTTGCAGGACTATCTAGTGAACATTTCCCTGTGGTGTGTATGGAGGCGGATCAGAAGAAATTAATGCTGGGTTTGTGATTAAGCCAGATTTGTCAGTTTCTTGCATAGCATAAGCACTGGCTCCAGGAAGAACGCCACCGTGTGGCTGTTGAAAATAATTTGCCGGTGCAGGATGGTAAACCATTGGCTGTTGCACGCCAGCATTGACACCACTAGTAACCATTACTTGATTTGGAATAAAACCTTGATTTGGGTACTGGTTTATGACAACACCTGAAAATCATCATACAAACGGATGTAAGAAAGATATTGTAATTGTTTTTGTAAATCGTTTTCAGAACTGTTCAGAATGTTCTTACTTTAAGGGCAGAAAGTTTCGCGGGCAGAAACTTTCGCGATTCTTGCCTTTTTTCGCGAAAGTTTCTGCCAGGTAAGAAAGTAAAATCGAAATTCGCAAAAGTTTTTTTCGCGAAAAGTCAAGTTTTTCTAAAAATCGCGAAAGTTTTTTCAACAACAAAAAATTCTCAAATAACAAGGAATCCAAGAACGGAGTGGTTTTAGTTAATTTTTAGGGATGTCCTGAGATACAAACAGAGAGAGGGAGAGAGACAGAGAGAGAGAGAAGAATTTCATTTTTGTTTTTTATCTATTTGATTCTTTAACATTGAGTTACTCATCAATAATTACACAATTTTCTGATTGTGTCTTCTTACTCTTCTTGCTACTACCCAAAAATATTTCACGAATATCTCTACTTCCACTTGAAGCTGGGTCAAAAGTAGTTATTTTCTTTCTTTTGTTTTTTTTCGTCGAAGTGAAAAGAAATGAAATGAAGAAATGAATGACTCGCTCTAAAATGAACTAAGACAATCTTTACTTTATTTCTATTTACATTTCGATAGTTTTTTTGCAAGAAAGTTAAGAATTCTTAAAATAATTCAAAAAAAAAATTCTTCATTCATTGTAATTCGCGAAAGTTTTTTCCGCCGAAAGTAAAGTTTTTGGAGGATTCGCGAAGTTTATCAGTAAAATGTATTCTAAAATTGTTATTCGCGAAAGTTAAATTCGCGAAATTTCGCGATTTTCCATCCTCGCGAAACTTTCTGCCCGCGAAACTTTCTGCCCTTAAAGTAAATGCTTCCTGATGAGCCTGCCGCAAGTTATAAACCAACATCTTTAAAAACTGCTTCCGTTGTCACAGTTCTGATTCAAAAAGCGAACCAAATCTGTAGTGACTAAGGAATACAAAAAGCTATGTTATTTACAGGAATCATTAAAGGAAATTATAAACCATGACATTTTGTTACATATCCGTATGTGTTTCCGCCTCATCAAAAAACTAAACAACTAAACTTTTCATGACGATCTGTAGAAGAAACATTTTCCTCAACCTCATTACCTGTTTATTTAATTAAAATTCCAGAACATTTCCTTTTTGATAAAACGTTTTACCATACCTATGTAACACTTCATTTTAAGCAGGTAATACATCAATGACTATACCAAAAGGGTTTGGTGAAAGTCTTATAAAAATTGAACTGATATATATCAGCAAAGAATAATATTAACCTTTGGTTTTATTTTGCAATTACCTTGTGCCGCGGAGCCACAGCAACCACTGCAACAGTAGATGGATGTGATGATTGCCAGAAAGAATTCAACAACCATTATTGCCATCAACGTGCTATACAAAGCTGTTATACTGGAGCCAGAAGAATAGCATTTGTATGATGATTGTACCGTGTCGTAGTAGTAGTTGTAATAATACTTATAACTGCAATTATTCACATATCTATGAGATAAAAAATTGCAGATTTTACTAGCAAGAAACTTCTAACATTTTTACTGATTTTAAGTAAACAATATAATTGCCCCCGCAGCGAGCGTAAGCGAGCGAGGAGGCATAGTAGTTTCACGAGATAGGCGAATGTCAGTTTCCGATTTTGTTCATCATCCTCATCATCTTCATCCTCCAACTTTCGTGTTCACGTTACACGGTGGAATACAATTATTAGCTGACTTTGCTTTTTTTCCGTTTCAAAGCATGGTACTGTAAGTGGGAGAGACAGAATGTTTTTTCGTATCTCTTTCCTAATTTATTATTGCATTATACTATGTTATTTAGGAAGATCGTATGCTAAAATTGCTTGGACATTTTTCGTGTTACTTTTGTGTTGTTTTAGTGAAGTGAACGACAAGGATTTTGAAGCACAGCTTGAAATCTGAAATTTATCATTATTTTTGTATATATATGTTTTAGCTCTAAATATTTAATGCAATAAACTTTGTTCAACGCACTAATTTTTGGCAAAGATTTCAATTGGATTTCCGTGTATGCAAGAAAGCTATATTACAAATTGTCTTTCTTCGTGTTTTTCTATTTTAACTGTCCTCCTCGCGCCAAACCTAATCATACTAGTGTGTGATCATGGTCAGTAAAATCTTTTTACATTTTCTTGTTGCTTTTTTTATAAACATTGGCTACTTTTTGTTTTGAATCAAAGTTTAAAACGCAGATTTCTAATGGATTTTTTGCTTTGATTTTTTTTTAAAAAAAGTTTGTTTTTTTTTCTTTTCGCTCTCACAGAATTTCTTTAACAAATCTTGTTTTGATTATAAAATACGTATCCATGATTTCAGTTCACACATTTCTTTTGTTTGTAGCAAATACTTTCTGATATTATTTGTTAAGCCTTTATTACACTTTTTGAAAGGTATATTAGCATCAATAAAAAAAAAGTTATCCTAAAAGAAAGTTTAACTCAATTACAACGTAAGTGAAAAACCGTGAAGACCATCCGTCAAAGAGTTTTCAAATCTGATCTCCCATTTCGAAATGATCATGCTCACAATTCTTCTTGTTTTTATTGTGTTTAGTTTATACAATGTTAACAAAAGTTTAAATGTATATATTTGTTTCTGTGTAAAGATTTGCAAAAACATTCATCTGAATTTTTTTGAGTTTTCGGACAAAAATTTGTTTTTGTTTCCGTTGTATAGCTTGCAATGTATAGCTTGCTGTGTGTACACATTGTAATGCTTGAGCGCGGGGGCATTTTTTAGCTAAAGCTACATGCTAGTAATACATTATTATACAATATGGAAGTGGATCTTCCATTAATCTTCTGTACATCAGTTTAAAATTTGGTGACTGACCTACCCTTTACACATTTTCATAATCTTAATGATTTTTGATGTTTTGTTTTTCATAAGGGACAATAAATTCCTGCTGAAACGATCTCTACTTTGTGAATTAAATATTTCCGATACATACTACTTTTGTTTTTAGAGCTCTATTCCATTACATAAGGCTCGCAATTGCAAAGATATTTTATTAATGAAATATATTTCTCTTGAACATTGAAATCCCTGTAAATCAAGTAGAATCCTAACCTTTCAAAGCATCTATAGCTCAAACTCTCAGCAATTTGAACTATTTAACTGATTTCTCTAAGCTAAGGCTCTAGGAAGACTCCCCAAAATTCAGTACATCGAAAGATCTCGAGTTATCGAGAATGTAATGTGTACTTGAAAATTAAAAAAAAGCAAATAGTGTCTTTTATATCTTACATCAGTATAAGTAAAGATAAGATTCCGTCAGCAACAGTCACAAGTATTGCAATGATATTAAATCCAAGGGTAGTACCAACCAGGCAACCACTATTGGGTGATTGAGCAGCAGCTATTCCTAATACTCCAGTAACAAGAATCCAGAAACCACCAGCACCACCCACAATTCCAGCAGTAATCACTCCATTCCAATGATTGTTGAAGATAATGGCAGTAATAACTCCAATCATCAAAGAGATTCCACCAAGAAAGGCTTGTGATATACCTAAAGATAACAAAAGTAAAACGAGGAGCAACTAAAACAAACAACTGAAGGAATATTGCAAAAAGAAATAATGTATTGTTTTTAGTAACGTTATTCAGAGATTGTAATTGGCGAATTTTCTACGTTTACTTACTCAGGCCTCTCACTGCTGACACGTTCAGCCTGCTGTAAGATGGAGTCACCGTTGCTACAGTTCCTGGAGTAAACATGGGTACTCCTCCAGCATGAACAACATTTGAATTTTGTTGCATATTTTACAGCTTCTCACCTAAAAATGAATGTCAATTTATAAAGCCGATTTTCCAATAGACAGTGAAAAATGTTATGGCAGATTAATCGCAGATTGGTGGAGATCTCTGAGGTAGAAGCTGAACGTGATTCGGCATGAATAGGTGCTTACAGATAAGTTTGTTTAAAGTCCACAGTTTCTGTGAAAACTTTATCCTAGAGAAGTTCAGTTTACAGATAGTTCATCCATCTACTTTTTGCAATGACAAATTGTGAATTTTAGTTGAAAGATTTTTAGACTCCATAAAAAACTTGTCAACTTAAGAAGTTCATGAGATTCTGAAACGTTTCTACCTTTGAAAATTTAAGCTCAAGAAAACGTAATAGTTTTTCGCGCGAAGTTATGTTGGTTAAAATACAATGGAATCAAAACAATTTGAAATCAAGTAAAAACTTTTCAATGTGAAGTCAATATTAGTGCTCTACTGAATGAACAGTATCAAAAAGATAGCAAAATGATTTTGGTCCTATCATGAATCATTAGTATAGGAGAGCTTCACAAGGGGTAAGCTTCAAATTAACCAAACACGGGTTCCAGACACCTTTTCAACTGAAGATCATCCTTACAATCTTTCATCTTTTCCATGAAATTAATTTGAAGCAGTTCATAGATGCGTACTTGGATCTGATCAAAATTTGTTTTTGAAGAAAATATGTAAGATCCAAAATAAATTCAAACTTCTTCGAGAAAAGACAAGGTTTATGTCTAAAAACCGAAAGTCAAAATTCTCAATTTTTATCAACAGTGTGAAGATTTAAATTCTAGATTATGATCGATAAACAACGGAATGAAAATAGTGAAGAAAGTTTTTGAAAAAAGATAATGAGAATAAAGTAAATTAAAACTTAATATAATCTACCGTGTGTTTGACGTTTTTTTCAAATCTTCGTTCGTCTTTCACAGAATTGAAACTGTTTGGAAGGCGACAAAATAACGCATTATTTACATAACTTAAATAAACAAATGTAAATTGATTCCTACCCTCCATCCAGGATGTTTTGCTTATTACAAGTAGCAACGTTTTGCATTCGTTCTTTATAATGAACTCTCTGTTGGAACCAAATTGTGGGTTGGCTTAACCACTTCATTGATATAAATATCCACTCGAATCGAAGTTCACGGTGCCGTTCTGCTTTCAGAAACCTTAAAGTGAGACTGTGATATTTCAACTAAGTAAATTTTACTTCTAACACTAAGTGGTTTTATTTAAATATACGTCATCTCATGTTATGAATCTGATAAACCGAATCGGAAAAAGACATTAAGTGTGATGTTAAAACGGTAAGCAAAATTGGATCAACAAAGTTTGTACGGTCGCTTAATGGTTAATGGCATCGAAAAATATGTTTATGTTTTTCGTTTCCAATAATGCAATTAGGTCCCACAACATGCCTCGAAAAGATTTGCACGTGCTTTTATAACATTACGTTATTCTGGCTTTCTCATATCAAATCTTTGTCAAAGTTTTCTTTTCAAAAATACATCGAATGTGATGTTTCAGCACAACAAAAACTGCGCCAATATTTATACACTGACATTATGTATCTTTATATTTTAAATGTGTTTATACCAGTATCCCGCGTTTTCGGGTTTTAATTTTGGCAACCATGTGTGCAAATCCCGTGTCGAAATTCAGTGACGAAAAATTAAATCACGAAATTGCGAACCATGCTGTAGTGCTCGAAAAGCTGATCAAACAAACTGTGGGATCGGTTCTCTAAGACCAACCGCTGCAGAGACATCTTCGATCAAAGGTTTTGATGACGTCACAGCCGCATCACCCCAAAAAGTATCAGGCCCAAATTTTTCGTTTTTTAAGAAGGATCTCGGGAAGCAATAGGGAAATATTACGTTTTTTGGAGTTCACGATACTGGCGATGCCCGTACGAAGAACTTGACCGCAGAAGTTGTTTTATATTTCTAACTTTGAGGCATCAATTACCTCCCTAATATCACATGCAATTCCGTTCAAAGAATTTATGATTCCCGTCAATCAAATGTTCCACACCCACCATGGATGTTTAATCGGAAAATTTTCTGGAAATATTCCCTTAAAAAAAGAAAAATGTAACAGGAAAAAATATTTATTTTGTTTAAGGCGCAGAGGAGTGTGGAGTAACAATATTCCTTTTCTACCTTAAGTGTACATTGGGCTGTTAGCACGTTTAACTTTACTATTCCAGATAGCTCAACTCACCTTCATAAATTTTGCCTACCCTCAAGATCCGTCTGTACTCCTCCACTCTGTTTTCAGAAGTAAGAGAAGTGAGAGACAGATTCAGAGGTAATTAAAAAAATGCTATGAGTTCCAGTGCAATACAATTCTTAGGTCTTCAGCACAATAGATCTTTGCCGAATTTCTGTCTAAACACCGTGTTAATGCCTTGCTATCAAGTTTCGCCTCGTTTCTATGCATTCTATTGTTTCACTAACTGCATATCTTTTTACTTGGTGCGATTTACTTATTATTTTCATAACACGATGTTTAAATAGAAATTTGGGAAAGGTGTATTTACTTTATATTCATAGCTCAACTCTCTTCCATAAATTTTGACTACCCTCTATATCCAATTCTGCAAACGGACCGTTATGACATAAATTCATTGAGATTTGGTAGAGCTATAGTGCTGCAGAACTTCCTGTTTGCCTTAACAAAATTCCATTCTCCATTCTTTCAAATATGGCTTAAGATCATCTCCTTATGTGCAAATAAATCCATCTTGTTTCACTATATGTTTTGCCTTTGAATCGTTATATATTTCCACACAGGGAATTTTCCTCCTTCTTCGGCTTCATTCACTTCTATAGCTGCAGGTTAGTATTAAACTTTGGCCTAGCCAAGATAGATAAGAATAGAGGCTAGTCTTCAGTGAAGTAGCTACGCCATTCTAGTCGGTCAGTTCAGCATTAAAGCAACGTTAGATTGCTTTTGTTTTCTACTAGCTGATTGAAGATGATTGAAGACGAAAAGTTCAATGGTGGAAATAAATGTTGTTGTGCGCAGTTATGTAATTATTTTGCGCAGATATGTAATTTTTGAGCTGCGCAGTAATGTAATTGAGTGCTGCGTAGATATGTAAAATGCGGACTTTTTTATGGTTAAATGTTCGTTTGATAAGAACTCAGTTTTGAAGGTTTTGATTTCAAATTTGAGGGTCATTGTTCCAAAATTTGTGTCAAAAGGGGATTTTAGGCCCAATTTAGTCCAAATTTATAGAACGATCCGTTTCTTTCGAAAATTTACACGAAGGAAAATTCGAAGATTCTGATTTCAGAGATGAGGGCAATTTTTCGAAAATTTGGGTAAAAAGGGGATTTTAGGCCTAATTTGGTCCAAATTTACAAAATTTGCACCTTTTTTCTGTGTATTGATAAGAATATGTTTACGAAGAAGCTGCAGAGATGTGGGGGTCCTCGAAAAGAAAAACTTAATTAAGGTGATTCTCACTGAGTGAGACAGACATCTCTTATTTTTCTTTCATTTTTTTCATTTTTTTCATTTATCAATATGGATAAAGAATTCAAGTATCCTAAAAAAATCTGAAAAACCCTAACATTTTTATGAACCAACAAAGCAAAACAAAACATTCTGGAGCAAAATCGACGTTTGATGCGCTCCTAATTAAAGCTAAACAATTTAGCTTTATTGGACGTGCTGCCGTGAAATACTCGAGCCACGGATCTTTCGGATTGGATTCTCTTTCGAGAAAAATAACTGTCAATTGAGTGAGCGGGAGGACAATTGAACAAAAGCTGATAAATTAATACTGTAGACAACTTTATCTTATATCACCGAAGGGCGTAAATACAAATTCAATCTCTACAAAATCCTACGATCTGCGTATCCTACGCCCTTGCTCAGACGATATGAAAATTACACTTCAAATTGACAGATTGAAGAAATAGGTTCATTTCTTATAAAGAAATTTTTTATAAAAACATAAATAAACGCATCTTCTGCGCAATCCCAACTTACCTTATGATATGCTAGGTCCGGATAGTGACAATGTACCAAAATTTAAAGCTTTGTTTCTTATAAATAACATTCTTATAAAAGAGTCTGTTATAAAAAAGGTCTCGCTGACACGAAAAAATAAAATTGGTTCAAATAGGTTTTTATTATGTTTTTCCGATTCTTCAGGTCTTATATTTTCAGAAAAACATAGCTTTTTGATGACTGTGTCTCGAAATTTTCAAAAATCGAGACTTTATATAATGCTGGTAACAAATTTATTTTGTCGGACGGAATTTTTTCTATTTAAGTTTATAGATCTCTAAAAGATCACATAGGTTTTGCTAAGGTATTGCTTTATGACAATTCAAAGCTTATAAAACAACTTCATTGGAAAAGTAAGGCATCAAATCTTCCCGAAAAGAATTATGGTTCAAAAAATCGTTTAAGTCAATGCTCCCTATTATTTTTCCGTCCGACAATAAAGTCAAATCAAAAAAGTTCTTCATAGCAAAATAAAGGACAACTACCAAATGTTTATGTTTCTAAAGTATCGATGTATATAAGAAAGACTATCATTTTAACTTGAAATACCTAATGTTGGTTTCTTATTGTCTGGAATTGCGATTTATTTTGAATGATTCCGTCCGACAAAAATAGACGAAAACTTTCTTCACCTCCAACCACCTCCAGAACATCAAAAAAGTTCTTATTTCTTTCTCCTAAACTCTTACCGACTTACTTAATTTAGAAGGTCTAACGATAATCCCCCTCCTTGGGAATTGCCCCGCGGGAAATTGTCCCCGGAGCATTGATCCCCCCCACCCCCTCAACCAATTTTGAATTCAATAAATTTCTCATGCTATTTGCATGTTTTATCCAATTTCAAATAATCATTCAACCAAGTTATTGCTTCGAATTCAAAATTCAAATTTGATTCGATTCGAAATCACATAATGGTATTCTTATGGCGAAGATGCTGTCATTTGTGGTCATGAATTATCCAATATAACTGACAAAAATCACTGTGCTTTGTGTTTGGGGGAATACATACAATGTAAAGATGAAGAATGTATGCGATGCCCTGGTTTATGTCAGTAATGGTTTCAGGGACATTGTTTCTTTGAGCAAATTTACAACTTGAAGTATTTTTTCTGTTGTATTTGATGTTCCCTTTGATTTATTCACTTTTTGTCGGACGGAAATTTCGAGTGATATTAGTCAAATTATAGCTTTTCCTGGTTTCCTGGCGGTATAAAACTATAATGTCTTTTGTATTTACCGCAAAATGCAAATAGCTAATGACCTTTTGCTTTTCATCTTTCAAAACGTATGATAATTAAAAGTTTTACCAGTTTTTCTGCATTTTCTTGTAATTTAAAAATTGGCCTCTTATATCATGGTGGTAAGTTGGAGACACTCTCTAGAAGTAAGAATTAGGTCATTTTTTCCAAAAAAATCTTTATACATTTCTGAGTCAACATCGCTTCCGTCCGACAATTCCGTCCGACAAAACTTCCATTAGGGTGAATTTCGGCTCATATCGTTAGGTGTTGATCATGTACATGTTAAAAACTTTGTTTACATCGTTTAGTATATACTAAGTTATTATTTAAGGCATATCTCGTATGGAACTTCATGTTATTTTCGATAGAATAGCTAAAAAACCTTTAGTCTTGTCCAATCTCAATTTCTATCGATTCCGTCCGACAATTTACTTTTCCTTGTGATATTATAAATGAAAAAACTTTTTCGATCTCACTCTTAATTGTTTTGAAAGAAGTTGGGTCCATACCAGCTAATCAACACTTAAAAATAGCACAATGGTTTCTCTAAAGTTTTTTGTGAGCGTTTAAAGTATCGATTTTCCGTCCGACAATTAACTGAATAAAAAAACAGACCCAAAACATGAATACGCTCATTTTCCGCCAATTTACCTTTATGAAAGTAATCGAAATTCTTACAAAGAGTTTTTTATTTTAAAATTCTTAATCTTTACACAAAATATAGATTATCATGTCGTTCATAAAAGATTTTATAATATATCGCAAAAGCAGTGGTAGTTGAGTGAAAAAAATCTAGAAAAAATACTTGTATTAAAAGGTCCGCATTTTACATATCTGCGCAGCACTCCATTACATAACTACGCAGCTCAAAAATTACATTTCTGCGAAAAATAATTACATAACTGCGCACAACAAATGTTCTTTGTTCGGTGTAGTTCGAAAACTTTTTGTACTATAATGTAGATGAACGTGTGTAAAACCGAAACAAAGTTTCCTCCATATCAATGATATTTCGTCTGTTGACAACTATATGATGGTTGGTAATTAAATTTTTTGAACAGTAAAGGATTGAAGCTTTAACTGCAACACAAAGGCTAAAGTGCATCGTCATTAAACCTTTTTTTAGCTATTTTACGTTATGAAGTAGTTTAAGCCAAACTAAAAATTCAAAAGTGACATATGATGCGAAACATCTATCATTTTGAACAGATATACCGCCGCCCTCTAATAAACGCCGCCCTCTATTTAACGCCGCTCTTTTAGCCGAACATTTGTAGTAAACGGCGCCCTCTAATAAACGCCGCATCTTGGAAAGCGGCGTTTATTAGAAAACGGGCTAAACAAGAATTGGTTTAATAGTTAATAGTTTTATTTGTTTTCTATCAACAGATTCTTCCATGTTGGCACGAATATTTGATATGTAATTAGTTGCTATAAAGTTTTCATCTCATAGAAGAGAACGGCGACAGTGATATTGCTCTTCTTTGGCATTTTTGTGAACACATCTTTTGTGTAAAAAGTTTTCACACAATCTTTTGTAACCTTTTTAAGGATAAGGAAACATTGCGTAAGTTTGCTTCTGTCCAATTTTTCATTTTGAAATAAACGCCGCCCTCTAATGAACGCCGCCCTCTTTTAAACGCCGCATCCAAAAACTGGAATTTGTAATAAACGCCGCGGCGTTTACTAGAGGAAATACGGTACTTGAATTAAAATTAAATGCTTTTTTCTAAAAGATTAGCTATGTATTATGCGGTTCTATTTAGGAATTGCAGATATAACAGTCAAAAACAATAAAGAGGGTCTAATAAAAAAAGAACAACAATATAAACTTTAATTTCACTGACAGTTTTAGCGGAGTCATTGCGACTCCTGAAAGGGAGTCATTGAACAATGATAACCTAAGGGAGTAAATCAGATGATACAGAGAGCATCTTAAGGGAGTCATTTTGCTTTTAAGGGGTGTCAATTTCAATTTCCTTAAAATGACCACCTTGAAGGGAATCAATTTGACTCCTTTAAGTGATCATAAGTGAGGTAAGTTAAATGGCTCTTTAAGGGAGTCATTTCGATGCTCGTTGGAGAGTCAAATCGAAAAACAAAGTCACTTTTTCGCACGTTTTAAAAAAACCTACGTAAGCAATTCTTTAAATGAGAGTCTCAGATGTCACATAACGGTATAAAAGACTTTACACCTTTAAACAATAAAGATACGGTTATTAACTCTTAAGGGTACTTTCTTTGCTTTTTACTAAATAATTATTCTTTTGTATAGATATTTCCCTATATAACCACAAAAATTGTAAACTTATTTTATGCGACCGTACGATCGCATTGAATAAAAAAAAAACATCTATAGCTAATTTATCAACTTCACTGGTACACTGGTTTCATTGGTAAACATATACATATTTCATATTAGGAGGTATGTAGTTGTACTATTCTTGGATTCCTTTCTTGACGAAATTGAATGTGTCCGCGTGACTGACAGTTTCTTTCGTTTGTTTTCTTGTTCTTAAATAATATTCTATTTATGATAAGTTAGCTTGCTAACTCCTTAAATTTCTTTTAAAGAACAACAAAACAACACTGCTGACGGCCCACAAAACACGGTCGGTTATGCAGACAGTAACTAAATAAGTTATAAGTACGCTGTTTTTCCTTTATCAGTCATAAACTTCAAATGAAAGTATTAGGGGAAAAGCTAAATGATTTTGAATGATTGGCTACTATATTTTGGTTACTTGTGACAGTTTTACTTTTTACAGTATTACTTTTTCTTTAGATTCTTATCATGAAATTTTCCTGTCAATTTGATTGCTCTTATAACACAGTCAAATACAAATGGCTCGTGCAACATTTTTGGAACTTTCATGCAATACAGTGCAGCTTCGCTATTCAATGCAATATTTCTGGATGTGTACTAAAATTCAAAAATCAAAAGAGCTGTGCAAAAACATCAAAGTTCAACATCTAAACTTGAAGTGACTTTTAGATATCAATGCAAGTGACAATAATCTTGCTGGTGATAGCAGTGATGATGAAGATGTTGATGACCAGTTTTTTGAGCCGCACTGTTCCATGAATGACAATGATGGTGTAGCAGATATTTTAATTGAACTAAGAGAAGTTCATTATATTACTCAAAGTGCAATTTTTTTATATGTAATAAAATTATTGGTATAGTTTCATTTGTAAGCGTCATTATTCGGCTGTATGTGACGTAAGTTTTGAAAAGTTTTATCTTATTTAATCTTTAATCCAAAATTCAATTTTTCTTTGTGTTTCTTTGTATTCACACTATTTTCGAGACAGAATTTGTATTCATCTTGAGTGAGCTATCATTAACACAAATACATTCTCAGTCTACCTTTTATTGAAAAGTGAGGGAGATAATCGAATTATAATATATAAAAAAGAAATATTGTATATCGTAGAAATTAAAAAACACGCAAAAACTATTTATTGTTAAGAAATATCCAAGTTTGTATATAAGCTATTTGCGTTTTCATAAATGTTTTTGTATGTATATATTCATGGTGTTTAGATGAAAAGTTTAATACATGATTTCAAGTAAATGGCATTGTTTTCTTAATTATCTTGAGATCACCATGAAATCCGGGGGCAAGATCAGCAAGATGACTAAGCGTTGAGAAGTGCCTCAATATTATGATACTAAAATGGGAGTCATTTAATATTACACATTATGCCCAGAAGGGCGTCATTTGATATCAGCGCAATGATGTTCTGAAGGGAGTCATAGCGGATTGAATCTCTTAAGGTGATAAAAAAATGACTCTTGTTTGAGCATTAATTGAAAATGATACTCAAACGGGAGTCACGAAATGAGAATCGAAAGAGAGTCATTTTCAAACGACTACCTTTGGAGAGTCACAATATCGCCATTTTTGAGAACTGAAAGGGAGTCATTCATGGTAATGAGAAGCTAAAGGGAGTAAAAAAAGATACTTGTAAGGAAGTCAAAATGACTCGCAAAAGGAGTCGCCACAGGCACTCTGAAATGACTCCCTTAGAGTTCTCATATTGACTCTCGGAAAATTTTCAGTGTTGTTTTGATATTCAAAATATCACTTAAAAAATGCTGGTGTGAAATTTATTCTTTAGAACAGGAAGCGAGAAATACATTTCATTGACATAGTCGACATTTATGACTGTCCGATATTGGTATATTTCCTTCCATATAGGCTAGGCTTATACGTTTGTGTTATTTGTTGAGTGTATAAAAGACGCCATTTGATAGTTCTGTTTAACAGAATAAGATTTCGAATTAATAAGATACCTATTTACAAATGTTTCTCATCAATGAAAAGAAAGAAAACGTTTAAAGCAAACAAAAGCTTCTTAATTATAAAATCATTGTCATTGCTGTATACAAGTGTTCAGAAAAGATGATATTATATAATTATTAAGCTTTTATTTTTTTAAAATCTGGTCTTTCTTTTCATTGTAATGAGAATAACGGGTCGGTTACACGTAGACGGGTTGAAAACTGCCCCGGGGCGAAACTTCAGCCCGGGGTAAACTTTTGTTACGATACACGCAGGTTAAAAACCGGGGTGAAATTCAGCATAAAAAGGTACGTTGCGCACATTTTGAACCT
Source organism: Turritopsis dohrnii (assembly GCA_027922465.2). Taxonomy (NCBI): domain Eukaryota; kingdom Metazoa; phylum Cnidaria; class Hydrozoa; order Anthoathecata; family Oceaniidae; genus Turritopsis; species Turritopsis dohrnii. Next base: position 164,872 of record BQMF02000334.1, read on the forward strand.
GGTTTGAAAGCAATTTTGTGTATACACGTCAAAAATCATGCTCAAATCGCCCCGGGGTGAATTTCACTCCTGTCTTATAAACAGGGGTGAAATAAGCCCTGGGGTTGTGTTTAACCCCGGCTATAACGTGTATACAGACAAAGTGATTTCTTCACAGACAGGGTTGAACTCACCCCGGGGTAAAATTCACCCCGGGGCGAAATTGTACGTGTAACCTACACCTAAGGGGTCGGTTACACGTAGGCGGGTTGAAAACTGCCCCGGGGCGAAACTTCAGCCCGGGGTAAATTTTTGTTACGATACATGCAGGTTAAAAACCGGGGTGAAATTCAGCATAAAAAGGTGAGTTGCGCACATTTTAAACCTGGTTTGAAAGCAATTTTATGCATACACGTCAAAATCATGCTCAAGTCGCCCCGGGGTGAATTTCGCCCCTGTCTTATAAACAGGGGTGAAATAAGCCCTGGGGTTGTGTTTCACCCCGGCTATAATGTGTATACAGACAAAGTGATTTCTTCACAGACAGGGTTGAACTCACCCCGGGGTAAAATTCACCCCGGGGCGAAATTGTACGTGTAACCTACCCCTAAGATTTGATACGATGTTATTGTAGTTACAATAAAAAACACAATGAGTGTTTGTTGCTTACATCATAATTTCAATACACTTCATGTTGAGGATACACAGAAAAAAAGTCAAAGTTTGTTAACAATGCACGTTGGTATACACCGTCGTCTTATCAAATTCTATATAAAATTAAAAAGAACCCACAACATTTACATCTTTTTGACGTCAAGAGTTAATGCTTTCTTTCTTTCTTATTTACAAAGTTCATAGGACAAACAATTGTTTAGGAAATTACCAACAACAATATCAGAAAAGCTTTCACGTGTTAAAATCAGGCTGATTCTCAGTTTTGTGCATCGTATCGTCACGTTTAATGCAATTAATTATTGTTATGTTCTCATAAAACCTTTACACCTCGATTGGTTCAGAAGCACTTGAAAAGGCTTTGCATTGTCAGCCTAATAAAATATAAAAGATTTGAAAAGGATTGGCTGACTGATAGGTGTCGCACTATGTGAGTAAAGAAAATAGCAACTGATGTGAAAGACATTTCTAGCCAGTTATTTAGTCTATGGACTTTGGTGTTGGTGAGTGTTTATGATAATGTGATGACTGTTATAGGGTGTGGTTTAATAGCCATTATGACCTCTCCTTTGCGTTCTTAACAAAAACATCAATGGAATCTTCTATTATCATTCAGTTAGGATTTAGTTATGTAAATGTATATTTGGTTAAGTTTTCTTATGTCTTTTTCTACTTTCTACAAAATTTGTATTGTTTTCGAAACTCTGAACAATAAAAATAGATTCAGATATGTTGTGAAAAAATCTCATAAATCATTGAAAATTATTTGTACAAAACACGGGAAAATTAAAATGCCGCAAATTAGCTAAAATCTCAAGACACAGTCTTGATAATTCAAAATATAATTCAAAAATACAATAATAAGTGGAAAATAATCAATCGCATTTACAATTGAGTTTTTAAAAAAGATTTTTGAGACAGTTGTGAACATCGTTGCTTTTTGCGCAACTTTTTAAAGAATCATTTATTAGCGGTTGAAGATTTTAATAGCGCTGTTAAAGCAAAACCGAGACGAACTTTAACCAAAATATTTCTGATCGCATTTAGCTTAACACGATCTTGAAGGTAATGTTGGAAACTGTTTTTTGTAGAAAAGAACGTTTTGTTGTATTCGCTTCGTTAGTTTGGATATTGTTAAGCAACAGTAAAGGGGAAACTGTTATTACAAACAGGTAATAATCAATATTCTTTGTATATCGGCGACTAGGGCTTATTTGTAGGCAACATTTCAGTATCTTTTGAAGCTAGTTTTTAAAGCAACAAGCCACAGTGGTAGTTCAAATGTTAATTACATGTTCACAGTCGAGTCAAGTCGCTTACATATAAATACGAATATATTCCATGCAAACGTTCATCAGTTTCGCCAAATACTCCTGTCTTTAAACTACTCGTTTCCAATTTGAATAATAGTGCATTTATCATACACAAAAGTTAGTTAGGTTATCGAACAGTTTAACGGAGTTTTTCCTACTCTACTCCTTGAGTTTTAATGAGAATTAAGAACATAATAAGGACTAGAAAAACCTTGAGAAAATAAGAAAATTGGACCAATGAAATTTTAGTTATTCTTGTAAGAGAAGTGCGTGGAGGAGTGGAATAGACAGTATGAAAGGGCGTGGCAGATGGAAATAAAAACGCCACAGCAGACCATAAATCGTTTTGCATGTCCTTAATGACAGTTTTTAAAAAGTTATCAACATAATAGGTTCAATGAATAACTGTATCAGAAAATGGTTAGATCTACGAAAATAAGATCAATTTGTGAATGCCCATCCGTCTCGAAATCATGAAACCAACGAAAGATAAGTTTCAAATCAAAATCTTGTTAATAAACCTTTTCATGTTTACAAAGAGAAACGACAGAAACATTTTTCACGATTTTTTTTTTATTAAGGTTAAGCATGTAATTATTCATAAACTTAGAAACGAGGCGATGTTTGTTAAGCCTGGTTCAGACCTGACGACTACAACGATTACGACGATTAAAATTCAGTGTAATCGTCGTAATCGCTGTAATCGTATAATGGGAACACTTTTGTAATCGTCGTAATCGCTGTAATCGTATAATGGGAATACTTTTGTAATCGTCGTAATCGCTGTAATCGTATAATGGGAACACTTTTGCAATCGTCGTAATCGTCATAAACGCCTGGCGCTTACGACGGCAAAATATTAAAAGATTTTGATATTTTGTCGTCGTAGTCGCTCTATTGTATGTAAAAATCTATTGAATTTTACGTCAATTCCATTGTTTTATGATCGCGAGGGCACGTACTTCAGATTTTACAAAGAAGTTCAAACTTAACAAGGGAAAGAAGAATCGTATGTTTGAAACAATTTTGAAATTAGTATTTTGAGATACTTGAGAGTGTTCAGAATTGGCGATTGGCGATTGATTGATATTTTTTTTAATCGTCGTAATCGTCAGGTCTGAGCTAGGCTTTATAGAAAGTCGTTAAAGGCCTTACAACAAAACATTGTTCAATAAGTCATTTGGAAGCAGATTTTATGTTGTAGCCAATCATCTGTGCCAAGATACGGTTCTCGGCATGTAAGATGAGTATTCTCGGCATGTAAGACAAGTATTGTTTATTTCAAATGAGAGGAGAGGAATTAGAATTAAGCAAATGTTTAAACAGGAATTCGGGAAAGGCCTATGGTCATTACTGAGTTATTACTATTTTCGAATTTGTTTGTAAATCTGACAAATTTACAGAAATACCACCGCGAAGGAGTGCATTTCTGTGGAAGTATCCATACTATTACATTAAAATTTCTCTTCATCGCAGTAACTTTTTTTGACGATTTTGTTTACCGGGTTATATGAAGGAAATCGCAGAAGATTGTATCATATCGTACTACCTCGCAAAATACAAACATGTTGATTAGTAATCTTCATGTCTAACAACATAAAAGTTTACTCAAAGTTTGCGGTCAAAACTTTGTTATTTCTATCTGGTTAAACAAGCAAGTCGTTCACTTGTTATTTCAGACGAAAATACGAACTTTCAACCACAAAGATAGCGTGATTGCAAATCCTATTTACAGCCATATTTGTAATAGTCCTGCAGTAAAAAGATCTTTAGTATGTTTTGTTAATGATCGTCTTAAGGTTAGGATGTGCGTCAAGAATGATTAAGAGAGTATTTTATCAAGATTAATTAACATTATATAAACACGAATTTGCACGAATGTTAAGATGCACAGATAATAAATCTTTCACTTAACAAAATTTCATATCAAAAGAAATCTTCGTTTCGCTCAAGAACGTCCGTCTAATAAAAATCCACCTAAAATTTCTTTCGAAATTTTGTGGGCGCAGAGGGCGCTTATGGTCTTCTAAGGGAAGTGTATTCTATATTACATCCATGACAGCAATATTATGTCATTTGTCTACATCGCGAAATTCTTTTACGACAAGTTCTAGTTATAAGCTCCTGCATTTATAATTAAAATGCTTATTTCATGCTAACTTAGAATAAAAAAACATCTAATGTTTCTCGTAAAAGTAAGTGTACTCTAAATTACTAATACATCCTTGCAAGTGTACTCTACATTGCTAATACATTCTTGTATTATCGGTATGAAATTTAACCTGATTTTTTTGTTAAAACTTTATTTTGGTTCTACCGTAAATGCTCGATTTACCGCCACGGGCGCTTCTTTAAAATTTTGACTTTGAGGGTGGGCGCTTATTCGAGAGAGAGCGCTAAAACGAGAATGGTGCTTATAAAAAACCCCTCGTTTTTGTGTGGTGGGCGTGGGCGCTTATTCGTGATGGGCGTTTTTGTGTCAAGAAAGAGTTTCTTTTTAGGAACTATGATGGTTGTGAAATAACAAAACATATATGTTCCTCTATAGATAATGTTTTTTTTAGCATAAATGTTTATGACTGAATATCCTCTACACCAATAAAATCGTCCTCGATGTCGTCATCTCGTCCAACATAAAAACTTCCTTTGTCACCTCTTCTACGTTCGAATTAGTTACACTATGCGATGAAAACAGATTAGTTTCATCCTCCGCAACCCGTAACACCTGCATTTGTGTTTTGAGCATTCCTTTGCCCGCCGCACAAAGGCTGTGATTCTTTGAAACAGTGAATATGGTCATCCTCAGAATCATCAACTTTTGTATTTAGTACACATAACTTAAATGGTCGTTTAATGGTATCAGCTGATAAGGATGACCACGATTCTACCACATCGTTCTTTTCTTCCTAGATATCCAAATAAGCGCCCCCTTTGGCTCTAAAATTAGATTAAATATCTATTAATCGCCCATGGGCGCTTATTCGAGGGGGCGCTTATAAAAATTTCACAAAAAAGGGTGGGCGCTTATTCAAGAAGGGCGCTTATTCGAGAGTGGGCGGTAAATCGAGCATTTACGGTAATCTCATTTTAATATGCCATCCAGTGTTCTCTGGTAGTTGCGACGAGCTAGAGGACTTTGATAACACAACATAAAATTTATTTAAAAAGGAATAACGCTATATAGCTATTATAACTGTTTTTAACAAAATCCTTTAGAGTGTCACATCAAGTCTTTTCTTTGTGAAGTGGTTATAGAAGCACTTCGAACCTTCGAACAATTTATGAATGAAGGACTTATAGCTGAGTTTCCAAGTGAGGCACTGTGTGTAAACATTTGTATTTCTATGGTTCGAAGAAATTGCTGTATGTTTCAACATTAGTCATTTGCGATAGTGTGTACTACGTTCGCAGGTAATTGAATGTTCTCACTGCACTTCCAAATTCCTCAAATATTACTTTTAGCACACAGTAGCAGTCCCAATCTACTATCACGCAGTTTGTTTTTTTATTTATAGTCGAAACAGGGTATAAACCTCCAATTAACCATTCTATAAACTCGTCTATAGAACGAGAGAGAAATTGTTTAAAATCATTTGTAATTAAATCAGTGATTATTTACTCCATTAATCAGCAAATTTTTGTTTTGATTAATGATAAAAGCGGTATTATTCTTTAATTGCTTTTTCTACCATTTCCCCTCGATATTGTTTCTTATTTGTAAATTGTCTAATTGCCGAAACAGAATCGTTTTTTTTAAAAAATTACTTTTCAATAAAAAAACGGTTCAGTTTTTTTTTTTTTTATCTCTATTGTGATAATGTTGTTTACTAAAACCTGAGGATTTGCGTAAGAAACAGCATCGATAGTATTAGCAATACGTATAGTAAGAAACATAAGATCTATTTACGAAATGACGGAGATATGGTTTTTTTATTGAGTTTTCAGTTTAGATAACAGGTACATAATGTTCTTGTTTGAATGAAAATCTACTTTCAATAAACAGAGAACAAAAGGAGATAGCAAAAGGGAGATAAGAAGAAATAAAAAGAAGGAAAAAAAATAAGGAGAGAAGAAATGTGGAAAATGACAAAAGAAATGAAGAAGAAATTAAAGAAGTTGAGAGAGCATATGGAGGAAGGAAAATAATGTAGTCTAGTATTTGTAACCCTTAGGGAAAGCACTATTGAATATTTAACACCTATAGAAAAACAACTGAAGATACATTTGTTGTTAAATGGAATTGATTTTTTATTTTCTTCAGAAGAATCAGATAAAAACATGAAGAATTATGCATTTAAGTATAGATTGCAAAAGTATGACATTGTTAATCTTTACTCTTGAATCCTGATGACTTAAGAATTGCCTTATATGCAGATGAAACTTTTGATTTATTTTAATTCCATTTACTTGACTGGATTTGAATGAGCAGTTAATTTTTGCCTCTTTATTCCAATTTATTTTTGAATCAACTGAAAAGGAAAACTTTGTCGTGACAACGAAGTTAAAGGATAATGCCGATTAAGTCCGGCTGCACCGGAAATTCTGCAAGGGTCCTAATTCTTAATAGCGTGGTGATTTTTGCGATCATTGTGTATTGTGCGTGTTAACCGCTAATGGCACCATCAAATTTGTAATAAATTTCTCGTTTGGCTCAAGTGTGATATTTTTGTTTGTTGTTTATAGAGAATGAAACAAATCACCTACATGTTCCTGTTGACGAAAACACTAAAATGAAGGTTCAATTTTTCAAGCCGTTTCTGGTCGATATTCTAATATTGTTTCTGTGCCTATTTGGTATTGCCGGAAACATCGTATCATGCTTGATATGGAAACGAATATTGGCCACAATGCAGGGAGCAAGTTCATCTAGTATACGCTATCTCCTAGCGGTGACGGTGTTTGATTCCTTGGTTCTATTCGTAACCGTATTTGTGGAATTTCTACCTTCAGTTTTTCCTAGCATTATGGAAGATAAAACTTACATTCTATTTTTTGTGTTCGTTGGTCATCCTCTGCATTATTATGTCGTCTTCTGCAGCATATTTGTTATTACTGTGCTTTCACTTGACCGGGTTAAAATTGTGTTGAATCCATTTTCCTGGTGGAATCTCGCTTCGATCGGGTTCCGTTGGAGTATGGTCATAGTGATCGGGGTATCATTAATATTGAATATACCGTCGTTCTTTGAATTCGAGTTGCAAGAGCGAAACGGCACATATTCACTGGATAAAATCAATTTTGGCGACAATAAAGTCTTACGTGACGTTGTATTTTATTCGCATTGCCTGTTTGGAGTTGTCGTGCCTTGGTCGACAACCTTTATCTGCAACGTCATACTAGCAGTCAAACTTTACCGAACACGGTGTTTCCAAGGAAACAACGAGACGTACAGTAGACAGCGGCAGATATCTTTGACCTTAGTGCTGGTATCACTGACAAGTTTGGTTTTACTTGGCTTTCAGTGTATCAGTCGTTGTATCACTATGTTCATCTCCATAATGAATTCCTCCTGGAAGACATACATCTCAACTGCGGAATATGGCGGTCTTGCAATTGTATTAAATTCAGCCGTTAATGTCATCATCTTCAGTTATTCAGGAAAACGATTTCGAAGGGAGCTCGTGCGACTGTTCAGGAATAAAATTGCACCTGAACCTTCTCCTGTTAAACATAAAAAATGATCTTCAAACTTACAAGCAGAAATGGAAAGATATTTACAAATGAAGTGCTTTTCAGGTGTTGCAAGATTTATGGCCTTAACGATGAAGGAACATTGTTACACTGGCAAGGACAGACTTCATTAAAACTATGAACTATATTCAAACAGTGTCAGACTTCATCGTAATATTCTCATATCAGTTTACTCTGTTGTTAGATTCACGGAAGCTGAACGGATGTTTTAAGTGCAAATATGACTTTCTACTGAATATCTGAACAGATATTCGCAACATTGGCGTATTTCGACGGAGTTGTTTTAAAAAAATTGATAGATGAAAGTGTAACAGACTTTTATTTCATGGTATTCTATTTCATTGTATTAGGAAAAAAAACCAAGTTTGTAATGAAAATGGATATAATAAAGATGTTTTAGGGAAGTGAGGCTTCCCTGTGTGTTTACCACGTGATTGTATATATCCCTCTACTCAATATGTTTCCACATGACTCTAGGGGCCTTTTGTTTATTCACTTGGATAAGTGTCCAGTTCATCCATCGTCTCTGAATTTCATTTGTTTATGCTATGTGGATGTGCATCCAAGATTAACTGGATTCATCCTGGAAGAGTCAGAGCGAGACTTCTCTTATCCAATTCATCTGCCAATTTGTTTTTACTCATCCAACTCGTCCAAATCTATCATTTTTTACTCATCCATCGCACATCCAAATCTATCATTTTGTAATACTGTTAAAATATAGGTCAAACATGTCATCCAGGTGTGTTTGCTTTTGCATAGATGAAACAGGCTGAGATTGTTGAGTCGGATAGGCAAAAAACAAATAAATAGATAAATAAATCCTTTAGTTTTCAATTCGTTTGTTTGACAAATTGAAACGAAAATTGTTTAATTACATCAATAGTGGTCAGGACTTGGCCTGTCGGGGCCATGGTGCAATCATTTTCATTATTGTGGCATTATTGCATCACACGTGCAAATTTTATCTCGGTAGATGATTTTTCTCTGAAATGCAACAATTGAATCGCATCACATTTCTCTGACTCACATCCCTCTTATTGTGGAAACATAAATCAGGGCTTATGTTAGCCGGGATTTCTCTCGGCGAATAAAATTCTTGCCGTTAAGTGACGTCATACCGAAGTAAATATGTCGTCAGCGATAGACAAAAACATGATAAGAAATTCCTCCTTTTTAAAAAGAATTCCATTGATATGGTTGTTTCAACAAAAATGAACCACATGCTATTTGTGCGTGTCATCGATTTCATTGATAAAGATTCATGTTATGTATCCATTTCATGCAAAACTCGATTACGAGAGTGCAGGAACTAATTTCTAGATCACGACGTGAGCGAGAAATACAAGGACTGACAAGAAAATTGCAAGGTCACTGTGTCTTCACTTCAATAAATTTGCCGGGGGAAGAATCATATTCTTGCTACTCGCCTGATGTTTTTTTTTCTTGATCGTTATCAACTTTATAGCGGAAATGGAATTCCTCATCATTGTTTGTGCACAGTTTCCTTTGTACATGCATATTCATAAATTGAATGAAATCGTTAAGAAGATCAAGCCCTCTTTCAATCAACCTAGTGGACGAAATATATGCAAGGTCAAAGGCTGATCTACACGACATAATTTTTTGGTTTTTTCTGGGAATCTTAAATATATTATTTGTTGTATGAGAATTTGTTTTCTGAAAAGATACATGAATCACGTGTTAAGTTACATAAGGAATATAATTTTAAAATGCTTCCTTTAAGCAGCAAATTAAATTCATCCAATCACATAAAGCAAACGTATTTCCCGCCATAAACATGGAGGTATAAAACAGAAGGAGAACGAACTCAAAATCTGCTATTGTACTATCCGTGATGCGCTGCATTGTTTAAGTCCTCAGTGTGTAATAACATATAATTGCTATCATCTTGCATAATTTTTATAATTTTGGCGTTCTTGCGTGAAAATTTCGTTCATATCAATTCTCCAATGTGATTAAAGATCGTTAGGGTAAAGTTCTTATCATGCATAATCTGTAGGAATTGGGAGAATTATGCAAAAACGTCACAAATATGCAACGAAAACATTGCAACTTTAGGTCTATATATCTCGTGATCCCCTCAAGCAGTTTCGCCGAGCTTCAGTTTTTGAAGAGAGAATAATCCTAAGCTTTTGCACGTACCGCGGCACTATCGAGGCGCATTTAAGTCAGAAGATATGTAGATTGGAACTTATACATGAATTACGCGATATCTTCAACTCTGTATAAAAACATAGATTTTCATTTGTTTCTCAAGGAAGCTTTAGGTTTAATAATCTGCTTGTCACTATGCAGCAAATTGATCCGTTGTTATAATGGATGATATTTGGTTTTTAAATTGTCGTTAATTTTTAAAAAAGTATTCGTTTCACCGACAACCAGCCGAAAGCGCATCACGGATGACATCAAAGTGATACCGCAATGAATAGAATAGTCATTATCTGAATAATAGAAAAATAAGAGTTCGTTCTCCTTCTGTTTTATACTTCCATGCCATAAACATGAGTCATCATTGTTTACGTATTCTCTATGTAAAAACTTGCAATTAACAGAACGATACCGTGATGAGCGATGGCGTCGAAATCTATGATCATTAATTGAAATTCAACTCATTATGTTTTAAAACGAAGACGTTATTATCGTATTTCCTCCACTATGTTACATAACTTTCCACAACTTGTCGGTCAATGAAATCATCAATATCATTACTTGAAATACGGTCTGAAGTGACCGTTGCCTGGCAACAGAAACTCAGCCATTTTCGTTTACTGTGTAGATAGAGAAGAAAATGTTTATTGTAGAATGAGAGACGAGTGACAATAAACCCGATGACGCAACTGGTCCCCGCGACCTCTGTGTAAACTTATGATATGCATGCATATCTTTTGAGGAGTCACTACCTATATTTTCTCTAGTAAATACCGCCTTCTAATGAACACCCCTTTTGATAAACGCCCTATCTAGAAAGCTCACAGAATTTGGATACGATTGACTGATTGATTAATTTATTATCTACTTAAAGTTTCCGTATTTGCAAGTGCTAATATAAGAAAGATACCTATGTATTAAGATACCTATGTAAACAGAATAGTAAATTATTCGATTTTATTGAAAGTATGTTTCAGAGTAATCAATGAATACCAGAGCAAGATTTGTTAAAATAAGATTATCTTTCAACCATACCCATATACAAACAAACCAAAAACTTAAAAAGGAGTACATGACTTCGAATTTCATGCTATCATGCACTTGCCAAACGTACAATGAGATTCATTGTACATTCACTCATTCATTGTTCATGAGCTGATATAAGTCGTATAAAAGATAGTAATAATATCAAAAATATTATAATAAATTGAGAAGTCATAAAAAAGGAAGTTCTTGAAAGTGCGACACATTTTACAAGGACAAGTTTCAAGAATTGACTTTTGATTTGAAAAAAGTAAGGGTTGTTGCTGTTTTAACATCATCGGGAAGTAAAGATTACACTCTTTTTTTTATAAGAATTACATAATTCGAGCTAAGCCTTGTGATTCTTAAAAATTCATAATAAACGAGCCTCAAATATTCTAGAGTGTGATTCTTAATTTTCTAACTTGAATTTTTTCATATTTCTTTAAAAAATGGCGTTATAAGTCGTTAAAACTGTCCGGAACGTGCGAATTCTTAAAAAGTAAAAATGACGGCAGGGGAAATGGATAAGAGACACAACATTCTGAAAGTAATAACATTCGATTCAGAGATCAACATTCGAATTCAAAAAACATTCATATTGGAATTTGAATGCCGCACGATTTGTGGCTATGGAGTGACGTCTAATTTTACAGTTTAAATGGATTAGAAAGGCATCTAAAATATAGGAAAACATACACACAAAACCTCTTTTTGAAATGTTGAAATCTATATTCTGAGCCTGAGCATGATTCTTAAATTATTCTTAATTTTTGGGCAATCTGAGCCTAATGATTCTTAAAGGATTCTTATAAAAAAAAGAGTGTAACGAGTGTAAAGATTAGTCTATGGTGTGTGTTAGTTTATATGAAATTGATCCTCCTCTATGGTGTGTGTTAGTTTATATGAAATTGATCCTCCTCTATGGTGTGTGTTAGTTTATATGAAATTGATCCTCCTCTATGGTGTGTGTTAGTTTATATGAAATTGATCCTCCTCTGTGGTGTGTGTTAGTTTATATGGAATTGATCCTTCTCTATGGTGCGTGTTAGTCTATATGAAATCGATGCTCCTCTTTGATGCTTGTTAGTTTATTATCTACCAACGAAAAGAGGTTCATTGTTATAATGAAAAGATCGGTTTATTTTACGACAAAGGAGAAAAATCTCCTTAATTTCATGATTTATATGATTGATATGATGAAATGTAGCTTGATGAATGGATGGGGGGAGGGGGACCCCTTGTTTTCTTTACTATTGAGTGTGTCGCCTATGTTGAGTTTCTTGCAACAAAATACTGCGTGCTCTCGTCGGAAGCCATGTTGTTATGATTATGAAAGCAAACTTGTTTTGACATGTCAGCAAAAATAAACGAATATCATTGGATTTAAACAAAATTTTTGTATAAATGCGACATGAAAAATTTGTTGCTGCAACATTTTTATGGGTGAAATTTGTTGCAGCAACAAACAAATATACTATGGGGACACGAGCAACAAATGTCTTGCGATTGCAACAAAACAGATTTTTGTGTTGCCCGTGACCCCGAAGCTTAAAGATTAGTGTTAGTTTGTATGAAATTGATCCTCCTCTATGGTGCGTGTTAGTTTATATGAAATTGATCCTCCTCTATGGTGTGTGTTAGTTTATTATCTGCTAACGAAAAGAGGTTCATTGTTATAATGAAAAGATCGGTTTATTTTACGACAAAAGAGAAAAATCTCCTTAATTTCATATTCCAACATCAAAGAAATGATTTATATGATTGATATGATGAAATGTAGCTTGATGAATGGATGGGGGGAGGGGGACCCCTTGTTTTCTTTACTATTGAGAAAACTTACACCTTTTGTTGAGGTCATCTATAAGAAACTAATCATTAGTTCATGTCATTTTACTCAAAAATTGTACTTTGTAATAAACGCCGTGGCGTTATTTATTGGCTATGCGATAGTGTGGCGGATGTAACTTGCGGTCAATTTTTCTTTTAAAGAATTTTTTGAAATACAAATTAAATGACAATGTTTATGAAGGAGGCTGAAATTGTCTAGGTAGTTATGGAAATTCAAAAAATGCTTTTAAGAACACAATTACCGTTGTTATAAATAAACTGGCCACCCTTAAAGAAATAAGAGCAATCAGCTGCCACAGATACAATGAATGTACGTGACTGTTAAAACATCATGACGGCCTTTCTGTGGTATCCTATAAGCTTTTTTATTATAAAAAATTTGTTAAATCGAGCTTCGGCCAATAAATAAGAACAGAGTTGCTGTGCCACACTTTGTAATAACTTTCGAGCATAATCATATTTTAATCTTAACCAGCGGTCAAGGCGGCGTCGCTCTGCACTCATATTCAGTTGTCACCCAAAAAGTTCATGAAAATTAAAATTAAGAAATTGGCAAAGGTGATGCAACATAAGAATGCATAGGAAGAAATGTCTATGACGAACCGCTTCAAAATTTTATTGCCGTCTACCTCGTCTCCCCAAAATTTTTTCGTCATCCCATCGCCAATATCGCGGGCCCCAAAAAACGCAGACCAAAGCTTTGCGTTCGATTTGGGTCTCAATGCATTAGCTTAACCACACTGACGTCGCGCACAAAAAGAGGAATAATTTATGTGTGATTTCTCTCACAGCTCACTTCTGCTTCACCAACAAATGTAGTAACTCTGACAAATGTTGTAAACGCCTTGAATATTGAAATAAGGCCAAACACATGAAGGTCTTCGCCAGTTAACTTTTCAAGGGCTATCAGGTGGTCACATAATAAGACCAAAAATCGCGCATGTGCAGAATAAAATCCGCTAATATGAGCTAAATGAGCCATATTTGGAAAAAACGCATCAAGGTCTTTACCAAGTAACGTTTCAAGGGCTATCAAGTGGCCAACCTAAAAAAAAACAACTCAAAATCGCGCATGCGCAGAAAAAACTCCGGCTACACTCAGATAAAACGTTTAAAGGTTTTCAACATTATGATGTTCTTGGTGCTATCAAGTGGTTATAAAGTAGAACTCTAAACTGCGTATGCGCAGTTTTGTGGTAAAATTCGTGCATGCATGCATACATATATTTTCAGCACTGCTAACAAAACATAAGATGCTATTTGCCTAATTATGGCTCATTTGCATATTTCTACTACGCATGCGCGACTTTGAGTTTCATTTTATGGCTACTTGACAGCCCTTAAAAAGCTAATTGATGAATACGTTCATGTTTTCGCCTGATTATGACCCATTTTGCTTGTATTGACAGTCTCTTACTACGCATGTGCGAATTCCAGGCTTATTACGCAGCCACCTGATAGCACTGGAAAAGTTGCTTGGTGAAGACCTTCATGTGTTTGGCCTAATTATGGCTCATTTCAACAATCAAGGCGTTTACTACATTTGACGTAGGTTTACTACATTTGTCGGAGTTATTACATTTGTTGGAGACACACAGACAGAGAATCGGGTATTAATATTATATACTCCTTACTAGTTAACCCAAAAGTTAAATGAACAGTTCTTAAAAACCCATTTAACTGCTTAATCGGCTGTTTTAAAGTAACCTTGTTCGTTGAGCTTTTCTCGCTTTTATACAGCGACACCTCCGCCCCCATATTTTTCAAAAGTGAAAACACTTCCTGGGAACGAAGTTGGTTTAAACGCCATTTTGATTACACATGGCTTTCTTTTTTTAAAATTTCTGAAGTATGGGGATGTAAAAGCTGAAGTAATTACAAGGTGTGGTAGATGTTATTACAAAGTGTGGCAGCTTAACGTTAGTACAAAGTGTGGCAGGTATTACAAAGTGTGGCAAGAGTTACAAAGTGTGACACAACAAGAGTAAGAATTCATCGGGAAATTCAGATCCGATTGACTTTTCTCGTGAAATAACGATACATTTTTTTTTATATATAAGAAACCTTATTTTTGGCTCTGAGCCTGCTGTTTCAGCCTCTAGTTCCTTAACGAGTTCTTTGTTTTCTAGTCGCTTTCTTTCTTCATGTAAACATATATTCCTACTGTTTTGCACACTTTGCCATATGCGCAAGCATCTTTACTTTTTTGTTTTTATTACTTCATATTTGTTTCTTATTTTTTAAAAAAGAATCTTTATTGTTTCTTAATTTCTTTTTCTTGTATTTCAGCCTGACCAGTTAATTAATTTTCAAGCTTTTCCAGCCTCAAGCTCCTTATTAAGATGTTTCTTTAAAAAATACGTGTAACTTAGAATGTGAATTCTCTCTGACAAGTTGTAAATAATGCTTTTTCACTGACATTCACTCACCTTTTTAGAACAGATTTATAAAAACAAAAAAATACAAAAAACATACAAAAACCTACTATTTATCTATTCGTTTCTGTCAGTTGGAAAATCTTCAACTGAGTCAACTCAATCGTATCAAGAACATAAGCTTCAGTAAAATCTTTTTGGCGGGAGCAGCAAAAGCAAATGTTAAATATGATAAAATATTAAAACACCCTTGGACTCCTCCTACTCTTGCTCCTGTTAGTTTTGAAATGCTGGTACCGTATTGGCAAAAAAGGCGGTGGCACTGGTTTATTATAAAAGAAGATATCGAATATGTTAGAAGGTATGATCTGGAAAATGATCATGTTGAATCCATTTGGATTCAAATTCAACAAACAAATGCTAAAAGTTTCATCATTGGCATTGTATATCGTCCCCCGGATAGTAGCAAACATCTCAGTAAATGTTTTAATGAAAAGTTTCTAAACATTCTCTCAACAATTGATACCGAAAACAATGAATGCATTATACTAGGTGATATGAACATCAACTACCTTGACAATCACTTACACAATGAACTTAAAGAATCAATTATCATGAGAGGATTTCGACGATTAAATGAATGAGCCAACAACAGTATCAAAAGATAGAAAGACTTTAATTGACATCATTTTATCAAACCAATCTGAAAATGTATGCATTCCTCATGTAATTTTGTCAACGCTCAGTGGCCATGACATTATTGCCATCAAAGGGAAAGTAAACAACACCAAATTATCCGCCATTACGATTACATGTAGAGATCATTCCCATTACGATGCAAAAACTGTTAACGACGAGTTATCAGATGCAAATTGGGAAAAAATTGTACAATCGAATGATGTTAATTCTGTATAGCATAGCATTAAATCTATTCTAACTCAGACATTAAACCGTAATGCGCCTCTAATAGTCAAGGGTGAACGATCACCATGGATTAGTCGAGAGCTCAAACAAGAAATAAATCGTCGTGATGCGCTCTATCGTAAATTTCGGGGAACAAGACCTCCCACTGATCATGATATGTATAGACAACGAAGAAATCGTGTAAATTGTCTTATCAGGAAAGCTAAAAACAAGTATCTCAAAAACCTGTTAAATGAATCCTCAAACAATTGTCAGAAATTCTGGAAAATAACAAAATCTATATTCCCAACAAAAGAGAAATTGAACTGTGCAAAATCATTAATAATCGATGGTAAATCATACTCTAAACCCATTATTGTTGAATCTAAGTTTTGTAGCTATTTCTCCAGTGTTGCAACCAAGTTAAAGGAATCATCCATATTACTTAAAGATTTCGCATGGTCAGTGCCGTTTCAGGGTAAAAACAAGACCTACTCTACATTTCGTTTCCAACCAATAACAGTTAATGAAACATTCAAACATCTCAAAAAACTGAAACGCAATAAATCAGCTGGCGCAGACAACCTGCCCCCTGGTTTTCTCAAGGACTGCGCTATTCATTTAGCGAGACCTCTAACACACCTGATAAATCTATGTCTCCGTCAAGGCTCAGTACCAAATGACTTTAAAGCTGGTAAAGTTACCCCAATCTTTAAAGGTGGCGCAAAGCACTCTGTAGACAATTATCGCCCAATTATCCAATTACCCAATTACCTGTGTGTTCAAAGATACTTGAAAAGGTAGTACACGCTCAACTAATGAAGCATCTGGAAGAACACAAACTTCTTTCCAAATACCAGTTTGGTTTTCGACAGAAACGCAACACTGAAGCTGCTGTTACTTTATTTACTGATGCCATACGAGCAAATACTGACAATGGAAAACTGACAGGTGTCATTTTTATTGACTTATCGAAAGCATTTGACACTTCAAGCCATAGTCAAATTATTGCCAACTTGTCAACTTATGGAATTCTGGGATCTGAGAAAGAGTTCTTCATAACTTATATTTGTTTAACCGAAAGCAACAGGTGTCTTTCCAAAACGCTCTATCAGACTTCGAGTCTGTCAATTGTGGTGTTCCGCAAGGGTCGATATTAGGCCCCCTTTTGTCCTGCTCAGTTTCAACGATATTGAGGACTCCTTAACTGAATGTGAAATACTTATGTATGCTGATGACATCGTCATATACGCTTCGTCAAATGACCAAACCAATCTTCAGGAGAAACTTGCAAGAGACTTTGCTAATGTGGCAGACTGGCTTGAGAAAAACGAACTAATCATGAATATGAAACAAGGTAAAACTGAATGTATGGTATTTGGCTCTCATAAGAAGGTATTAGAGAAATCGTTAAACATAAAGTACCACCACAAATCAATCTCAAATACGACCACTTACAAGTACTTAGGAGTTAAACTAGACCAGACTCTCACCCTTACTGCTCACGTTAAGGAGACCCTATAGAAGGCAACTGGCCGTTTGAACTTGCTGCAAAGACTGCGTCCCCAATTGACAAAGAAATCAGCATTCACAATCTATCAATCGCTGCTGATTCCCATATTTACATACTGTTCGATTGTTACGATGCACACCAAGAACAGCTACAAGCAGAAGATCAAAACACTTGAATCTCGTGCAGAAAAGAACATTAACACAGGGAAACCAGGTACTATGAAGACTGCATCAATAAACCATCTGATGAGAAGGAGACTCTGTGAACAAGTATTCAAATGTTTTAATGGTGATGTATGTGAAAAGTTTGAGAGCTATTTCACAAAAATGAAAAACAACACCAGAAATGAAAATATTTTACTAAGAGTTCCTAAAATTAGGCTGGAAAGCACCAAGAAAAGTTTTTATTTTGCCGGCACGAAGTATTTTAATGAGTTACCTGCTTACATTCCCTAATGTAAGCAGGTAACTGCAGGTACACTCTCTAAGTTTTTAACATTTTTTAATCAATAAATTTTATTTTACTATACGGCCTCCCCTTCTCTGTTTTTACTAAATCTTACTCACCTTTATTCTTTCTCTTTTATTCGTCATATCCTTAATTTCTCCTTCCTTTTTCTTCATTTTGTTACACAGGACCCAATGGGAGAACAGAATTTATTTATTTGTATATATTGTATATTGTAAATGTATAAATTTTGAATTGATTCATCCTGTATAAACATTCGTCAATTATAATAACAACAAGAAGCCGCTTGGCTTGAAGACTTCAGGACGTAACACAACGATGCATATTTAGTCTCAAAAATACAACGTTGCCGAATTACCAAATTATGTTCAAATCTAATAAAATGACTGGCATATTCAAAATCAGCAACTTCTAATTGTGCATTGTAGAAATTTTTATGAATTTTGCAGAACTTTCTAAGTTTGATCCAAATTTGGCCCGAATTACCCATTTCTCGTCAAATCTGACAAAATGACTGACAAATTCGTACGTAATCAGCACCTTTTAAATGTGATCCGTGCAAATTTTTGCGAAAATTGAAGAACTTCCCAAATTTAGTCCAAATTTGGCCTAAATTGGCCAATTTTAGTCAAACCTGACAAAATCATTGTCAAATTTGAAATCAGCACCTTTCAAATGTGATCCGTGCAAAATTTCATGAAAATTGAAGAACGTTCGAAATTTGGTCCAAATATGTCCTAAATTGGCCAATTTTAGTCAAACCTGGGAATATCATTGTCAAATTTGAAATCAGCACCTTTCAATTGTGATCCGTGCAAAATTTCATGAAAATTGAAGAACTTTCGAAATTTGGTCCAAATATGTCCTAAATTGGCCAATTTTAGTCAAACCTGGGAATATCATTGTCAAATTTGAAATCAGCACCTTTCAATTGTGATCCGTGCAAAATTTCATGAAAATTGAAGAACTTTCGAAATTTGGTCCAAATTTGGCCTAAATTGGCCAATTTTAGTCAAACCTGGGAATATCATTGTCAAATTTGAAATCAGCACCTTTCAAATGTGATCCGTGCAAAATTTCATGAAAATTGAAGAACTTTCGAAATTTGGTCCTAATTTGGCCTAAATTGCCCAATTTTATTCAAACCTCTGGCAATATCATTGTCAAATTTGAAATCAGCAACTTTCAATTGTGATCCGTGCAAAATTTCATGAAATTTGAAGAACTTTCGAAATTTGGTCCAAATTTGGCCTAAATTGCCCAATTTTAGTCAAACCTGACAATATCATTGTCAAATTTGAAATCAGCACCTTTCAATTGTGCTCCGTGCAAAATTTCATGAAAATTGAAGAACTTTCGAAATTTGGTCCAAATTTGGCCTAAATTGGCCAATTTTAGTCAAACCTGGCAATATCATTGTCAAATTTGAAATCAGCACCTTTCAAATGTGATCCGTGCAAATTTTTATGAAAATTGAAGAACTTTCGAAATTTGGTCCTAATTTGGCCTAAATTGGCCAATTTTAGTCAAACCTGGCAAAATCATTGTCAAATTCGAAATCAGCACCTTTCAATTGTGCTCTGTGCAAATTTTCATGAAAATTAGTCAACTGGGAGTCTAAATTTGACCAAATTTGCGAATTCGGCAACGATGTCATGTAAACGCTGCACGAAAACGTTCATAACTTGGAGGAGTAGTAGTAGTAGTGGTAGGAGGAGGAGAAACCACGGGTATTTTAAATACTTTACTCCACCACGGGTGTCCTAAAGTCAATAATATTTTTTTGCGATATGTTTCTGGTTAGTTACAAAATTGCAGCGACTGTCATTGTGGTCAAGTTTCAATTTTATTTGAATTATATTTTTCCATATTAGTTCGTCTTCATTTCGTAGTTCTCCCTATACAATCTCCATAATACGTCCTGCAATTACCATCATGCAATGTCATAACTACTTGCTGTGTGATTTACAGAATATTGGATTATCAGTTCGTCAAACGCTTTTACTTTTCCAGTGCGAGATCTTTAATGATCATATCTCGTTGCATTCTGGTAGTTGTAAGATGCATTGAGGAGATCATTGAATAAGGGGAACTGTCAATTGATAGAACGTTAAATAATGGCGCATATTGCTAAATTCATCGTAAAGTCGACGTTAAACGTGTAATTCTAATGACACTGAATATCAGTTTAAACGCAGTATTAGCGCTAAGCCAACAACTACGGCCTCGTTTTAAAGATTTTAATTGCTTTTAATAACCCCACTACGAAATGGAAATAATCAGTAAATACTACTAAGTAAGCAAAGACACGTACTTAGCAAAAGAATTGTGTACAAGAAACGGGGTGACACTTAGGCATAAGCACGGTGTTTAAACATCAACTCTGAAAAGGGTTACTTCTGCAAAAAGGACATTAGGTCATTTTATCAAGATTTTTTATAAGATCACCGATTAGGGAAGTATAAATATCGAACGTGATAAGCGCTTCTTTTTTGCAAAGCTGGAGAAAGGACGTTATCAGTACGTTGCTTTGGTAACATATTTCAAATGGAGATATTATTCTATTGAAATATCGTATATGTATCTTGTAGTCTCATTCATCGAACGTGCGTAAATATATAAGCTCCCTACTTTCGATTCTTTTCTATCTGACGTAAATCTTTATAGCTTTTGCTCTTTGTTTTTTTTTATCACTTTCATTTTTTTCAGTTCATCCATTGATAACAGAATTTTATGTATTTCTGATGGAATTTTTGAACCTGTATAAATAACATTTAATAATAATGATAATAGAAAAATAACAAAAACCGCAAAACTATCAAGATTTAGCTGGGAGGTCTTTTCACAGATAAGACTTTGTAAAGTAACAGCAATGGTAACATGAAATCATTCAACTTGTGTTGAACTATGTCAGAGAAGACAAAACAACAATGTAAACAATAATAACAACACCAATAACAACATCAATAACAACACCAAGAACAACAAGAAGAACAACATCAAGAACAACAACAAGGACAACACCAAGAACAACAACAACACCAAGAACAACAACAACACCAAGAACAACAACAACATCAAGAACAACACCAAGAACGACATCAAGAATAGATATTGAACAGGACTGAACAGTGGCTATAATGATTAAGGCTATCTCAAATTCTTCGCTGAATTGTTCAGACGAAATGATACGAAGATTGATGGAAGATGTTCTAAATAGCACAGATGCTGGAGATGCCACATGGATATTGACAAGTGCTTTTATCATATTTACCATGCAAAGTGGATTTGGGTTGCTTGAAGCAGGTAATTTGTTCATCAATACAAGAATCTTCTGAAAGTTTGTGTATTTTACAAAACTATGAGGCGATAAAGAAATTGTGAAATATGTTTTTCAGACATTTACAGGCATGCATGTTAGTTTTAAAATCCAACAATAGACTACATGTATATATACAATAATATACTTATACCACATCACACTCCCTGCACTAACACAACAACACCGCTCCCAACTAGTCCAAAAGAAGAGATCAAATTTTTATTTCACACTGTATTTTTCATACACATTTCACTCAATTAACATTTTCTCAGTCATTGCTTATGCTGCAACACTGTTCATGAAAATACTAATAACAAGCAACGAAAGTATTAACATTTTATAAAGTATATAAAACTAGGCACTTAGTGCAAATACTGATAATTCTTTGATTCCTAGGTTCTTGTTCTGTCAAAAATGAAGCTAACATCATGGTAAAAAATGCTGTGGATGTAGTCTTTGGAGCATTTTCTTATTGGCTTTTTGGATTTGCATTCAGTTTTGGTGAAAGCGATTACGCTAATGCCTTCTCCGGTTTTGGCAGTTTCGTCACAGACTCAACAAATAAGGACATGGGTCACTTATACGCAAAATATTTCTTTCAATTATCATTTGCCACCACTGCCACTACCATTGTCTCTGGTGCAATGGCCGAACGAACAAACCTCAAAGCGTATATGCTATTCTCCTTCTTCAATATCATTACATATGTCTTCCCAGCACATTGGATTTGGGGAGATAATGGTTTCTTAAGGGAACTTGGAGCAGTCGACATTGCTGGTGGTGGACCTGTTCATGTGATTGGTGGTGTTTCGGCTTTGATTGCCACTATGGTATTGCGACCAAGGTAAGATCAGGCATCGATCAGCAAAGGGTTACGACATTGATGTTGAACAATAACAAAAAGAGATAAATAGACTTTTGACATCAAATTTCTGCTTAAACACTGTACATTAATTAAATTATATGACTATGGAATATTTGTAAAGGACACAGAAAAATGTTCCTAAGACAGCAAATTAACGGTTTGAATGGTGTTAACTAAACTGACGTACTCATTTCACTTTACTTTTGACGAGTGGTCAGAATCACGCATCGATCATGATTCCTGACAAATCATCTTTACGTGTGCAAACTGTAGAATGTATTAACTTTCTCACCGCTTCAATGGTGCGTAGCACAATCACTTGCCATGCGCATAGTTTTCACTGGCACAAATACGAGAAAACTGTTTTTTATCCAATGAACATTTGTACCTTTATTATAGCATGTTTCTCTTATCTCATAATAGATATAAGCGGTTTTCGAAAGAACATGAATTTAATTTCTCACCGTCATCCCCGACTAATATTGTGCTTGGTACGTTTATGCTATGGTGGGGCTGGCTTGGCTTTAATTGTGGATCCACTTTTGGAGTTAGCGGCGGTATGTAATAAATATGGATTATGAAGTGGTGTCATTAACTATTTCCTAGAGATTCTGATTAGTGATTAGCGACTTGTATTTTTTCATGTTTTGTTTGTTTGAAAAATGCTTTTGGTTATTTCAACGAAAATTGTATTGACAAAGAGCGTTAACGGCTCAATGGAGATGGGTACGGCTCATTGCTCACAACCAAAGGTTGGGGATCAAAAAATAGTCGAGTCATATCAATGACTATGATAATGCGAATCAATCCACTCAGAGTTTGAAATTTTGAAGCATGATTGATATCTATGGGAGCCATGTGTTTCGAAAAGTTCAAACAACCTAGTACCTTCTTCAGCCCACATTCGAGCTTTTGAAAAACATACTTTTCTAAGCAGGGAAATTTTTCTACGCTCTACTTGCCGAAACTTTTTCCCTCCTGCGAAATGTTGTAAAAATTACATAGCCTTTATATGGATTATCGTTTACTGAGTAGAAAAAGCATTAAAAAGTATTTGAGCTGCCACTAAATAATCAAAAGACAAGGATTTATTCCACGTAATTGCACACACACAGATGAATTTAAAGAAACAGATATTAATGCTATAATGTTGAAAATACATTTCTTTGTAGGTAAGTGGCAGCTTGCATCAAGAGCAGCTGTAATCACAGTCAACGGTTCAGTCGGTGGTGGCATATTTGGCGTCATTTACAGTTACGCCCTCACTAAAAAATTTAAGCGAAAACTAAATATCAGTGCTTTCACATCGGGAGTGATGGGAGGTCTGGTTGCAATAACAGGCATTTGCGCCCTTTGTAGGCCATGGGAGGCATTGCTTATTGGATGTGTTGGCGGAGCGATTGCATGTTATGGTAATCTTGCTTTTTAAAGATATACATTTCTCCCTACATCGTCATTAGAAATTTCACATAAAAACCTTAAAAGAAGCGTTCCAAAATAATGATGTTTCCTTTGATACAAAAACAGATTTTAAATATCTGAAGTAACTGAGTTATGAGTTATTAACTTTTGAAAAAGCATCATGATTAATTTAATTTTTTCGTGTAACAGGCTAGTTGATTTTACGAATCTGCCGAATTTGTTTCAGTGGGGCATACAAAGTAAAAACGTAGGTCATTTATAGGTTTGGTCATTTATAGTTTTTGCTCTTTGTCAGTTTTTAACATTAGAATCAACTTCACAATGATTAAGGAGGGAAATTGAAGACAAAAACAATAATAAGGACCTTAGATTCAAAGTTAGGGATTAAATGAATACCAATTTATGAATTGAAAATTAAAGGTTTATCACTTCTCTGCTACAGGAGCTGAGCTGATGCTGGTCCTGAAAATTGACGACCCTGTATCTTGCGTTCCAATCCATGGTATGGCAGGTGTCTGGGGTTTAATAGCAATAGGGTTGTTTGCTGAAGTGGACAAGCTTGAAGGTTTGAATAACAGCTATGGATTGCTCAAAGGAGGAGGCTTCCAACTGCTGGGTAAAGAATGCTTGACAGCCATTTGCTGCATTGCATGGTCCGCAGTTACTACATACATAGAGGTATATTTCATTATGCCTTTAATTGACAATAACCATCTGTAAAAAGCGATACAACTAATAGAGTAACCAAAAACTCCTATAAAAACTATATTATGCAAACTCAAACCTCTTGCCTTTTTGATGTACTGGATATCATAATCATATTGAGAAGGCAAGCCTTCCTGAGAACGAAGCTGATTTTTAAATAGGCTATTGTTAACTGACTTATTTTGTTCACGTGACCAAACTTTTACCAATTATTTTACAATTGCTTTTAAAAAAAGCTAAGAGATTTTTCTACTAATGTTATTAAATTGTGTGTGCTTTATTTTGGCTAGTAGGATGTGATTATTTGAATAAGCAGGTTTGGGTCACAGTGCAACGTGTTTTGTGCGCATGCAATGTTACAGTGTCTCATGCACCTGTACAATGTTTTTACCAATAACATGACAAATTCGAAAGTATTTCCTGCATCACATAAAAAATAAAAAACGCTTTATTTTTAAATCTGAAAATATTCCCAAATGTACAAAAATTTCTAATTTCTGTTTAAACTTCTTAGCTTTTGATTGCCGACCTCGTATTTGGTCTACGGTTGTCAGTTGAAGAAGAACTGTTAGGAGCTGACTTCACCGAACATGGCATCGGAGCAAAACCTTCAAAAGAGAATGCTGAAACTTCTGCTATCGATCCGGATTATGTCAGTTGCATGTCTACTGTGTCACATCCGAACAGATCGCAAGCTTTTGGATTCGGAAAAAAAGGAAGTCTGAACGATTTGACAACCATCAATCGGAAAATAAGCGGTGTTGAACACAATCATCATCAAATGATTCAACACGCTTATGTAAATGAAGATAACCTGAGTAACGAAACTCAATTTATGAACATCACAGACAGCTTATCAAACGTTGACGAGTCAGCCAGGGAAAGAATGTCGCCACTGATTCATCGACATTTGAACGAAGTTTTTGATAAGGAAAAAAAGACGGCTAGCATAGGATATGTATCAGAAGTGGACAAAGGTATGGATGATATTACAGCAGTTGAAAATTAATGATACTGCAAAGAAAACAAAAGCGGAAATAAATAACGGTAAACAAGCGAGGTACTGTCGGTGGAATTGAGCATAATTGAGTGACTTTGATTAGAAAAACTTCATAGTGATAATCATGATTTTAAATGTTCCCATCAAACCTGATCAGGTTTCGATAAAAAGAATGATAGTTGGATGCTTTTTCGGTGGTTAATGACATTATAAAGTAACAAAGTTTGATCATGTTTTTACGCATGCGCACTAAAACAAAACTTTCATACCAGCGCAAGGATTAAGGCTGCAATTATAAAGGTTTTAAAAGAATGATTTTAAATGGCTGTATTTTCGATGCAAGATATGTGTTCAATTTATTTGCTAGCGAACAAGGTCCATCGCTGTTACATAGCAACCTAATAATTAGAGGATTTCGTCGTAGAATTCTTCCGTCCTTGTTGCGTAAGGTCCCTAAGTACGAATAAGGATTTACCTAGACGAATTCTTCTACCAGAAATAAATGACAGTTTGGTTCCAGGTACTCCGAATTTATAATCATGAATTATTGGGCATAATATTTTATTGGGAATGATACTTTATTGGGCGTAAAGTTAAAATAAGAAATAAGTTTATTATCGTGAAAACTACATTAGTTAAAAATCAGAGAAAAAGTTACAAGTATTTAAACAGAGAATTAAAATTGCTAAAATCCCCCAACTACTAAAAGCTTATAAAATATGATACTGGATGTCAGTCAAAATCTTCGCAATTCTAAAGATCTCAAAACAAGTAATTTGACCCTTTCCACATAGTGGCATTAATGCCTTTCACAGAGAAGCAATGATTGATTGTGCAGATTGATACACCATTGATTGGGATTTTACAAGGCTTTTATCTGGCAAAGTTTGACCGAACAACCTACGTCTCAAAGTTCTTAGAATAACAAATTTTAATTTTAAGTGAACGTGTCAGGAGTTCTTTATCGAGAAGATCACAATTACAATGTCTTAATGAGGGGATGCTAAAAGGTTGCTGTTAAAATAAATCATCATCAAACAGTTTATCTTGTTCAGGAGTTAGATCTTGATATGAAATAAGCGAATTTGGAGACGTCTTGAACATATTGTTGAGTTCTTTTATTCATTAGATCAATTTTCAAGACGTATCCATTCCAGTTATAGGTTTCCAATACTGTTCGCTTCTTATTTATAATCTCTCTTCCTTTGTTGAATTTCCTTCTTCAGATGTCGAATAATCATTTTCAAATTTGTCTGCATGCAATTTTCGTATAAGGTCACCATAGAGAAGAACATTTTTCTTCTTCACGAAATCCAGGTATTCGCTTTCCCTTGTTGTCAGCGAGTTGTACACGCGTCTGGCAGCCACTTCTTCCTTCGCGAAGTACAAAGAGCGCATCATATGTCGAACGATCAATTCAATGAACCCGATAATACTCAGTAAAATACCGAAAATGATCAACCACCATAGAGCAATCAATACATAATGATACAAAACGTGTTGACTGATCTCACAGACAAGATGGTAGGTATTTTCCAGCTCGATCTTTATATCTTTTCCAAGCTCCAACACGTCACAAAAACCGAAAACAGGTAGCATTAACTCACCCGGTTTCTTGTAGTGTCGAACACCCATGTAGTTGTGCGCATTGAAGTTACTTAACTCTGACCAGCTGAGCCATTTAGAACCAAACGACCGAAACTCACCGTTTAGAAGACTGTTTGTAAAAACAAAAAACAGTACGTTGACGAGTAGGTATCCAAGTTTGACCAAGAAATTTAGGTAGACTCTCAATGCTGGCATCTTTTGTTCACCTGGAGTAAAATGACTTTTCACAATTTCCTCAGTTTTTGCACCTTGCGATTTGATGGTTTGCTTTAGTGTGATTAGATCGGTGTTCACAAAACCATACAATATGTACGGGATGTAATAGATGAAGCCAAATACTGCTAGATAAAAGGGGAACCATTGATACTGCACATAAAATTTCTTTGTCATCTTTCGACAGTCAGCGCTCTTTGAAGTCACTTTGCAGGTTTCTTCAACACCTCTACTATTTCTGCGGATTCCATCATGCCCAATATCCATGGGTATACCGAAATATCCTCGGAAAGTATCGTTATTACGTAGCTCATCATAGATGTAAAACCCTGAAATAATACGTCATCATTAGCAAGGGTCATGTAATTCTTAGAAAAATAGTTTTAGCGCTTATATATGTATCAGAAATACAGGCAACACCCAGGAGTCAGTGAACTAAGGAAATAAAAAAAAATTATAGTTCAGAAGTTAGACCTTTGTGTAACTTAATAGTTTACTCTCATAGATTCATGAAACTGAAGGGAATGGGGCAACAGGTAATTTAATGCATTTCACATGACATACTGCTTTTTTACTTACCATTGATCCAACATGCTTTTGGACCATATGAACCAATGGAGCTCGAATCGAAATGTTTAGGAACGATGCATTTGACATCATCTTTATACCTAAACACAGTAACACCACATTAGATATTCTGCTCCATGAAACGGTGAACTAAATATCTATGAAGAAGATATTTGCTTTGACATAGTGAAGTACTTTTTTTCATAGTTACCATCACTGTTTTAAATAGTAGTTTTAGACAGCTTATATTGTGTTACTACGATGAACATGTGAAGAACATTCTTAAGACTTGAACATATCAGTTTAAAAACATCCGAATACTTTGATAATATTAACGTCGAAGTTATAATCTTTAAAGGAACATTTTCATGATTATGCTCAGATTTGTAAAACATAGCGGTCGTATGGAAATCATAAGAAATTGAACTCGTAGTTGTTGTTGCTTTAAGAAACTAAATGTCGCATTGGGGTATTATCAAAGTTCTGGAAGCCTCCCTTATATGACCTCCTCAGAAGGGCACTTAAAGATTACACCTTAGAGTATTTTACTTGAGACTCGCTGTTCTCATAAAATTGTTTTCAGAAATGTGATGTGTAATATCAGCAATGAGATCAAATTAAAAGGGTTTTAACATCAGAAGATTAAATTGCTATTGAATGTGTCGATGCAATTAAAAATCTTTTTGAAATGATTGTACAATGTGACGATGAAGGGAGTAATTGCTATTGCGTCTGAAAGAAAAAAAGAATTAGACAATGAAATATTTACATAACAAATGGAATGATTATTAAAAAACGTCTCGTTACACTTTTTTTCCTGATCAGCATAACACTATATATGTCCAACTGTTTAATATCCGTTTCGTCTAACGCTTGAATGATTCTGAGAAATGATTGGTCGTAGGAAAAACAGAATTCAATTTTGATGTAGCACTGATGTCATTGCCTAAAAGTGTGACACTTCTCACGAGTGAGACGATAGACCTATCACGTTTGACATGACTGACCTTTGACACGTTGTCATGATCGTGACCACTACCTAAATCATGCCGAACAGTAAAGAAAAAAGGATTACCATTTTTTCTGTAGTTGTTTACATAGGCAGCCTAGTTATAAGTTCAGACTAACATGGTGTTGGTTAAAAGAAGTTAATGACATCTAAATCTCACTCACAACAGAAAAAATAATCAAGTACTGTAAAAAGTTCTTCCAACACAACTGTTCATTATTTCTCTTCATCCAAATGAAAAAAAACGGACACATTGGTTGAAATGTACCGAGAGAGGGCAGTAAAAACACGAAGAAATACTGTGTTAAGTTTTTGATGTCTTATTCGTAATAGAGAAATAAAGTAACAAAAATTAGAACTAATGCCAGTAACATCAGGTTAGTATATAGATATACACAGTTGATAACTCGATATAGTCTACACACGTTACTAGATTTGTTATACTGGCTTGCTAGAAGATCTGAGAACACTTTGTGGACAATTGTTCCTCAAATTATCAATTTTGTGTGGTTTCAAGTCTTTTTTGATAGTATGGTCATTATAAAAAATTGACGGTGCGTATAGACTATGTTTACAGGTTTCACTAGCTCACAATTTTTTTAATATATTTGTAGCGGAGCATAAAGATTTTCTGCTTAGTCATTGCCGACATCTTTTTAGCAGCAAGTTGCTAAAAAGATATCATTATCTTGAATAACTTGTTTTGCTTTTTTTTTACACTTTATATTTGGATATTTTTAAGAAATTCTTGAGTTTGTTTGACAAATATTTCGACTAAAATTACATAATGTATAATTATGGTGTCGTAAGAAATTGTTAACCTATTTGATTTTTGAATTAGTAAATATTAAGGATCATAATAGTTGGACATTCAATTTTGTCGAGAATTATGATGTCAGATAATGAACCATGCTTAATTCAAATCCACAAGTCAGTGTTTGAAACATATAAAAACCCACTTTTCATAGGAGAATAATATTTTAGAAGTACTTTTAATTGTTCATATGATTAAACTCTCCATTAACTTAACAAAGTGTAAATGTGGCCTAAGCATGTTCTTAACATGTTCGTCGTGGTTAAAACGATACTTAATGTCCATAGTTACTTACATAAACATTGAATGTAACGAAGCTGAATCCCTTCTACATGTCAAATTTTATTAAGCATTTGAAAATATGCTTTTATAGACTGTGCACACACTTTCTAGTTCGAACATCCAAAGTATTCAGAAACAACTTTAATGGAAAGTTTGAGATAATAGGTGAAACGACATTAGAATTTGTTAAGAGAGAGTTAAGTGACGGATCGAGCAGAAATTTGACTGGTGTTAAGTGAATTTGGAGGAGAATTTTTAAAAAAAGAATTGTCAATTAAATTGCAATTATCCTTTTAAAAAAACACTCTTCTCCTTAAATTTTACACTAGTAAAATCACTTTTGGAGCTGTCGCAGGGGGTTCGAATTATGGATGTTTGAACTATGGATATTCCACTGTATCTTATTCCTTGTATTCTTTCCTTAGAAACAGCAACGATATGTACTATGTATATAGTTCGAATCGAACACAACCCAAAATATTAAAGTATATATATATAGTTCGAATTGAGTAAAACCCAAAATATTAAAGTAACCAAATTAAGTAGACATACTAATGACGTATTTTGAATAACATAAATTTACGGAGAAGGAGATTTGACGTACCAACTCATTCCAGTAAGAAAGGCACCAACCAACATTGCCTTAACCATAAACAAACGATTATACTGGTCGCTTATTGAGTCGTTTCTGGCCTTGTATTTAAAATTAAATAACTTCTTGATATCACCAGTAATACCAGACATTTTGAATTCTCGTGTTTTTGTTCAGTCACATACACGTCGGTTTCACAATCTCACTTTGGTAAACTAACAGAAAACAATGATCAACCTATATTCGTGTGTCATTGCAAAATCATTTGGTAAATCCATTAAAAGCGTTGGACAATAGACTGGGAATATCACAAACAAAGAGATTATTCTCATGCTAATGACAATATTCATTGGTTAGTATTGTCTAGACCAATCAAGCGTGCAGTCATGTGATTCTTCAAAGATTTCATTTAATCATTAAGTTTTAATTGAACCTTTTTTGTAGGTTTACAAATTGATCAATGGAATAAAACAATTCAGACAATATCAACATTTCAAAGCGTTATTTCAAACATCTATTGCTCTTCTTAATGATTAGCATAAGCAATTAAATGTCGGGTTAGTGGATCGAGTTTGTTTATGTTTCGTAGGCAATGGGATATTAGAAAACTTATGAAGGTCAGTTCCAACTAGCGAGAGCATCAATAAATGCGGACGTTTAGGTTTTGGGAATTCAAGATATACTTGCGATTAGAGCAACCTCGTACCCATGGTTTCTTGCCTTTTCGATATACGGACGGATCGAAAAGGCAAGAAACCGTGGGTACGAGGTTGGCGATTAGAGCACTCTTACTTTTGTTAGTTTTACTCTAGTATGTTTCGAAATTTATAAATATAGGATTTTGAATTCAACACGATTAAAGTTCAACAGTACAATGTACACATGAGAAATTTAATTCAGAAGTTTGTCACTAATTTTATTTATTTGTTTATTTTTGTTTTGTTATCGATGGAAACATTTTATCAATGAAACTCTCCTTGAGAAATGCAATTTTCCCACTGATGTGAACTACCCTTTAGGGAATTAACACCAACAACGATGTATAACTAAAACGTGCAATAATAATTTTTTCTCCGTTTGGCTTTACTGCTTTATCACATGATGCCATGAAATAACAACCTTTTCAACACATAGGTGATTCCTTTTGGACCACTTGAATCGGTTTTATCAGCTGATAAGAGACTAACAATTTAGCGTTGCTAATAAATCTTGCTAAGAAACAAAATCAAAACTCGAATGAATTTAATTTTAAGATGTTCTCCATACGGACATCGAAGCATTCCTTGCTTGTGCTGAACCTAATAATTTCATACTTGACGAAGGTAGTTCGTAGAAATCCACTTGACTTTAAAAAGCTGAAATGTCTCAGAAAAGAAAAGCGTCTTTGAGTACCGTCTGATTGTGAAAAATAAGGGGTGGGGGTGGGGGGATGGGTATGTTATTCTTTAAATTGTTCAACTGATAAAGTTAAGCTTCAAATATTAAAAATGGGCAAAAATGTCATATATTTCAATCATTCCTCTTGAATTTGTTACATGAACCTCACATTATTTAAAACACCTCATTAAAAACCGCAAGCATCACTAACAATTTGCTTAATGAAGTCATTAATACCAAATGTAAATCCTAAATATAATTCTGTCTGTCATGATGACTTTGAAATTAATCGAGTTTTTTTCCATTCATTCATTTACGACATGTTAGCGTCAACCTCATTCCCAGACTGCGGGTTTTTATCTAATGAAAAATATCTCGATGTCTTCTGGTTGGCTCTCTTAATAACATTATTGAAGGAAGCTGACTAAAAAGTAACATAAACAAAAAGATTGTGAATAGATTTTATACATTTATTTCAGCTGTACATAAATCAAAATTTCCAAAAACGATTTTACAACTTTCAACAAGGTACAAAATAACTTGCTGTGATCTCTAGGAGGTTATTTTCGGGTTTTTCGGATTTAGAATTCCATGATAATAGAAAGTCTTATAACTAGCACGTAGCTTCAGCTAAAAATGCACCCGTGCTCAAGCTTTCCAATTTGTACAAACAGCAAGCTTTAAATTAACAAGAGCCAGATGGCGCAAAACGGTAGCAGCAAAAGTACTTGCCACAAGAATACTTTTAAATTTTAAATTTTACTTAAAGTTCTTAAACGTTCTGTAAACGTTATTTCTTGAGATATCTTACTGGTGGAAAACAGGCATAAACGATATTATAATGTTTAAAATTACTAACTCGTGTAAATAGGGTCTAATCGCAACACACCAGCAATTTAATTTATTAGAAGACAAAAGAATTATACATGCATGAGCTGTTTATAACGTACGTTTTTTTATAAGAGCTTATGTAGAAAAAAAAACGCGTTTCTTCGAAAAAAAAATGTTAGACAAGCAGCTGATAACATCAAAAACTTGGAAAACGTTGGGACAAATACATAGCAGTTTTTTTATAGCAACTAGACCCTACTGATTTCAACTGACGTACTCTGCACCCAAAAAAATGTTTACCGGGCGCACTGGGCATGCTTTAATGATTGATGACGTCACAAGGTAAAGTGAAAATTTTATGACGTCAAATTTTGATAAATTATACATCAATCGACGCATTTTTTCAAGGAGATAAATAAAAACATTACAACAAATATCTTAAAATCGTTTTATCAAAAGTTATGAGACTTTAAAGTTAAGAGAATGACGTCATAGCTCATGAGAAAAATACGTACTTTTGGCCTAAAATTTTATTCGAAAAATGAAATTTTTTTGAAAGAATCAGTATAGTGGACATCCAGAACCTAAGGAAATACTAAAAAAATACGATCAGTATTCATTTCAATTCAAATCCTTCAAAATGTCTTCGAATTTTTCATCTTCAATTAGAAAATCAATTTCATCATCAATGTCTTCGACTTCTTCCTCACAAGCATCAGCCATTTGATCTTCATCGTAAACATCATCATCTGCATCATGTTCATGACCGTCTATGTCATCATCATCAGCTGTCTGATTGGTGCAGCTTTGACATTTGCAAAATTCAGTGCAACTGATACCGTGGGCCCTGCACGAACACGACCTTGTTTTGCAACCCTTTTTACAAGCACAAGAAATTTGTTGCAGTACTTGTGGGGGCGCTGGTGGAAGAAGCATCCATTTGATTTGGAGCGAATTACCGGATCTCGTCCAGCCGTAACCATCAGGATCAGGAATGAAAGGGTTTGTTCTGAAGGGCTAACTTGATCACCGCAGTAACATATGATACCCTTTTACAGTGCTGAAGGAGTGCATCTCTCGTTGGCGGAAGCTTCTGCGGCTCTGTATTACCATTTTTGCACGAAAAGAATTTCAGGTATCGTGCTTCGTTAACATCCATGCAACCCTTAATGCCATATAGAAGACAAACAAATTCTTCGATGACCCGAAAATATTTGGCGTTGAAGTCAAAGCTCTCGCCAATTCGCTTGAATGCCTTCCTGAACTTCTTCACCTTCGTGATTAACCGGAGGGCCTTAACTTTCCCAATACCGTGGAAAGCACTAGAATAATCATTTCCAGTGAAAGCGTGTAAGGCCGGCATAACTTTGCAGTTTCCTTCACCTAGCTTACTTGCAATGGTCTTGATGTCGAGTGTGCGAAGATTTTCGCCAGAACCAGTTTCAACATAAAGCTTGGTTTCCAATTGCAATTGAAAGTAGAGCGCATAAATAGATATGTCACTGTCCACAGTCTTTATGATTACTTTGTCAGATTCGAAAGTGGTTTCGGCGTGTTTGCCACAGAGGAAAACTTTAGTGTCAGCTTCTTCTTGATCAGTAGCGAGGTTAACTTCTTCATCACAGTGAACCTTAAATGTAATAAATACCGTAATATAAACCGTTTGCTTGATTCCCAAACGATACGGGATTTTTGGAAACTTAGGTTAAAGTCATTTTTGTACTTTTAAGCACACAAACCTGGTTTTCGATTGACGTCAATTTAAAGAACTTTGAACCCAAATTGAAGAAAACTGTGCGATCTCGGAAATGATGTGCTATTTCCTCTTGGTTTTTTTTTATCGTGTTTTTACATTCTTCTTCAATTTATTTTTTCTTTCGCGCAAGATTTTAATTTCTTTTCCCGCGAGTATGATGCAAAAAACCTTTCAGGGGGTTAACATAAAAGTTATTCTCAAAGTTTACTTTTATAAAGAAGATGTTTTTCAAAAAAAAAATAATTAACAAAATATTAAAATTCATTTTAATGTTTGAC
Organism: Turritopsis dohrnii; assembly: GCA_027922465.2. Lineage (NCBI taxonomy): Eukaryota > Metazoa > Cnidaria > Hydrozoa > Anthoathecata > Oceaniidae > Turritopsis > Turritopsis dohrnii. The sequence continues at coordinate 199,473 of BQMF02000334.1, forward strand.
TTTTTAATTGGATTTCTGCGTAAGCAAGAAAGCCTTTACGATTGTCTTTGTTTTTCTTTTATATTGATTAGCAAAAACAACTCCTGAACCCCCGTCTCTGTTTTCATATTCTGATTTGACAGCCGATAGAAACATTCGAAAGTTTATTAAGATGGCGGATGAAGTTACTTGGATTGGAATTCTGTTTTTAATAATTCTATTTGACAATAACATTGGCCTTAAAGATTTTTTTAAGTGCAGAGTAATGTTTTTTTATTCTTTGATGTGATTAAAAGACAAATATGTGGTTTTTAAATTGTCCCCTCACTTTGCACAGTTTGACATTTTTTGATGTCATCAGCTGCTTGTCTATGTATGTTTTGAATTATAATTTTTTGAAACCGAAAATGAATTCAAACAGATAACTGCCTTTTATTAACTCGATTTTTGAAAACCTTGATGTTCAAAGGCAGAACAGATAGCTAACAAACGTAGAAAGTAATAAGATCGGATCTGTGCTTTACTGACACGAAAAACATATCTATTTTCAAGTGCCAAAGTTCATTGATTCAGTACCATAAAAGTAACTAAAAGTCCCAGTTTTATGTAGACCTATTTGATTAATATCCATTCCTTCATAAAATATCAAAGAAAACGCATTTTAAATGTATGTGATTGAAAACCTTCGAAAATTCAAAAGGCTGCGTTCGTTCATTAGAATGTATATTGAGTTTTTAGTGGGGACTCCCATACTCTAAATCGTAGGCTAAAAACTGCCGTTTCGGCCGGAGTAGTAGTAGTAGTAGTAGGAGTAGTAGGAGTCCAAGGGTGTTTTAATACGGTATTCGCTTACGCTGCTACCGTAAAAAAGAAAACTTTCCGCCCAAACATTTTGTAATTTAAGGATTTTTATAAAATTGTTTTTGATTGATTTGGGGCCTGATGTGGCATACGTTAAATATTTCGACAAAGCCAGCCTTTTAGGTATGGTTGTCATTCACAATATTTCAAATACAAATCGTGATCAAAGTGTCTGTATGCCGTGAAGAAACGTGCAGAAAATCCCTATTCAAATTTTAATATTTAAGTTTTACAATACAACGAATTGTTTAACGAGAAGTGTAGCCTTGGGGCATAGTGTAGTGGTGGCTACGCTAACTTGGAACATGCAAACCAAATAGATTATTTAAGCAGCTGAAAATCTGCATAAAACTTTTGTGTTCCTTTTTGTTATCTTTTAGGCCTTAGTCGCACTAAAGGGAAAATACCTTTTAAATAGTGTAAATAAGGCTTAACCAATAACATCAGAGGGTATTGCTACAAATAAAAGAAATGTATGAACCGCAAACATGGATATGTATTTTATAATCAAAATAACATTTGTTAAAGAAATTATGTAAGAGCCAAAACAAACGTCTTCGAGAAAAAAAATTAAAGCGAAAAATCCATTAGAAATCGTTTCAAGGGTTTTAAGCTTTGATTCAAGATAAAAAATAGCCAAGATTTGGAGCTAAAACATCATATATACAAAAACAAAATGCATTGTTGGCACAATTTCAGATTTCAAGCTGTGCTTCAAAGTCCTTGTCGTTCCCTTCACTAAAACAACACAGAAGTAACATGAAAAATGCCTAAGCAATTTTAGTATACGACCTTCCTAAATAACATAGTATAATATAATAATAAATTAGGAATAAGACCCCACCTTTAGTACCATGCTTTGAAACAGGAAAAGCAAAATCAGCTAATAATTGTATACCAAAGGAGAAACAATGTGAGGTTCAATATTTGCAATTTTCAGATCGAGATTTAAGGGAAAACTTTTTAATTATCTAGTCTGATTGTTTAACATTGCTGACTTTCAGAAATTGGGAATTACTATCTATTTTAATGTTGTTTACGTCATGCAGCCATGGTGCTGCTGGTAAATACTACATTTCTAGCCACCCGTCTTATATTGATGATTGATATTATAGTAGCTAATTTTCCAAACTAAAACAATGGCTCTTACTTGAATAAGACCAGTGCAAACCGTATCTTTGGAGGAAATTAAACTACTCACTTCAAAGTCCGAGGGCAAAAGCTGTTGATGCTGATTTCGTCCAGGTTTTGTCCGAAATGCTCATCAATTTTTTAAAAAAATGATTGAACTTACACGAAAAAAAACCCACAAAAAATGATGAGAAATGTGTTAATCGATAAGAAGTATGTTAATTGATGAAAGATATTTATTAATGAGAAACATATCAATCTATAATATCATAATATTCAACATAGCTGACGTAGTTGAAGATGTTGAGTCTTCTTGTACAAAAAATATTGAATTAGAAATTGATTGAACATAAGTTTTGAATTTACATACCGTTAAAATATGTTTCTATTAATTTTCGTGATAAAGTGCCTTTCTTCGTAAACAAATGACGAAACGAAAACGGAATCAAATTACCTTCTTATACGCAAGAAGAAAATTATTTAATTATTTTGTTATTTACATTCTATGGCACATGTCATGTTTTATCGGAAAAAGGCTCCGCTCTGTAGGGTAGAAATTGAGAAATAAATTCATTTTCTCTCAGATTCATTCTGTTGGAAAGATCAGACGAGTGTGAAGAAACTACATTTTACATTATACTGCGTTTCCACTAACATCATTCCGTCATGGTAACTGAGTTTTTATTCCTGTTTGCTTTGGTACCGTATTATGTGGAAAGTTTGCGAGGGAGTTGCTCAGTAGATGCAGCGTTGACATGAGAAGGAAATGTAAAAATGTATTTTTTTAAAGGAAGTAAATATGCGAGATGTGTAAACGATAAGCTGGAATATGTATAAAGGAAATTGGAGAGGTATCTAAACAACCTGGATGCAGCCATCACATGTGGTGGCATGAACTTTTTTTTCAAAGGTTGTCAATACTGGAGGCAAGATATTTCGTAGTATTTGGATCTGTAGCTTCCAAAGGAGAAAATTAAAAACTTACCCTCAGATTATAACCCTGTTGCTATCCTGAGTATTGCTGTCTAAATAATAAACCAATAATAATCACTCGATGTTTACAGTTATCTATTTGTCGTAACTTAAGTATTCAAAGACAGGTATTTCAGATGGACCTTATGATACCGACACGTTGGTAATTCCTTGCTGTACTGGCGATTTGAGCCTACTGGCAACAGTGCTGCAATAGAAGATACATGTAAAGGATGGCCAAATCTGATTTGTAGTGACTTACTACCACATTGTGCATGTGTTGTCCCTACCAGCTACCCATCGCTGACAGCAGATATAAAACTAGTGATCAGAAACTCGTATTTACGGCTTCCAAGTCCGTCAGTGTATATGTAACCTCACTTTGATGAAGATATGTTAACTAAATGAGATTGTTAGCTATGAGTTCATACCTAACAGATTTCTCCTCACCTAGGATACACGATTTTTCTAAATTGATTTAGAATAATCTCGAATGCTTGGTTTAACATGAATTGTGACGAAAAGTAATTTGCATATTTCTAAACGAATCTCTATATATTAAGAAGGCTTCTGAACGTGTTTCTCTATGACTTAACGAGTATTAAATATTACACTACATCTCAAAATAAAAGCAAATGGTTTTAAAGTGAAACTTTCATAAGAATCGAAAGCCTTTGTCTAATTTAGGTTAAATTTGAAAAAAATGATTGCCAAATTCGAAACCAGTACTTTACTTGACTACATCATCATGTGTGTTCTCAACCAATTTTCGTGTAACTCACAGTAACATCATTGGGCTGCATAGTGAATTTTTCTGTACATCGAGAGCAATATCTTGTTGCATTATTTAAATATGAATGGTACTGGCACCATCACCCCGTTACAGCAGTTCACACTGGACCAGTCAATAATGTAGTTAATGCCATCCAGACAAAATTCCGTGGCATCTATTATAACTAATAAAGCTAATGATGAACATTCGAAGAACGAGCTACAGTCTGCAGCTTGATCCCAACAACAAACAAAGATTCCACACTACATCAGATAAATGAATATTATGAATCAATTTCAATAAGACAAAGTCATAAAGATTATGTTTTGATTGCGCAAAACTATATTTCCTTTGCATTTGTAGAAATTTATTTATTTATGAGTTCAAGAGTTGTTCAGAAATAAATCCGCATAAATCCATTAGATGCTTTATTATATATTTCCCCGTAGGGCTTTATTTAACCGAGATCTCGGTAAAGCGGGCTGAAGAATTTCTGATGTGATGGCTTTCAACCGGGCTGGCCCCCTTTGCCGGGATGACATTGCATACACGGCGCATGCGTAAAGTTGAAAAATATAACAAATATCACGTCATCAGTTCTTTAGCCCGGTTAAGCGGGCTGATACTTTTCCATGTGATCATAAAAATTTATCAGCCCGCCTAACCGAGCCAGCCCGGTTTACCGGGATAGCCCTCCTCATGTGATCACCCCCTAAGTGCCAATTTAATAACCTCTCACTTTTTAACTCCTCGGCAAAAAATTATATAACAAACCTTATCATTTGACCATAAACATTTTCATTTCATTATAAGTCCAAAAAAAGTTTTTTTGCGGTATTAAATTCAATTCCACCCTGATTAGTAAGGACAACATTTTTATCTGTGCATCAGGTGGATGGTAGTTATACTTGTTTCATCATACATTTTTCTCATTGTTTTCAATGTACACGCAATAACTGGCAAAAATTTTGCAACTTTGGGGAAATATAAAGTCGCATTTTTGCGAATCTTGTATTGATATTCGTATTAAGCTTCCAAATTACGTCTTTATGGTCAGGATAGGCAGAAATAACAATTTTCTCTTTAGGTGGAGAAACGGCTTAAATGCAATTAAAAACGGAAAATTTGAAACTTAAATTATCTAACTGGGCCACGTATAAAAGTGGCAATTGTCTTGTCCTTGAGCGATAGAAAATTAAAATGAGGAATCATGTGTTTGAAGTAAATCATATTTGTCAATAATCTTTCGCTCTATACAAAGTGGTGCAACCTCCTCAATGTTAGCCGCTTAAGGGCAGTGGCAAATCTCTTGTCGCAGGGATATGATTTAGAATAGTATAGTTCTTTTTTGTGTTTTTTTTGTGTTTTTTTTGTGTTTTTTTTTATTGAATTGATCATCACGTACACAAAAACAAATACAAATACAAACATTAAGGGACCCTACTTCTGCAAGGCGCTCAAGGCGATATCGCCAGAAGTAGGATCCGAAAATAAATTAGATGAAAAAATAAAAATAAAGAAAGTTATATAATCAATGAAAGAGTGGACCACTAAACCTGTTCGTACCACAAATGAATGTAATAACATGACTAAGAATATCATGATTAGTATGATCTGAAAGATTTGAGTCACCAAAAAGCAAAAGTTTGCAAAGAGATTCAGGGCTTCGTGGCACAAATGTCACGTTGAGGTTTTTGAGATTGTCAAAGAGCGAGAGTCTTTCGTTAGAAAAATAAGAGCATTGCAATAGGAAATGTTCAGTTTTTTGTATTTTATACCAGCTTCTCTTATAGCATTGGAATTCAGCTAAATCGACAACATTTAGTTGTTGCAATTATTGTTGTCTGGTTGTTGCTGAGGTTGTAAAGGAGTACTCTCAGTACTACTTGCTAACACAACGTGAATCACACTCTAAGAATACCAGTGCCTCCGTCACTAGCGCATGCATGTATGTATGTATAATGCAGAACAAATTATTGCCACATCCCAAGATCTCAAATTCTTGTCCTTGTTTCATTGGAACAATGACTTTGTTTCCTTTGAGACCTTTTTTTTAAGGTTTTGTCCGCCCGTGATACATTTCACGAAATCTTACTCAATCTCGTTGAGACTTATTTTGATTACCTCTGCTGTCCCTTACTTCTCTTATTTCTGAAAACAGAGTAGCGGAGTACAGGCAGATCCTGAGGGTAGTCAAAATTTATGAAGGAGAGTTGAGCTATCTGGAATAGTAGCTACAGTTTAACGTGCTAACAACCTAATGTACACCTAACATAGAGAAGGAATATCATTACACCACACTCCTTCAGGCCTGAATCTTCCTGTACTTGCGAGGGCCTCTTATTGTCCGGTCAAGGTTCTTAAAAAAACCTTTAGCAAAATAAAAATTTTTTCCTGTGACGGGAAGTACGTTTACATTTTACGTTTCCCGTAAAACGCAAGATGCGGGGAAAAAATAATTCCAGAATGATGATACGGCTGTGGCGCCATCAAAATCTTTGAACGACGATACCTCTGCAGCGGTTGGTCGTGGCAAAAACGATTGTTTAATCAGTTTCCCGCTTGATGAGCTTTTTTTGAGCACATCATTGTCAAAATCAAAACCCGAAAAAAAACTTTTACGTGGGATACTAGTATAAGCATACATAAAAGTACAATGTGAGTTAATAAACATCACGTAGGTTTCATTATACTGAAATATGACATTCGAAGAATTTTTAAAACGAAAACTTAGCAACACATTCAATGCATCCGAAGATTTTATATGAGAAAGCTCGTATCAGAATAACGTAATTTTATAAAAACACGGGTAATTTTATGAGTACTTTTATCGGGGAATGTTGTGGGACATTATTGCATTGTTAGAAACGAAAAACATAAACTTATTTTTCGATATCATTAACCATTAATCGACCGTACAAACTTTGTTAATCAAATTTTGCTTACCGTTGCAACATCACACTTAATATCTTTTTCCGATTCGGTTTATCGGGTTCATAACATGAGATGACATAGATTTAAATACAGCATCTTAGTGTAAGAATTTATATTTTTTAGTTGGGCTCATTTTAAGGTTTTCAAAACAGAACGGCACCGCAAACTTCGATTCGAGTGGATATTTATCAATAAAGAGATTAAAACAACCCACAACTTGGTTCCAACGGAGAGTTCATTATAAAGAAAGAATGCAAAATGTTACTACTTGAAATAATCAAAACATCCTGGATGGAGGGTGGGAATCAATTTACATTTGTTTACATTAAGTTGTGTAAATAATGCGTTATTTTGTCACTTTCCAAACAGTTTGAGTTCTGTGAATAACAAACGAAGATTTGAAGAAACAAGCATCAAGTGCACGGTATATGATATTAGGATTTAATTCACTTCATTTTCACAGTTTCTTCCATTGTCTGTCGATCATATGTGGAATTTAAATTTTCACACTGTTGATAAAAATTGAGAATTTTAACTTTCGGTTTAAAAACATAGGTACCTATAGGTAAGCATTTCTATTTGGCATTGCTGCTATTACAGATTACGCATATTCTAAAAGAACTTCGATGCATTTCATACATTTGCTCATGTTTATGACGGTAGCAATGAAAGCGAATATCATATTAAAGCACCCTATAAGGGTCTGTTACAAAAATGCTTGTTTTTTATCGGACGGACAAATCGATATTTAGAGCTATATAAAAAACATGATTTCTACAAGGATGATAGTCTAAAAATATTGAAACAAACAGTTATCGTGTCGGATGGACAAAATGCTTATACTTTTGTAACAGACAAACAACTACTGCACCTTTTTTGTAATGTTAAATGTTAAACGTTAATAAGTTTGACTTGATTTGTTCTTACACATTTTCTTCTAAAACAAGTTTTGATGCTATCCACATACGCATCTATGAACTGCTACAAAACATGGAATATGGAATAGATCAGACATCTTAAGGATAATGCTCAGTTGAGAAGGTGTTTTTGGATTCCGTATTTGATTAAGTTGAAGTACATAGTGTAAAACCTTCCTATAGTAAATTTCATGGTAGGACCAAAATAATTTTGTCCTTTTGATGTCGTTCATTCAGTAGAGCACTAACAATGACATCATATTGAAAAGCTTTTCAGTCTTCAAATTGTTTTGATTTTATTCCATTTTAACCAACATACCTTTGCGTGAAAAAAGCTAATACGTAGAAATTTTCGAGAAACATAGGAAGTTATTAAGTTGACAAGGTTTCATGAAATCTTTCATTCAAAATTCACCACTTGTCATTGTAAAAATAGATGGATGATGAAGCCTCTCTGATAGCTGATTTTTCTCTGGGATGATGTTTTCAGTTACTTTCTCTTTTTGCACAGAAACTGTCAACTTTAGACCAATTCCACTGTGAGCGCCTATGTTCATGCTGAATCACGTTACGCTTCTCTTTCTCGGGAAACTCCATCAATCCAGCTAAGCGGTTAATTTGTGATAATATGATAAAAGCGGACTTTTTTCTCTGTTTATTGTAAAAGTCTTCATAAATTCAAATTCCTTTTTAGGTAAGAAGCTGTGAAATATGCAAGAAAGTTCAAATGTTGTTCATGCTGGAGGAGTACCTATGTTTACTCCAGGAACTACAGCAACGGTAACTCCATCCCACAGCAGGCTGAACGTAACAGCAGTGAAAGGCCTGAGTAAGTAAATGTAGAAAGTTGTCCAATCTCTGAATAATGTCATTAAAAACAAAAACAATCCATTCATTTTTTTGCAATATTCCTTCAGTTGTTTGTTTTAGTTGCTCCTCGTTTTAGTTTTGTTATCTTCAGGTATATCACAGGCCATACTGGGTGGAATCTCTTTGCTGATTGGAATAATTCTAGTCCTTGCCTACAGCAATTATTGGTTTACAATGCTTTCTGGTGGGATTTGGGGAGGTTTCTGGATTCTTATAACTGGAGTATTAGGAATAGTTGCTGCTCAATCACCCAATAGTGGATGCCTGATTGGTACTACTCTTGCTTTTAATATCATTGCAATACTTTTGACTGTTGCTGACGGGATCATATCTTCAATTATACTGATGTAAGATATAAAAGACACTATTTGCTTTTTTTTAATTTTCAAGTACACATTAAATTCTCGATAACTCGAGATCTTCCCATGTACTGAATGTTTGGGAGTCTTCACAGAGTCTTAGCTCAGACAGATCAGTTGAACAGTTCAAATTACTGCAAGATTAGCATGCTATTTGTTTTCAAGGGATTATGATTTTCAAGAAAAATAAGTTTCATTATTAAATGTCTTTGAAATTGCAACCTTCATGGAATAGAGCTCTAAAAAGATGCATCAGAAATATTTAATTCACAGAGTAGAGATCGCTTCAGCAGGAATATCTTCTTCTAAATGAAAAACAAAACATCAAAAATCATTAATTGACTTTAGGACAGCCGTGGTGAAGTAAAGTATTTAAAATACCCGTGTTTTCTCCTTCACCTCTTCCTCTTCCTCCTCCTCCTCCGGCAATCTACAATGCTTTATTTTTGAGAAGAGATAAGTGACGTGTGTTACGTCCTGAAGTCTTCAAACCAAGCAGCTTCTTGTTAAGATCGTTAAAGTATGTAAAGGGTAGGTCAGGCTCCAAATTCAAACTATTGTACAGAAGATTAATGATAGATCGATAACTTCCATTATATACTGTTTACTAAAAATCAGTAAACATGTTAGAGGTTTCTTGCCAGTAAAATCTTCAATTTAGTCATTTTCTATCCAATAGATACGTGAAGAAGTGCAGTTTTGACAATTTCTACCAGTACTACACGGTGGGAACAGCATACAGATGCACTCATTCTCGTTCCGGTATAACAGCTTTGACTGGCACGTTGATGGCAATAATGATTGTTGAAATCTTTCTGGCACTCATCACATCCATCTACTGTTGCAGTGGTTGCTGTGGCTCCGCGACACAAGGTAATTGCAAAATAAAACCAATGGTTAATATTATTCTTTGCTGGTATATATCAGTTCAGTTTCTATAAGATTTTTACCAAACCCTTCTGGTATGGTCATTGATCTATTACCTGTTTAAAATAAAGTGTTACATAGGTATGGTAAAACGTTTTATAAAAAGGAAATGTTCTGGAATTTTAATTAAATGGACAAGTAATGAGGTTGAGGAAAACGTTTCTTGTACAGATCGCTATGAAAATTTTAGTTTTCTACGAGGTTGGCGGAAACACATACGGATATGTTGAAAATGTCATGGTTTATAATTTCCTTTAACGATTCCTGTAAAAAATATAACTTCTTGTATTCCGTAGTCACTACAGATTAGATCACTTTTTGAATCAGAACTGTGGCCTGCTGCCATCTGTATCCAATTTCTAAAGATGTTGTGGCTTAACTTGCAACGGGCTTATCAGGAAGCATTTAAGAACACATTCTGAACAGTTCTGAAAACAATTTACAAAAACACTACAATTTCTTTATTACATCTGTTTGCATGATATCTTTAGGTGTTGTTATAAACCAGTACCCAAATCAAGTAATGGTTACGAGTGGCGTCAATGCTGGCGTGCAACAGCCAATGGTTTGCCATCCTGCACCGGCAAATTATTTTCAACAGCCACACAGTGGCGTTTTTCCTGGAGCCTGTGCTTATTCTATGCAAGAAACGGACAAATCTGGCTTAATCACAAACGCAGCATTAATTTCTTCTGACCCGCCTCCATACAAACCACAGGCAAATGCTCACTAGATAATCCTTCAATGTGGCAAAGAAATCACCTTTTTTGCATTGGAAGAAATTACATGGATACATATAATTTGTTTAAACGCATTTGTCTTCTCTCTAGTTTAATGTTTTCTTCATTAGAGACAGAATGGTTGTACGCAAAGATTAAGCTAAAATTTTAATAGATAGAATGCCAAAGTTTCGTTTTCTTGCAATTCCCGTTTCCCAAACTGAAGAACTCAAAAGGATTTTGATTAAACCATTTGATATTTAGATAAATGGACATATTTTTCCGACTTATTTCCAAAAATGAAACTGTTTTCATTAATTAGATAGGAAGAATAGAAAACTACCGAATTTTTACTCAATGTTTAATATCTCAAATTTAATTTCTCCTTTGTAGTTACCTTAGGCTCTGATGGGACGATATGACGGGATCGCACTATATGACATTTTCGTTATTATATCACACATTGGATAAGTTATAATAAAAAAATGATTTTGCTTAAATGGGGGTCTCATTTGCATAGAAGTACGATATCACCTAGTGCTGCTATGTTTATTTCGTGGTGTGATATAAGGAGCGTCATTTCGTGATAAACCAATAAACCGTATGTTGTTTTGCCAGAGTGATGATTGTTTCATGACATCCTAGGCCAGAATTCATTCTTAAGAACTTTTGTCCCTTATAAAGTTTACCGATACCGTAGACAATACCATTGATGGTCTCATTTTACTAACAATTTGCGAAAATTAATAGCCGCGAAATACAATTTTTTTCTGACTTGAGAGAATTAATATCCGTGAAAAGTAAGGTAAAAACAATATGACAATATTATAACTACTATAACAATAGTAGCTATAATCATATTCATTCTGCGACTATCAGGAATATCAAAATGTTCAAAATGTTCAAAACAAGATCACGCTTTTTATGGCGACGTCCTTTTTACTTTATTATTACACTGTCTCGTATTTCGGTAAACAGATTTTCCAGTAAATAGGCTAATCCTAAAACCTTTAAGAAATCAACGTAAAATAGTTTGAAAAAACAAATTATAGCCTGAACCTACAACGCACTAACCGAAACAAATTTTACAAGGTTTTTTACCATGTTGTTTTGATGCTTTCATATTCAGATGAACTAAGCGCAAGAGGGTAGCCTTTGTGTAGGGGAGTTTAACCATAAAAGAAAAATGTTCAGATTGGTAATATAGATCGAACTTACAAATTATGTTAATGCGCTTCTCCACAAGTTGCAACTACTCTCTAGCTCCGCCGCTACAGATCATCATCCATCTTTTTGTATACCTATGTTCTAAACAGGTTCTGCTGAAATCATATATGTAATTCATCTCTGTCGTATCAAGTCCAACCTTTCTAGCAAAAGCGTTAAATTCTTGATTGTGCGGTAATCCGTTCGCGCTGTCGTGTTGAAAGCCAGCAGATCCGTATGTATATTTATGTATTTTTCCTTAAGCTTTTTTCACATGCACGTAATTTTTTTCGTAACAACTCACGAACCTTTTTTCGTAAGTTCTTACGAAGAAAAAATGCATTGACGGAGATTTTCATTCACATGCACTAAAATTTGCTGCAATTAAAAATACAATGTACATTTGGAACGTTTGGAAATAGATCTTTAGCAAAAAATGATGTAATTTCGAACAAAAGACGTCATCTCGAACGCTCGATCTAATTTTTCGAACGTTTTTTTCTTCTTGAGGCTTACGGAGGCTTACGACGAATTTCTTAAAAACAAAATTTTTTGTTTTTAAGCTTATTTCACATGCACGTAATTTTTTTACGTAACGTCTTACGTTACGTTTACGTTGAAAACTACGTAATAGGCTTACGTAAAAACTACGTAAAGCAGGTTGAGAGATGCGACGGTCACATGTACGAAAGTTTCATTCATATACGTAAACAATAAGCAGCAAGAGAATTTTTTTTGAAATCATTTTCAAAGATGGCAGCACTAAACAAACATCACATGCTTGCAGTAGCAATCATAATTTTGAGAAGGCGTCGTCGACGTCGACAAAAAGAAAAAGAAAGGGGTAGAAGGTTTTGGATAAGACCGACAAACCAGGACAGGAACCGGAGTGGTATCCTTTGATATCCTTTCTATGGAAGTCTGGATGACTTTTGTCATAGAGAACGTCAAATTGTTCAACAGCTATCGAAAGCTCTTCGTCAGCCACCATCTTGTATTTGAGTGAGCTTGTTTTTTTTTTTTTAAACAAAAATAGCTTCGGAATGTAATTTTCGAACGTTTTATATTCGAAAAACGTCATTCAAATGCTATTGCGCAATATTTTTTCTTCTTATTTTCTTCTTGGTCTTACGGACGGCTTACGGGCAGTCCCTTGCGATCAAAATTTTTTCATCGCAAGGAAATCGTCGTAAGGCTCTTACGGGACGTCGTAAAGGCTTATGTAAAAACTTGACGTAAGGAAAAGAAGCGTCACATGTACGTCAGATTTTACGTAAGCGTAAGAGAATGAATGAACCACGTAATTTACGTAAGGCTTACGTTGAAAAATTACGTGCATGTGAAATAAGCTTTAAGGAAATCGTCGTAAGGGCTCATGAACGTCCGTAAGACCTTACGAAAACTTTTCCTTGAGGAGAGAATGAATGAACATTCTTGAGCTTACGTAAAATTTTACGTACATGTGAAAAAAGCTTTATGCTTGTGAAAAATACCTTGCACACTGCTTTCTAATCAATTGACTGATGCAGAGTGCAGCTGAAGACATGGTTAAAATTTCGTCAAGGGAATAGATACTAAATAGAATACCAATGGTTTCCAGTTGCTTTGCAGTTACGAGAGCACGTCAGAGGATTGAATTTCCAAGGCTTAACAGGACCAATAAGTTACAAAACACAACTTCATAATATCTGGAATCGCATTGGGCGGTTAGCAATCTGGTCCAACGGGCGTACTAAGGAAGCGATATATGCTGGTAAACACGATACAGGAACCGACAGGTTGTCGTTGGTGCCGGAATCTGCCAAGATTCTCTTTCAAAACGGCGACGTCCCAAAAGACGAAGCTTCATATGTTACCGTGTTTTCCGATTTTAATGAACCATTATTTATCACTATGTGGATTGTAGCTGCCATTGGAATCATACTGGCAATATGCTTCCTGATTGCGATATTTGTGTTTTCACAAGACAGGCAGGTTGCTAGAAACTATCTACTGCCGTTCGTTGTTTTGTTTGTCTCTGTAATAAACATTTTGACGTATCAGTTAGCCCTAAATAAACATATTGATAAGATATGTAAGTAGTGTGCTACACAAACCGCATGTTGTCCAAAACACGTGTTTACATTGTTTAACGATTTCTGAACTGCAACTATTGCTTTATCTAGTGGATTTTTTTGTGAGATTTTGAATAACTCTTCCAGTCTCCTTCATTACACTATTACCAAAAATATTGGAATTTTAAAACTTATTATGGCCCGATGTACGAGAAAAAATACAACTTCATAATACAGTTACTATTACCAAGCATTCTTTCTAGAAATAAAGCGATAACATAGAAACAGCCAATAACACGAATTATCATTTATAATGAAATTCTTGCTAGCACAGATGATCAGTAACATTGTACAATATGCATGGAAAGATGAATTTAAGATGATCAATTAATGTTAAAAAGATAATTTCAGTTGAAGAGGTTTGAAACCCTAAAATTTGTTATGTTTAAATATTTTGAGCAGATATTATTGAGACCTTGTTCAACAACCTAATCATTCTAGATGGCTGCACTGTAGTGTAACATCGTGGACCCTCAACTATATACTCAGTCGTCTTCCGGTGAACAACAAGAACAATAAACATTGTCTGGTGGAGGAATCCCAGTAAGACCTATACCGTGTTCGGTGCACTTTTGACCAATGAAATTGGAACTTCCTGGCCCTTTTTTTCAAAAATATTTTTACAGGATAGGTACACTTCAGTTAAAATAACCGCCGTGTGTGTCCTATTACAACAACAAAAAAAATACAAAAACAGTAATAGTGCAGGCCATTTTGTAGTCCTGTATGCACAAAGGTGTTAAGGGGCCTGACTCCCTTTCAGCAGCGATTTTTGACAAAATGTTTGAGATTATCAATTTTAATGCAAACTTTATCGTAGATTTCGATTTTGGAGCCAGAATTTTCTTAAAATAAACACATTTTATGATACAGAAGGATTTATACAAGTCAGTGCTGCTAAAGTGTCTTAGCAACACCCTTAGCAACAGGTTTACCCTTTGTTTTCTTGAATTTTGTGCGGCCTTTGCGGAAAAACTCTCGATAACACAGGGTGCTTTCCCATATGTATACTTTATACATATGTATACACGAGTCATTAACGGGTCTAATAGTCATTGGTTTGCATTACAATCTTATTTCAAAGGGTAGATGCTAAATGGTGTAGGATTCCGTACTTACAACTAGATATCATATAATTTTAACTCGAATTTATCATAGCTTTTCGAAAAGCGAAATGCTCGTATGTAAAAAATTCAATATCTGCGCGCATTAACGAAGAGAAAATTATTGTGTAATTTCCGTCTTTTCTAATACACGGGTTGCAAAATAAAACGTTCCGCAAATTATATATGTAGAATTTACCGAATGCATTTTTTTCGAGTAAAAATCAAAGTGAAATCGGTGCCAGAAACAACTATGAGTATAAGTGAACCTTTGGCTCTTGAAACTGAGCATTCCATCGAGTATTTTAAGTTATTCAGCAAACAAGCATTAAATCAATACCTTATCTTGAGAAAGAAATCAACAAGTGGGTCGTTCCAAACAGGATTATCAAACAAGATTCGCAAAAATGTCACTGTATATATTTCCCCAAAGTTGCAAAATTTTATTAATTAATAAATAATTCATTATGTGTACATTGATAGAAAGTGATATAAAATTGATATAAAGTGACTCGAAGCATAGAAATACGAAAAGAGATAGAATAACATCAAACTTTAGCTCACCTTAGCTCTATTCAAATTTCTATTCAATTTTCAAACAATAAGAATCCATGCGTGTTGCCTCGCCTCATTCTCTTTTATGCAATGTTTATTATTTTTTAACTACTCGGTAAAATTTGAAGTAAAAACCGAAAATTTTAAATCAAAAACGAGTATACTTAACAAGTTTATTCGTGAAAACAAACATGCTATCCTTATTAGGGCTTCTAAAAGCTACTTTTCTCAGAAAATCGGAACTGAATTCGTTTTTTCGTTTTTATGTTATAATGAAAAACATATTTTCGGGTTTTCATTTCACATACTCGGACGTTTGTTTCATTATTTTATGAACTAAAAGCGTTTTCAAGTTGTTTTCACTATTACGACCTCCTAAGGAATATAGAATGTTGTGGTGTAAGTATCGGGACCGAAACTAATTGGCGTCCTCTTAATTATGGTCATAAACATTGTTTACACTTTCTTAATTGTCGGCGAATAATTATCACGCCGAAAAAATAAATTTACCAATCAAAATCTCTGGTATTGAACAATAGCGCACGTGCACAGCTGTATTATTTTAAGTTTGTAAAAACAATCTCCTAAGGTTGAGTGAGAAGAAAGTTATGTTTCTGCCAAACCAGATTATAAAGATCATACTTTGATCATTCATACTTTTACAGAAACCTTCCAGAAAAAAAAGTTGAAGTATTTTTCTCCAATTTTAGGCAGTCAGAATATACATTTTATACATAAATATACTTTTAATGCCATTTATATATGTCAAGGCAACTCTTTTAAGAATCTTTTGATATTTACGACAAAGCAGTGAAGTGGTGATATTATTCAATGTAGTGATGATCTCTGTTTTATCTGAAAGCTGGCAGCTTGTCCGGAGAACATTGTTCATAGTAAAAACAATTTATAACAACTTGTAAAATTGTTCGTGTTTGTTCAAACAGAAATGAATAAAGATCCTCCAACGAACAAACAATGTTAAATCTAGTTAGTTCTATTGAATGTTTTTATCTAAACAAAACATATAATAATGTTAATACAATGGCTTTATAAAATCATTCATCCCCCTCCAGTTTGAAGTAGTCAAATTGCGATGTAATAAAGTCATTTCCACAGTCCTGTTTCTGGTTCATAACGGCGCGGAGGTTGTTTATGGCGCCGTGGCCTAGTGTTTACTCCTGCAGGGGGAGAACCTGCATCAACAGAGGACCGATTCAAAGGTGGAGAATCATCATGATCAGGCGGCCCATCGATTGCAGTCGGGTTCGGCAGCAGATCAACTTCAGGAAGAGGAATAACAGCATCTGGAACAGGAATGGCAGCAACTGGAGCCTTATCAGCAATGACAACATCGTCCGGTGCTGGTAGCCGTACAGGAATGATAGCGGAGGGATTGGGCTGTGTCTTGGAAACATTGGTCTGTCTGCCGAGGGGGGGTTGGTGGCTTATCTCGGGAGATGCAGGTTTAAATTGGCGTAGATACTGCCTGTTTCTCCGTGTTACTCGACCGGTGCCATCGACTTTCAACGTGTAGCTGCTGTGACCATGATCTTCCACAACAGTGCCCGAGCGATCCCAACGTTTTGGATGAGAGCCAGTCTGGTTTTGTATATAGCATCGATCACCTATGTGCAGTGGATGGAGGAGACGGGAGTGGTTGTTCCCCTCCTCAGCAATGCGATGGAAACGATGGCGAAGGGCTTCTTCCTTTAGTCTCCAGGCATTACGCCAAAGTGGGCAGATGTTGCCATTATTAAACTTCTCTAGACGATTGATGAAGGCAAACGCATCACGGATGGGCCGGCCAAAGACTATCTCGGCCGGAGATATGTTGCAGTCTGGGTCGGGGGTGTTCCGTAGGTGCATCATCGCACGTAAGAAGCGGTCCGTGTCAAGAGCTCCCGACGGGGATGTGTTAGACCGGAGTAATCGTTTTGTTGTCTTGACAGCAACCTCAGCTCGTCCATTGGACTTTGGGTGATAGGCTGAAGACAAGCGATGACGGACCCCCCAACGTGATAGGAAGTCCTTGGTGGCTGCACTCGTGAATTCAGGCCCTCCATCACTTGATAGCTCCTCAGGAACCCCAAATCGAGCAAAGCAATTGCGGAGGCAGCAGATTAGCCCTTCCGAACCGGCCTGTGGTGACCCCTTGGGTGAACGAAAAACATCTGACCAACCTGACAATCGGTCACCAACAACAAGGTAGTGCTGTCCAATGCAGTCAAAGAAGTCGGCAAAAGTTTGTTCGAAAGGCGTTGATGGAGGGATAGCCGGAACGCTAGGTAGACGTGGCTGAGAAGGTGCATTTTTGACACAATCAGAGCATGATTGACGACGATGCTCAATGTCTTCTGTCATACCTGGCCAGAAAACGACAGCTCGGGCACGAAGGGCCATTGTTGAAGCACCTTGATGGGCAGAGTGTAGGACATCGAGCACTATGGGTCTGAGGGAAGGTGGAACAACAACACGATCGTTGTAGACGATGACGTCCTCAACAACATTTAGATTATCGCGATACCGCCAATAAGCAGCCGTTGATGGATTTGTCCGATATTCATCTGTAAAACCTTGGGTGATTGCCTTTCTAAGGATAATGAAGACAGGATCGTTGCGAGTCTCTACGACCAGGGTTTCCCATGTGATTGACATCAGATTACGAGTGTCAGTCTGAATGGAAGCAGCAGCCATACACTCAAACCATGGAACATCTACGTTGTCCATATCAGAAGACGGGTTACGAGAGGTGGCATTTGCAGCAGAGTTATGTTTACCTGGTACCCAGATTATGTTAAAGTACCAAGGTAATGTTCTTTGTTTTAATTTAAAGAGTCTCGTATTGGGGATTTCATCAAGTGTCCTGTCCCCGTATACCCTGATGAGAGGTTCATGGTCAGTGGCGATAGTAAGGGAACGACAACCCAACGTGAAATACTTGGTCTGTTCTAGGGCAAACGTGACAGCCAGGGCCTCTCCTTCAATCGGTGCATAGTTTTGTTCAGCAGGAGACAAGAAACGGGAACCGGCCAAGGTGATACGCCAACCGTCTCCACAGCACTCTGGTGTTAAATCTGTACAGGAACAGTGTTTTTGCAAGAGGAAGTAGCCGATCCCTTTCTTAGACCAATCGGTACGGAGGCAAGTGGGTCTCTCAAGGTCGAATATTTCAACACCTTCACGAATCGCATCAACAATGGCAGACTTGGATTTCTGGAAGGCGTCGTCAAGTTCGGCAGTCCATTCAAAAGGTTGTCGCGGTGACAGGAATGGGCGAAAGGGCTCCAGGTGTACGCGGAGTTGAGCATAGTTGCCGACTTGGTTGACTAATCCGAACCAGCTTCGTATGTCAGTGGTTGATTTGGGCGTGGGAAAATTCTTGATGGAATTGTAGAATTTCGGAAGTGGATCAATCCTTTCGTCGGTGATGTGGAACCCCGCAAAGTCAACATCATGACAAGCAAATTGAAATTTATCAGGGTTCAAGACAATGCCAGCTTTACCAACAGTCGACAGAAATTCGATTGCTCTCCACCAGTGTTCCTCAAGGTCACTGTCATAGAAGATGGTATCATCCACAATACGTTCCTTTCTATCAAAGTCAGCCAGAATGGCATCAAAACGGCGATTGTAGCCATCACCAGACGACAAGAAACCTTGAGGGGCTCGCTTGTATCGCCACCTACCAAATGTGGTAATAAACGTAGTAAGATGGCGATCAGATTCACGGAGTTGAACGCTGTGGAAACCATTCCACGCATCAGTGACTGTCTTCCATGTGTTGCGAGGTATACGTCTGGCAAGGTGGAATGGTGACTCCGCATTGTGTGTTTCTCGTCTGCAATGTTTGTTTAGGGGTGAAAGGTCTACAGTGCGACGTGGGGAACCATCGTGCTTACGTGTTACAACCATACGATGGCACCATTCTGAGGGCTCACCATAGGGAACCCGTTCAATAACTCCAAGCGATTCATCGCGGAGAAGATCCTGGTGAACTTGTTTCTGCCAATGGATTGGAACAGGGATCGCTTTGTGCCGAGCGACAGGCTTTACATTGTCCTTCAAGTGGATTTCAACTGGTGGACCTGTCATAGTAGGCAGTTTCTGGTGTGGACAGGTATTGAAGGTTGAACCAGTAGTATTCGAGTAGCCATTGACGCATCTTGAAGTTGTTCCCTTCGGAGCAATGGAATGGCAGTTTCGCAGGACGAGGAGGAACAGGCGTCCTTTCAGGGCATTGACAAAAATCGTCCTCTTCTGTTCCGAAAATCTGGCTGACAGGTTGGTCAGCAGGGGAAGGCGGTTCATCAATGGAGGGACCAGAAGGCTTGAACTGGCCAACAGATGGAAATTCATGGTTAACGATGCCAAGAGAAAGCATTGTCTCATAGGACAGGTACATGGATTTCACGTCCGGACTGACATAGATTATCGAACGACAAATGATAAGACCACCAGACTTTGCTTTGCCTTTCAATATACCACGAAATGCACCCTCAATTCGAATCGGAGAAAGATTTGCTGCGTTGCACGAGAGCTTGACTGGTGACAGGTCAGACATGCTAAATCCCGCTTTTAAAAATTCACTAAGCGACCATAGATCTGACTGTGCTCCTGAGTCTGCAACAGCTGAAATGTTTACCTGACCTGGTTTATGGTTGTCAATACTGATGTTGAGAGGAACCCGAGGATGAGCGGTGATTTTAGCTCTCTTCCATTCTCCTTTCGTGAATATGTGATGGTTAAGCTTATAAGTCTTTTGACTGGGTTGACGTGACGGTATGTTGATGGCTGTTACCTGACCAAATGGATCATCGGCAGCAGATATAGAACCGGAGACGCTCTCTGGTTTTGATAGAGAATGTTTTTTCCGCCAGCAGGGTTGACAACAGGTGTGGGGACGCTTATTCCAGCCACGAGACTTTTTGGTGAACACATGGAACTGAGATCCACAATCCGGACATTGAGCAGTTTTCGACTGGTCTAACTTCGAAGGTGAAGGAACACGTGACCGAGGATCTTTCTGGCTGGATCTATCCCGGAAAGAGCGCCTGTTTTGGACAGGGCAGAAACAATGGATGATGGATTGGCATTTCGAGCAGTTTCTCTGGTCTCAACAAATGCAATAGTGTCACTGATCGATTTTGTCTGAATCCCATCAGTACTCAAAGCCTCACGTCGGATATCAAGATCAGCTATTCCATTAAGAAGCACATTACGAATAGCCTCGTCAGTATAGTAGGTCTCACCAGTAAGAGCATTATGACAGTGCGAGCAGGTTATATCAAAGTTAGTTTTAAACTCACATGTTTCCGCTTTGCCTTGTACACGGGCTGCAAATGTACGAAATGGTTCATCTGGATCTTGACGCACGGATGACAGATCCGAACGCAAGACACCAAGGGCAACAGGGACAACAGCGATCGATTTCAGGAAAGCTAATGCCTCATCAAGAGGCTTGGTGGTGGATCCTGGGTGGGCTCTTAACACTATATTACCCAATTGCTCCGTGGTGCATTCAAGCAGTTGGGTAGGAGCTGCTGTATTGGTAATGTTTGAGCCGATGCGGAAGGTCTCCCATCTCCTCAAGAATGCGTTCCAATCTTCTCCAGTGGAGTTTTGTTGGATCTTCGGGCGAACAAGTTTAGGTGCATGGCAAGCTGGTGATGGTGTTGCGGGTGGCGGGTTGTTGTGAGCATGGGCATGAAGATTCAGGATAGCCGCAGCCCCAATAACGTCAACATCATCTGTTTGGAAGCCACAATGCTGGATCGGACATGCAAGAATGACCATTCTGCAGCATTAGTGGATATGAAGAGTTGTCGGTAGTGTACTATGTCAGTACTGGTTTGCAGATAATACTCCTGTGATGACCAGAACAGTAAAAGATAAAAACATGAATAAAGATCCTCCAACGAACAAACAATGTTAAATCTAGTTAGTTCTATTGAATGTTTTTATCTAAACAAAACATATAATAATGTTAATACAATGGCTTTATAAAATCATTCAAGAAATATCAAAGGTTGGTTTCAGTTAAATATCAAAGGAATTTCCACTTCAAAACATACATGTTCATTACGAGAATCAAGTGTACTTTCGTCAAAGTTATTTTGTCTTCATTTGTATCAACATCAATCTCAAAATCTTTAATATGATTTTACCAGAGATAGGTAACAATTTCTGATTTTGCATATTTGATTAGCTGATCACGAGAAAGCAATGAATACGAATATTATTCTCGTCAAATCATAAAATGCAAACTTATTTTTTTCGTTTTGCTATCATCTGAATAATTCTAATAATTTTCATAATTATGCAGAATTGATAAAAAGACATTACCTGAAGTCCCACATTTTGAAAAATTAACAATAGATCTCGAGATCTGAATTACGACTTTTATTACGAGGAACAATAGACTTCCATATATAGCGCGAAATTTTAAATTTTTAAAATTCAACTTTGTATACGGCCACCAGTAATTACAACACGGATGGTACAAAGGAAATTTCATCGATGTTATTCTATCTCTTTTCGTATTTCTATGCTCGAAGTTACTATAGACATTCAAAAATAAAGAGTTAAGAATTAAAAGACCTATAAATGCAACTAATATTTCCCCTAACACAACTGAATATCAATAAGCAATTGAATCATAATAAAAACATATGATCTATATTCCTGCAGAAGACAAGTTAAAGGATAGGCCTTTAAACCATAAAATCACAGGAAACAATATAATTCAAGAGAACACTTGCTTTTTGTCTTGGATAAAATAATTATACATTATGCAATCAAATTTGTATACCAGGTTTACAAAAGAAAATTTTCAGACCTAATTTTAATACTGATATATTAGTATTAAAAATACTTTGGAGTAGACAACAATCAAAGGAATCAAAATATCTACTAACAAGTGATATATATATATAACATTTTCAAATTAGGACAGAAAATTTATTTTCGAAAAAGGTGATAATTTTTGAAAATTAAATTCAAATATATATTCAGATATATCTATTCAAAAAAAATGTTTATACTCAATATTTATTAAAAAGAGAATAAGTTTCATTTTTGATTTTCAACTCAATATTTTGTAATGCATCCGCAGACCATTATCAAAAACTTTAGGCCCTGAAGAATATCTTCAATATTTATTATGTGAAAAAAATTAACCTTCTTGGAAAAAAATAACAGAACTTGATAGTGAAAATAGTAGAAGTTCGTGTTCTGGCTTTGGATTGTGTTTTGATTTATGTTCCATGTTTGTAAAATTGACAGTATTACTGTATTAAATGTTTACAAAATATATCATTATAATATACAGTTATATCGAAACAGTATACACGATCATGGAATTAATCCATAGTAAATTATGTTTCTGTTGTCTGAGTAAATGACTGTCAATTTGCCTAATTATTCCGCACGTTTTGAAAATTTACGAATTTCTTGTAACCGTTCGGGATACCCTGCACACGTCTGTTTCCTAAGCGGCGTTTATTGTGAGCATGCGCAGTTCGGTAGTTCAAATTTCACGAGTTTTCATGATGGCGGAAAGTCTTTTTCGACGCCCAGCAAAAATGTATAAAAGGCGCTTTTTCAGATGGCAAAAATCAATAAATAAATAAGCGTGATGTAAATGGAAGCTAGCAAGGAATATTCTGGGAAGCTCGAAGCTTTGTTTTCATCAGTTTACATCTACAGAAGTTAGTGTTTGTGGTGCTGTTTCACACTTCAAACAAGTATAGCAAATTTTGACTGATTTTACCGTCAAATTTGTATTAAGGATTTTCATATGATAATGAATTTTCCTGGCTTTGGTGTTGGGTTTTTCTAAAAGCCGAAAGAGCAAATTTTCATGTACAAAAAATTTCAAGCTTGTATCTGTTTTTTTGAAAGTTTAATGAAAGTGGATGTTGAGCACAAAAAACTCTTGAGGATCTTCATATTTTTCTTTGTTAGTTTCAATTTTGGGGGATATTTCAGATCATTGAATAGTTTCACTGGCTTATATATGCATGCTAATACCATTTACAAAATGAAAAATAATTAAAATCTGTATCAAAGTAAGTGAAAGTGCTAATGTCTATTTTTAAACGTCTTCGTTATTATCACAATGACCCCTCAGAGGACTAAGTCGACAGAAATGACTTGATCCTTAAGAAATCATCAAGAAAAGAACACCTACGCATTATAAACAATGTCACTTAGGAAGTCATCTGTTATATATAAAGGGAAAAGAAAATAGAAAGGGAGGGGGAAACCTAGAAAAGGCTACGAAAAAACTCCAAAACATTAATATACCTTTTGGGACACCAAACTTGGTAAGAAAAAGCTAATAAAGCATGATTTACAGTCAACCTACCCAGACACAGAATACCTTGATACATCTCTTTTAAAGTAAATTTTAAGCGTGACGTATTGTTTTATAAAGATTATCCATTCTTTTCATGAGAATTTGCAGAAACTCATACTAATATTTTCTGTTGATTTGAAGGGTTCTCTGATGGGTCTTTCCATAAAATGCATTTTTCAGGCTTTACGGCTTTACGAATGTCATGAACCTAGCTGTTATTTAAAAATGAAGGATCTTCTCTCACAGAATTCAATCTTTGCCCAGATGACTTGGGGGCTTTTATTAAGTGATTCTTTTTTATTAAGGATATTTTTATTGTAAGTCATAAGCATATTGTATAAAGAGACAGTTTTTTCTCCTAGCCTAAATGTTTATATGCAATTACACACAAATTGTAATCTGCCAAAACCTACCAGATTATATACCTTAAGGGAAGAAATTGTTTGCGAAAAAAATTTGTGCAGAACTTTCGCTCAAATCCTCAAAATTAAATTCCGTAAAAATGAATAAATATTGGTCATCCGCAAAAATAGATTCCGCAAAATTCTCCATGTTTTTTATCCATAAAGAATTGAATTTTCACTATGCTTTGCATATAAATACAAAACGTTTGAAAAATGATAAAGGAAAGAAGTTGAAGTTATTGAACATCTAAGGACTTATTACTCATTCGTCAATAACAATACAAGCAGCATCTGCACTTGCAAGAGGTTATTAAATTCCTTGCATCCGCAAAAATTAATTCTGCAAAATATGGCATTTTTGTGTCATTTATCCGCAAAAATATATTCGCAAAAATTTCTTCCACAAACCATTTCTTCCGTTAAGGTACACAAATGGGAACTAGGAGCAGAAATCTTTTTAAAGAAACGGTTGGCTAGCCATTTTCAACTCTTTTGATTAATTTCAATGTTTTATTTATATAAATACATAACAAAAGCAGATATCTTATAAATATTTTATATTATGAGAGGTGTGTACAACTACCAAGAGTGCTCAATGGTATTCCAGAGCATGAAATATATTTATACTAGTATCCCGGGTAAAAACTTTTTACCGAACTTAACTTCGAAAACATTAAGTCAAATCCACCATTCCCGTGTGACGAAAAAATAAATCATAGAATCGCAACTCAAAAACATTCCAGGAGGCGTCACTCGCCACCCATGTTCAGTATGCGTTGTGTCGCAGAATTTAAGTCTTGCAAAAGTTTCTTTTCAGGCATTAATTTTTTAATTCATTTCTTACATTCAGAAAATTTAAAACAGAAACAAATAGCAACATGGCTCAGAATATATATTCATACGCAGAAGAGAAGTAACTTTAATGTAAAAATATGCAATATATAACACAGAACCGTTTACTAAGACATACAAAACCAAACATTGAATAACATTACAAAAATGATACCTTCCAACTTTTTCTTTTGTTCAAAAGTTACATCTGGAATGCAACCATAAATGAATTTTTGAAATGATATAGTTAGTTCTTCCCAAAACCATCAACATCATGATTAAAACCATGAGTTTCATTTCTTTATGCTTTTTTTATTATTGCCTAAAAGAATAATGTTTCAATTGTAATACCGAAAAAGAAAAAAAAAGAAACAAAAAAAAAAAAGGAAATTCAAGTACGTATTTATCCTAAAAACAATAACTAAGAAGAAAAATTTACACAAAAGATAAAAAGTCACAAATAAAATCATAAATTCAAAGTTATATACCTAGGCATAGTACGTAAACGATTACCATAACACAAAATATGCATAAACGCGATAAAATATAAACTTAAGAAAAATACAGCCAACAACACTTATTTTTTGTAAGATAGTTTCATTGCACAGTCATTAAGTAAGTAAATCTTAAGTAACCCTCTCGACATTATAACCCATCTTGTGCTTCATTTCTATTTTAACAGATCAAAACATTAAAAAAACCTATACAAAAAACCTAATCATGCTATGACGAAATCTAAAGAAAAACAAAACAAAGTAAAAGAAACTTTGAAAATGTATTAACCTTAAAAATAATAATTAAAAACACAAACGCGGTGACAGAATTAGTATAGCTGAAAAATTTTTAACATATGAAAACATTCGTGGAGCCATTTTTTATTTCCAGTTCAAAGCTCCTCTCTGCTGGAAAATTCAAAACACAACAGTAAACATCCCTCTTATCCTTTATGTATCCACTAATACTAACAGTGTTTAACTAAATAGATACTATTTTAACTTTACCTTTCAATGCCAATTCACATTATCATGATAGTAAACAATATTGATCCATGTTCTGTAGCCATTATCAAACACTTCTAAACTCTTTTACTTTCTGTATTTCATACCTGTAAACAAATTAATAACACTCGATTAACTTTCCAGCATACTTTCCTATTGTAAAGATACACTTTCTCTTTGCTTTCTACTGAAATTCCAATACCATTTTTATACAGTGAAAGTCATGAAAATGCTTTCTTCGTAACTTCACTTCATAACTGTGGAGCCATTTTGAATTAAATAAAATAAGGAACAGCAACTTCGTTACCAAAACAAATCGCTCGAGGGACATGCATCTTAATGATTTGATCGTTTTAACTCTGTTTTTACTCTCTTTTAACGCTGTATTTACTAAATTCGTTTGACTCATGTACTTACGTATATTACTTTATATCTTTTCCAAACAATTTCTCTCCGAAAAAAGAAGTATAAACATTTTCTTCACCAATGCAAATAAACAGCATCCTTTCTGCAGCCATTTTTAAACAACTTCAACTTCATCTACACTACTCTACTGCTGCACTCCCATAACTATTTGATAACTATAAAAAGAAATACGTAAACAGCTCGTAAAATAAAAATAGACTTTCTTCATCTCGTTCTTCGTTTCGTTTTCCTCTGAAAAAACCTATATATAAAAAACAACATCTGTTTAAAAACTCACCTAAGCATGTGGTTATACCTGTTCTTTTATTAATCTAAAATAAAATCTTAAATACAATAACAATAAAAGTTTAACAATAAATTGATAACTAAAATGTAAACAAACATTTAAATACATTTAAATACTAACTTGTTCTTCTATTAATCAAAAATAACAGTTTTATAATAATACCTTTTGTTCGTTCGATCTTTCTGCAGCTAATTTTTAAAAACTTCACTGCACTTCTTCTGTATATCTAAATATGATTTTTCATTGTAAACAAACAACTAACCCGTGTTCTTTTAGCAATAAACACGATAATAAAACGTTTTATAATAATAACAATACCTTCGTGCATACAAACCTGTGTTTCTTCGTCAGTTCTTTCGTCGATTTGCTGCCTAAAACAATCAAATTTAAATTAAGATATTCGTATACAAAAAGAAACGCGCCTTCTTCGCGAAGTTTCTTGCTCACGAAATGATCGTTGACAAATTTCGAACGATTAACATTGCATTGCTCGCACTCCTCCAAAGACGTTTTTCGGCTGATTTCCACTGCGCAAACCAAAAATAACAAAACGGAGGAGCATATACTAATCGCGGAAAATGAAAAAAAGTGTCTCTCGTCTCTGCGTGGTTTTACGACAAAAAGGGAAAAAATAAGAAGGATTTGACCGTGAAAAAAAAACAAATATGTCACTCTCTAAAATAAAAGTGGTATGCACAAATGCGAATTAGTATAATAAGACTAGTATCTCGCGTAAAAGTTTTTTACGACTTTAATTTCGAAAAGAATCCGCAGAAATACGACGCGTTCCCGTGTGCAAACCCCGTGACGAAAAATTAAACCACGGAATTGTAAGTGGAAAGTGTATCCATGTTGTAGAGCTTG
The DNA here is from genome assembly GCA_027922465.2 of Turritopsis dohrnii. Taxonomy (NCBI): domain Eukaryota; kingdom Metazoa; phylum Cnidaria; class Hydrozoa; order Anthoathecata; family Oceaniidae; genus Turritopsis; species Turritopsis dohrnii. The sequence goes on from BQMF02000334.1 coordinate 227,057, forward strand.
AAAAACTAAGTATCCCGGGTAAAAATTTTTTACCGAACTTAACTTTGAAAACATTAGGTCAAATCTGCCATTCCTGTGGTACGTACGCGTCACTTGCCACCCATGTTCAGTATGCGTTGTGTCACAGAATTTAACTCGTGTAAAAGTTTCTTTTCAGGCATTAATTTGTTATTACATTCAGAAGATTAAAAACAGAAACAAATAGCAACATGGCTCAGAATAATATATTTATACGCAGAAGAGAAGTAACTTTAATGTAAAAAAAATGGCAATATATAACACAGAACTGTTTACCCAGACATACGAAACCAAACATTGAATAACATTACAAAATGTGAATTGAAAACAAATTGATACCTTCCAACTGTGTTTCTTTCGTGTGGAAGTTACATTATACAGCAACCATTAATGAATTTTTGAATTGATATATAGTCTGTTCTTCCCAAAACCATCAACGTCATGATTAAAACCATGAGTTTCATTTCTTTATGCTTTTTTTATTATTACCTAAAAAATTAATACTTGAATTGTAATACCGAAAACCTGATCATGCTATAAGAATATTGAAATAAACAACAACAACAACAACAACAAAAAATGCAATTCAACTACGCATTTATCCTAAAAACAATAACTCAAAACAACAAAACACCGTAATAGTAATTGTAATACTGTAATACCGAAAACCTGATCATGCTATAAGAATATTGAAATAAACAACAACAACAAAAAGTGAAATTCAACTACGCATTTATCCTTAAAACAAAAATTTACCCAGAAGATAAAAAGTCACAAATAAAATCATAAAATCATGCCAAACTTATATACCCAGGTACGTAAACGATTACCATAACACAAAATAATGCATACACATTTCATTGCACAGTAATAACTAATGAACTTCTTAAATACATAATCCATTCACATCTACCTTATGAATAATAATCAAAAACACAAACGTGATGACAGAATTTATATATCTAAAGAGTTTATAAAAAATTGAAAACAACCACATTTTTAATCTGAGTTAAAATCTCCTCTGGCTAATTCACAACAGTTAAACAACCCTTTATTCTTATTTATCCAGCATACCAACTGTGTTATAACTAAATAGATTTATACTATTTTAACTTTAGCTGAACTTCAAACAAAATGGGATACCTTTCACTGCCAATTCACATGTTAGTAAACTAAACAGCATTGATCATCTTCTGTAGACATTTTCAAACACTTCTAAACTCTTTACTTCTATATTCATACCTGTAAACAAATTACTAATACTTTATTTACTTTCCAGCACAAACATACATAGGTATTTATAACACACTTTCGCTACCATTTTTTTTAAGTGAAATACATAAAACTGCTCTCTTCGTTTGGAAAAACTGCTAAACTTTCTGTATTTTCCAGTAGATTTTGTACTTTTTGGCAGGCAGACAAAAGCATCAAGCATCGAGATAAATTAGATACAATAGATACAATAAGAAAGCAAAACACATTCCCCACTTCCACAGCGTCATGAGAAATAAAAACATTCATAGCTGTAGGACCATTTTTAATGTAATAATAGCGCGCGTTACCAAAACAAATTTCTCTCGGCTTCCTTTTCATCCAGCAGCATATACACATACTAAACGACAGAATAACTGAGACATCCACTCAAAGCTAAATCAATTAATCTTTCAAAACTAAATTAAAACCATTCCTTACTGTGTAAATAAACATCAAACTGCATTTCTCCACTGCACTTTCTTCTGTATAGCGATATTTGATAACTAAAACGTAAACAAACATTTAAAAACCTGTTCTTTTATTAATCTAAAATATCTTATTATAATAATCCGCGATTGTGCATCCCACTTTTATTTTAGAGAGTGACATATTTGGTTTTTTTTCACGGTCAAATCCTTCTTATTTTTTCCCTTTTTGTCGTAAAACCACGCCAAAGCCAGAACACTTTTTTTTGATTTTCCGCGATTAGTATATGCTCCTCCGTTTTGTTATTTTTGGTTTGCGCACTGGAAATCAGCCGAAAAACGTCTTTGGAGGAGTGCGAGCAATGCAATGTTAATCGTTCGAAATTTGTCAACGATCATTTCGTGAGCAAGAAACTTCGCGAAGAAGACGTGTTTCTTTTTGTATACGAATATTTTAATTTAAATTTGATTGTTTTAGGTAGTTTCTGCGAAAGAACTGACGAAGAAACACAGGTTTGTATGCACGAAGGTATTGTTATTATTATAAAACGTTTTATTATCGTTTGTTTACAATGAAAAATCATATTTAGATATACAGAAGAAGTGCAGTGAAGTTTTTAAAAGATCGAACGAACAAAAGGTATTATTATAAAACTTTTATTTTTGATTAATAAAAGAACAAGTTAGAAACATGTATTTGTATTTAAATGTTAAATGTTGTTTACGTTTTAGTTATCAAATGTCGCTATACAGAAGAAAGTGTAGTGAAGAAATGCAGAACAAAATGATGTTTATTTACACAGTAAGGAATGGTTTTAATTTAGTTTTGAAAGATTAAATACTATAGCTTTGAATAGATATCTTATTATATGAGTTCTTTCGTTTATTTAGTTTATATGCTACTGGATGAAAAACGAAGACGAGAGTAATTTGGTAACGCGCGCTATTATTATTTTTATAGTTAGCAAAGAAGATTTGATTTGATTTATTTATTTACAGATCAATTAAAAATGGTCCCACAGCTATGACTGTTTTCCTTTCTCATGGCTGTGGAAGTAGGGAACGTGTTATGCTGTCAAATTGTATCTATTGACGATGTTTGATGCTTTGTCTGCATGCCTTTCTGCCAGCCATTTATGCCTTTTGTTTTGGTTTGCTTAAATATGGTTGCAGTAGTAGTAAGTATTGTAGCTGTTCTTTACTGAAATCTTTTAGGTCAGAAAAGAAGAAGTGTAGCTATTTATAAACGAAATTATAAATGTATAAATGAAACACATGGTATCTTGAGAAGGTTATTTAAGAGAAGAAGCATTGCTGGGGTATATTTTTCTTCAGTTTATATTTGTTTACGGCATTCATTATTTTGTGTTATGTTAATTGCTACATACATACTTGCTAGGTATATAAGTTTAGCATTATGTTTTTATTTGTTGCTTTTAATATCTTCTGGGTATTCAATTATGGTATTGGTCAAAGTAGGGCATTTTGTTGTTTCAATTATTTTTATTAATTTGATGTTTGGTTGTGTATGTCAGGTAAAAGTCTTTATTCTGTTCAGCTCCAGTGTTGAGTGAACCCGTATTGACTCACAGTATCGGTTGAGTTTATAGACCAAATTTTGTTTTTAATTGTTATCTTTAGGATAAATGCGTACTTGAATTTTTTTTTTTGTTTTTTCTTTCTTTTTGTTTTATTTTTTATTTCAATATTGTTATAGCATGAGTAGGTTTTCGGTATTACAATTTAAGTATTAATTTTTTAGGTAATAATAAAAACAGCATTAAAAAAAATGAAACTCATGGTTTTAATCATGACGTTGATGGTTTTGGGAAGAACAGACTATATCATTTCAAAAATTCATTAATGGTTGCAGTCGAGTAGTAACTTTGGAACAGAAGAAAAAGTAGGAAGGTATCAATTTGTTTTGAATTAACATTTTGTTATGTTTGGTTTTGTATGTCTGGGTAAACAGTTCTGTGTTATATATTGCACTTTTTTTATGAACGTTTCTTCTCTTCTGCGTATAGATATATATTCTGAGCCATATTGCTATTTGTTTCTGTTTTAAATATTTTAAATGTAAGAAATGAATTAATAAATTAATGCCTGTAAAAACTTTTCACGACTTAAATTTTGCGACACAACGCATACTGAACATGGGTGGCGAGCGACGCCACCTGGGATGTTTTTGAGTTGCGATTCTATGATTTATTTTTTCGTCACGGGGTACGTACACGGGAATGGTGGATTTGACCTAATGTTTTCGAAGTTAAGTTCGGTAAAAAGTTTTTACCCGGGATACTAGTTAAACAATAAAACTCTTATCGTTCTGCACAGCCAATTTTTCAAAACTTCACTGCACTTCTTCTGTATAAAAGTTTTATAATAATACCTTTTGTTCGTTCGATCTTTCTGCAGCTAATTTTTAAAAACTTCACTGCACTTCTTCTGTATATCTAAATATGATTTTTCATTGTAAACAAACAACTAACTCACTTACACCTGCTACCCGATAATAAAACGAATAAAACAATACCATCGTGCATACAAACCTGTGTTTCTTCGTCAGTTCTTTCGTCGATTTGCTGCCTAAAACAATCAAATTTAAATTAAAATATTCGTATACAAAAAGAAACACGTCTTCTTCGCGAAGTTTCTTGCTCACGAAATGATCGTTGACAAATTTCGAACGATTAACATTGCATTGCTCGCACTCCTCCAAAGACGTTTTTCGGCTGATTTCCACTGCGCAAACCAAAAATAACAAAACGGAGGAGCATATACTAATCGCGGAAAATCAAGTCTTGCGTGGTCGAACTGCCGCTATATGACCACGATTAAGAAGATTTTGACCATTAAAAAAACAAAAACAAAACACTCTCTAAAATAAAAGTGGTATGCACGATTGCGAATTAGTATAAGTAGATATCAAATTATACAGCATACCTAAAGTATACTTGTGTTAGTGTAGATTGGTGTTTGTGTGAATATAAAGCAATTATATATATGAATTAGAACAAGTTACTGGTTAGCTGAATGTCGTACACTACCAAAGTCTGTACATAAAATGTAATCTCAAGTTTTGAATAATCGGAGTGGGTGGGAAATTTCTTTGTGATTAATAAACAGGTTGGGTGGAATTTTTGCTCAAAATAAATAAATGGGGTGGGTGGAAAAAGTCAGTGTTTCTATCTATATTATTGAAAGTAAGGTACACATGAAAAACATTTGAAAAGTTGGAATTTAATATCCTTCCCTTCCATACTTTTCTTCTTCTATTTTGTTGCAACATTTTTGTTTATCCCTTCAAAAGATTTCAAGTATCTTGCAGAGTTATCGTGTCTGCTCAATTTCCAAAGTTTTGGAGAGCAAAAACAATTATTTTTCAAATATTAAAGCATTATATTCAAAAACCATGTGGAGTCTTCTCAAAATCAAATCAAATCTCCACCACCAAATTAAACTAAGTTTGGATAAAAATTTTGAAAATTATTCAATTCTAATGAAAATTCACCCATGAAAAAAAGATTGCTCAATTTTAGTATATATATAGTGGAAGATCTCCTCCATCAAGACAGGTATCACCAATATGTGTTAGTAAGTTCAAATTTCAACTTAGGATCAGTTTGGTAAATATAAAAAAAAATGACGTAGAGCTAAATCCATTGTCTGCCTGTATTCAACAGAAAGCACCACTACTTTCTTATAGCTAGAGGATACTTCTACTACTAAGTGAACAAATTTTTGTAGAGACAGAGTTTTTGACTCAACGTACAAAACTTTAATGAATGGCCCGCGACAAGTATTACAAAAAAAGTTGGCACAAAAAAGGTCGGTCGGATGACAGCAACACCATAAGGTGCTATTTGTTTTAGGGTCAGCGTTAGGATCAGATACATTTAGGGAGGGGGAGGGGGGGTGCTAAAAGGAAATAGCGCCTATGAACGGGTGGGCCACAAAAGAGCTTTGAAAATTGAATAAAAAAACAGATACAACCAAGACATCTTAAAAAAATATTAAATAAAAGATGGAAGAATCACATACACATAGTAGTATTTCAAGGAAAATTCGTTTTGTCTGCGATTTGGTAGGTAGAAATTCAGTAAAATTTACATGTCGAACACATAATGTTTGTTGTCAAAATTTTATTTTCTTCCTCGATTTTTCTTCAAAATAGATTTACGAATAACAAGTTCCATCATCAGGTAATCATTTCCAATATTAAACTGGGTTAATTATTCTAGATTACCTATTGAATAATAACCTGAAATGGTAAACACAAGTAAAATTTGTGTCACCGCCATTTGCCTGTTTCTTCTCCGTCTCGAGTCTTGTTTCTATTGCGCATGCTCACAATAAGATTCGCTCTCGCCGCACAAGTAAACAGACGTGTGCGCGGTACCGACGCGAAAACTTCGGTCACTTCTCTGTCTACCATTTTGCACTTAAATTAGCAGCAAACAATTAATCAAAGTGACAAAATAGCTGTTTTTCGAGGCGGGATGATTCGATCCGAAAAGACTCTAATTATTCCGCATTTTTTACTAATCATCCCGCACCATCTTTAGCGCGAAAGAAAGACAACCAATATAATCTTGCTATTTACGTTTTTGGTTACATTCGATTCGAAGATATTCGAACACATTATTGTGTCGATAAAACGATGCAATAAGAATTACTGTTTAACCTTTTTCGACCAATCAAAATGCTCCACGGCACAAGATTAATGCAGGATATTTAGGCCATGCGCCGTTTAAAAAGGTTTCCACCGGGTTAACACATCAAACAGAGGTTTAAAAATGCTTGCTTTGCCTAGCTATTCCTAGTTCTGTTTTGTGTGACCAATTTAGTAAAAGTGCGGGATGATTAGGAAAGTCACCTAATTTTACCGCACCTAATCATCCCGCACCCATTTTGAGCAATCCGCCCGCTCAAAAACCTTTAAAGTGTGTATTTTTTGAAAGGTTGTTTAACTGTATAGCCTTTAACAAAGTTAATTTCCCGGAATTGAAGCCCCACAGTGCATCAGTTCAAAAGTTGTAAGCTCGCTCCGAAAAACAACGTAGCAGCCATTATGGAGCATAAACATTGAAGAGCTGTTGTTAGCTGGGGGACGAAGGCAGAAGTAAAATTTGAAAGGGAGAAGGCAGGGGTATGTTTGAAATGCATGAATTAAACATCACTTATTCTAAAAGAAACCTAGTTTCGTGGATATTTGTATTTTTAAAAGTGCGGGATGAATGGGCATGCGGAATAATTAGGCAAATTGACATCCAGGGAAGCACACTCGACCAGATTCTTTCAAGTTATGTATCACAATCCTGCCTGTGTTTTAAAATATTATACGTAATTGGTACTCTGAACATCTTATTGCATATAAAATGACATCACGTTTTTATTTCTAGTTTTTGTAATGTACTCTTTGAATTTACAAAACTGGTTGAACTGGTTGTTCTCCACACCACATAAAAATGATTCCTTTATGGCTGTACATCATGTGGTTTCAGTTCAGTTGTATTATTGTTGTATAGTTATCAGTTGTATATTGGTTGTATATTGGCTTATATCAATAAAAATAAATCTTCAGCTTTGGCTATTAATAATAAATTTTCGCCTTTGCATTGAAATCACAGCTTCAATGCTTTGCTGCATTTAATCACAAATTATCATAACAACCAGTAACAACATTGTTATCAACAAAAACAAAACATCATTGATATCAATTTTCTTCTGTATTTTGCACGTTCATTCAAAAGTTTTTACAAAACTTTTTAAGACAACACCGAACTAAGGATTTATTTTCATCATTTAATGTTTTTCATATTGAATCATTTATGTTCCAAGTCTGTAAGAACCACTACTAAGTACATCCTTTCACCACACAAATGATAAGTTATTTTGATTTTACATTGAAATTGATTGATTGATTCGGTTTATTTCGTAAAGTTACAATTTAATTAATTAACAAGATTCGCAAAAATGCGACTATATATTTCCCCAAAGTTGCAAAAAACGTGTGTACACTGATAACCATGGTAAATGGTACAGCTACAATGGTAAAGCTACCATCAACTTGATGCTCATATAAAAATGCTGTCCATACTGATCAGGGTGGAATTGAACTTAATACCACAAAAAAACTTATTTTGAACTTTATGAAAAGAGCATCAAATTATAAGGTTTCTCTCACAATTTTTGCCAATGTGTAAAAATGTGACTGAGAAGTTACTATGGACATCATAATTAACATATGATCTTTGTTCCTGCAGAAGACAAGTTTCCTATGCTTTACACACACAGGAAAAATATAATTCAATAGACCACTTGCTTTCTGTAACTCAGATGAAACTCTCTTACAAAATTATACAATCAACTTTGTATAAAGGTTTACAAAAGAAGAAGAGAAAATTGTCAAACTTTGGAGTAGACATAAAAGCAAATATAAAACTATCAATGGAAATCAAAAACCAATCTTTACTAAAACATATTATAAGTAGCATTTCAAATTAGGAACGAAAAGAGTTATTTTCAAAAAAGAGAAAGGCTTTAGAATGACAATTTGTCAAATTAATTTCAAGTATTCAGAATAAACATCTCTGATTCGAAAAAAAACATGTTCACACACATTATTAATTTGATAAAAATGACCTTCGTAAATCTCAAATGAAAACAAAATATTTTGGTAGTGAAAATATACCTCCATAACCAAATCACTATATATATAGCTGGAATGTGTTTTAATTTACGTTCATTGTTTGTATATAATGAAAATTGTCAGATATATTAACTTTTGCGAGACAGTATCAAAACAGTATACATGATCATGGAATTCATATGTTATTGTATCAAACGACTATCCAGGGAAGCACATTCAACCAGATTTATTTCATGCTTGTTTACGTGTCTTAATCATACGTTTGGTTTTCTGAACATCTTTTTGCATATACGATATCACGTTTTTATTTGCAGTTTTTGTTATGTACTCTTTGAAATAAACAACTCTTTGTTCTCCACATAAAAAGGGTTTCCTTCATATGGCTGTACATGTGTTTTCAGTTGGACTACATTCATTTTATATCAGGATGCAAAATAAAAATAAATCTTCAGCCTGGCTTTTAATAATGAACTTTCAACTTTGCACTGAAATCACAGATTCAATGCTCTACTACTCCAAACATGTAATCACCATTCATCATAACGTTGTTATCAACAACAAAAACAAAACGTCTATCTATGCTCCTGGCTATCTATGAAATTGATATCGCTTTTTCTGTTTTTCTTGTGGTTCATTCAAAATTTTTTATTCAAAAGTTTTTACAAAACATTAAGGAAAACACTGAACTAAAACGACTTAATACCATCATTTAAAGCTTTATCTCTTGAATCATCCGAATCAAAGCTAGCATACAAAGCAAAACTCTTCCACTGTCCAACTGCACTGGCTGAAAAGAAATGGCGAACTACTTCACTGAAGACTAGCCTCTATTCTTATCTACCTTTGCTAGGCCAAATACACCTTTCCCGAATTCGATTGCGCAATATTATAAAATACATGAAAACGAGGTTAGATACGACAAAATGTAAACACATAATGGTAAACATTAGGAATTATAGTCAGAGTCATCGTTTCGTATGAAGTTTTTGAGAATTCAGGACAATGAATAGTTTACTTTATAAATTTTGTCTGCGACGGTAGACTTCGTCTAGCCTCTTAGTTTGAAACATCAGTAAGTTATAATCTTTCTCTATGTATATCTTTTACACATAACACATAACTACACATAACTTGCACTGATGAGTGCCTAGCAAACAAAAATTAAAACATTTCATCAGCGTCCAACCCTCTAGGGACTAAGCAATTGATTAGCTGTATAAACTAATCAAGTTCGTAAACGTATGAATCTCAAGGGTATTTAACACCCCCATCCTTGAGATATCGTATCTCAACTAAATCTTCGCATCCTTTCGTCAGTGCATCAGAAAACGATAACTTCCAGCCCTTTCATCGGTGCAACAGAAAACGACAGACTTCACACCTTTTCGTCGGTTCAACAGGAAGCAACAACTTCACACCTTTTCGTCGGTGCAGCAGGAAACAACAACTTCACACCTTTTCGTCGGTGCAGTAGGAAACGACAGACCCCACACCTTTTCGTCGGTGCAACAGGAAACAACAACTTCGCACCTTTTTGTCGGTGCAGCAGAAAACAACAACTTCACACCTTTTCGTCGGTGCAGTAGGAAACGACAGACTTCACACCTTTTCGTCGGTGCAACCGGAAACAACAACTTCACACCTTTTCGTCGGTGCAGCAGGAAACAACAACTTCACACCTTTTCGTCGGTGCAGTAGGAAACGACAGACTTCACACCTTTTCGTCGGTGCAACAGGAAACAACAACTTCACACCTTTTCGTCGGTGCAGCAGAAAACAACAACTTCACACCTTTTCGTCGGTGCAGTAGGAAACGACAGACTTCACACCTTTTCGTCGATGCAACCGGAAACAACAACTTCACACCTTTTCGTCGGTGCAGCAGGAAACAACAACTTCACACCTTTTCGTCGGTGCAGTAGGAAACGACAGACTTCACACCTTTTCGTCGGTGCAACAGGAAACAACAACTTCACACCTTTTCGTCGGTGCAGCAGGAAACAACAACTTCACACTTTTCGTCGGTGCAACAGGAAACAACAACTTCACACCTTTTCGTCGGTGCAACAGGAAGCAACAACTTCACACCTTTTCGTCGGTGCAGCAGGAAACAACAACTTCACACCTTTTCGTCGGTGCAGCAGGAAACAACAACTTCACACCTTTTCGTCGGTGCAGTAGGAAACGACAGACCTCACACCTTTTCGTCGGTGCAACAGGAAACAACAACTTCACACCTTTTCGTCGGTGCAGCAGGAAACAACAACTTCACACCTTTTCGTCGTTGCAGCAGGAAACAACAACTTCACACCTTTTCGTCGGTGCAGTAGGAAACGACAGACTTCACACCTTTTCGTCGGTGCATCAGTAAACAACAACTTCACACCTTTTCGTCGGTGCAATAGGAAACGACAGACTTCACACCTTTTCGTCGGTGCATCAGTAAACAACAACTTCACACCTTTTCGTCGGTGCAATAGGAAACAACAACTTCACACTAACGGTGCACAAATCATCTACCTCACACCCAGCGGTGCACAAGTCGTCTACCTCACACCCAGCGGTGCACAAGTCGTCTTCATTGTATCTTGATAGCGCAAAGTCGTTTCTTCTTGTTTAGGTACGTCTAATTCCAAGATGGCAATTTTCGTCACAGGTCGAAGATAGACGCCATCCTTTGTTTTCACTTCAACCTTCCTGACTTCACCATCATCGCTTTCGTAAATCTTTAATATTCTCCCGAGCGTCCATTGACTACGCACAAGGTTCCTTTCAAGGAGCATAACCAAATCACCTTGTTTTAATCTGGTAGTCGTTCTGAACCACTTCTACCTTGTTGTCAACATTGCAAGATATTCTTTGGACCAACTATCCCAAAATTGGTTCGTCATCGATTGTACTTGCTTCCATCTTTGTCGAGGTGCCAACTTCGTATCGTATTCGGCACTAATAATTAAATTTCTTGAGGGTCGGCCCAAAAGAAAGTGGTTTGGAGTCAGCGGTTCGAGATCGTTGCAGTCATCACTTATGTATGTCAGCGGTCGGCTGTTGAGGATGGCTTCGACTTCTGTAAAGATGGTCTGTAGAACAAAATCGTTCATCACCATGTCTTCTTTCATGATGACCTTCAGTGTAGTTTTGACACTTCTTACCATTCTTTCCCAGACACCACCCATATGTGGTGCCTCTGGTGGGTTGAATTGCCACTCTATTTCCTTTCTTTGTAGCTCTTTACTGATTTTGAGGCTGTCCATTTTTTCGATCTCCTTTTTCAACTCGTTACTAGCTCCCTTGAAGTTGGTTCCACAATCGGAGCGAATCAATTTTGGGTTTCCTCGTCTGTTGATAAACCTCTCTAGTACATTGATAAAGTCGTCTGCTTCAAGTGATGGCGATAATTCGAGGTGAACAGCTCTGGTCACCAAGCATGTAAATAAACAGCCCCGTCGTTTGGCCCGACTTCTGAGAATCTTCACTTGTATAGGGCCAAAATAATCAACTCCACAGTGGAAAAATGCAGGTGCTCCAATGGTGATACGATCGGGAGGCAAATTCGCCATCTTAACTTGGATCGGTTTAGCTCTTCGCTTTTGACATGTAATGCATCTTTTGACAACCTTCGTGACGAGAACACGAACACCAATGATCCAAAACTCTTGTCTTAACAAAGATATTAGATGTTCTGTTCCAACGTGACGATTATAGTCGTGAAAATGACGCACAAGCAATTCAACTGCATAATGTTTTCTTGTTAGGATAATCTGATGTTTAGCAGCATGCGGAATGTCACCAACTTTAAGTCGAACTCTCATTATTCCTTCATTGTCAATATAAGGATCCAGTTTGCATAGCTTTCCATTCAATGAATCCATTGTTGATTTATCACTGAAGACGTCGTCTTGGATGAGTTTGATCGCTTTCTGCTTGCCAATCTTCTCTTCTTCTAGTGTCAAGTGTCTCTTTGGTGCCATTTTTCCTTTCTTCTGAGTTACCTTTGGACGGAGAAGTACCAACAACCATGCAACCGTGTTGGTGAGTCTCTTCCATGAAGAAAACCTTTCGAAATTTACGACTGGCTTGTGCTTTATAAGAGTGAGGATTGACTTTGGTTTCCTTATTTCTTTGTCGGTCGAAGATAAGGGTGTAAGCTCTGTTGTCGGCCATTCTGACTCCTCGTTCTTTAGAAAATCTGGGCCGTTGAACCAAATATTCTTGAATGCTTCTTCGTCACTCAATTCACCTCGAGTGGCGATGTCCACTGGGTTTATTTTTCCTGGGATGAAGTGCCATTGGTTAGGTTCTGTGTGATTACGAATTTCAGCGACTCTGTTTGCTACAAACACCTTGAATCGTTTGCTTTCATTATTGATGTATTGTAAGTTTAAGATAGAATCGGTCCAGAATTTTATCGATGAAAACTGGATGTCAATTTCACTTACAATGGTTTCCTTCATCCTAACTGCAATAATTGCTCCTTGCAGTTCCAACCTCGGAAGAGTGAGAGTTTTTATTGGTGCAACTCTTGATTTTGACATCAGAAGGTGGCAGGTAGCTTCACTTTTGTCATCAACTCTTACATATGCAACTGCAGCGAATGCCTTTTCGGAGGCATCACAGAAAACGTGCAACTGTACATCTTGATTCCCTTGCAAACCCAGACTGCGTGGTACAGCGACGGTTCTCGAGATTTCATACAATTTTTTCAACCATGACTCCCACCTTCTCTGAATTTCGTCATTAACTTCTTCATCCCATTCAATTCTTTCTCTCCAAAGTTCCTGTATCAATAGTTTTGCAGCCAGTGTGAAGGGTGTCAACAATCCTAAAGGATCAAATATCGTAGCTGTTTTCTTCAAAATTGATCGTTTTGTGATCTTCGAGTAGTCAGTGTCTGCATTTACACTATACACAAAGCAGTCAGCATGTTTATCCCATTTTACCCCAAGTGCACGTGAAGTAGTACTTTCGTCTATAGGTAGGTTTGCTCCAGGTGACGCAAGCTTTTCTTGAGGTAAGTCTTCCAGTACCGCAGGAACGTTGCTCTGAAACTTTGTTAAGTTGAAACCTTTATTTTGTAACAGGATGATCAGTTGATGAATCAGCTTCTTTGCCTCTTCATCAGTCTCTACTGATTTCAACAGATCGTCCATATAAAAGGCTTTCAGGACTGTCTCGATCATTTCTGGTGGGAATATATCAGCTTGATCAGTTGCTGCTCTCTTAAGGGCGTAAGATGCAGCATATGGGGAGTCAGTGGCCCCAAAAATATGTACGAGCATACGGTATAGATCAGCTGGAGCCTCAGATTCAGGGTTATCCTTCCACAGAAACCGTACAGCATCAGCATCAGTTTCCTTTAAGCGTACTTGATGGAACATGGCCTCAATGACGGCTACGACTGCAATGTTGTGCTTCCTGAACCTGAGCAATACGCCGAGTAAACTGTTAAGCAGGTCAGGGCCAGTGTACTCTGGTTGCTTGACTGCGCTGCTGCATCGAAGACCATCCGAACCTTTCCCGGTTTGTTGATGTTTGTAACACCGTGATGCGGAACATACCAAGTCTTTTCAGTAGTTTGCGATGCTTGTTCATTCTTTAACTTCTCAGCATAACCGTCCTTCAAATACCCTGTTATATTTTTCTTGTACATGTTGAAGAAGTCAGGGTCAGATTTGAATTTCCTGCTTATTTGGTTCAATCTTCGATTTGCAACCGGGAAGCTTTCTGGAAGTTTGACGTTAGGTTTCCACAACATGGGAACGACATAGTGGCCATCTTTGAATTCGGTTTCTTTGTCCAATATTTCCATATTATGTTGATCCTCTATTGATAGAGACTTCTTGCATTGGATTTCAGTGGCAAAGGCTTCAGTTTCCCAAAACTGCTTGTAATCATCATCTAGGGTCTCACATCCCAAGTTTTGTGTCAGTGCTACTAATCGATTGCTCTCTTCGTTGATACAGCTGTCATAAGCGCCAAACAAAGTCCAGCCAAGAGGGGTCTTTGCTGCATATGGATAGCCTTTTCGATGCTTTCGATATTCACTGCTTATTAATGCTTCGGGAACATCGGCTCCAATAAGCATCTGGATCTGATCACTACTGATGTCTTTGAGGTTAAGGTCTTTTATGTAATCCCATTGGTGGTCTGAGGTTACCGGTACTTCTTGGCCTGGTACAAGGAAGTTCTTGTCATCTATTGAATATACATCCTTTAAAGCTGCTGAATATTTTCCATCCAACGCCGAAATTCTAAGATCGACCAGCTCGATTGGTAAAACTGTGTGATCTTTGATTGTACCAAATGTAAGCCTTTTTGCGCCCTTGCAACTCCAATTCTTTGCATAATGTTTTGGTTATAATGGTGCATTGACTGCCAGTATCTAAGAAAGCAAAGGTGTCGACAAATTTTCCTCTGTAGTTTACCACACGTACGGGGACAACTTGCAAATATACGTGACTACCTCCTTTAACTAAGCCAACGGTTTTATCTACTTCTTTTATAACCATTGTCTGTGGTGTTTCCCTCTTAGGTTTTGGTGATGTTTCCCGTCCTAATCGGGATGATTCTGGTTTCTTTTCCGTTTCTTTGTCAAGTTGTTTTCCCTTTGTGGGATCACTTTCAAAATTCTGAGTACCAACTTGTCCCTTTTTCCAGGTTAGTGCATTATGTAATGAGGTATGATGTTTTCGTTTGCAATCATCTATGTAGCACCTTCCCTTTGATTGGCATGATTTGACGTGGTGTTTCGGGCTAAGACAATTGAAGCAAAGTTTTTTCATCTTGACAAGTGATAACTTATCAGCGTTTGGTTTCGATTTGTAAATCTTACAACTGAAAAGCCAATGATCTTTATTACATAGCACGCATAATTGTTTGAATCGTTCCTCTAGTTTTGGGGTTTTCGTGTGCATACTGAATCGTTCAGGTTTACATCTTTCTTGGTAGAGGTAAGGGTCTCTCGACGCCATGACTCTATCCTGCAACCATTTTTCAAAGTGTTGCAAATTTGGTTCTTCTTTTCTTCTCAGCAGGAGAGAATATTCTGACCATTTTCTTTGTAAATAGTACGGCAATTTGGACAGAACTTGACGTAGCAAGTCGGTGCTGTATATGTCTCCAACATAATTCATCTTTATTAAAGTATTTAGACAGGATGAGATTTCGTAATAAAAGTTTCCCAATGCCTTGGGATCGTAATTTGAAATTTGTTTGCATTTGGTTATTTTGCGGATTAGAGCTTGGGCAACAAGAACTCGGTTACCAAACATGTATTTGAGTTTCTTTAGTGAATCAGCGTAACCTTGATCGTCATTTGCAAATCCATCGACTGCTTTTAAGGCTTCGCCCTGCAAGTGTTGCGTTAAGTAGGTTCGTTTCTGAAACGAATCGAGGTATGGTTGCTTATGTACAATGTCATAGAACTTCGACACAAACTCGATCCACTTTTCGGCTTCGCCAGCGAAAGTAATTAATTCTTGTCGAGGCAGACGTTGTTGAATTAAGAGTTCCATTTGGACATCACGTGACGGAGAAATGTCTGGAACTGCTAAGTTTGATACATCTAAATCGTCGATCCACTCATCGATTGCTTTAGTCGCACAGGAATCAATGTTCGTTCGGACAGTAGAACTTCGATTTTCAAAGTGCCTATTGTTGATTTGGTCAAGCTTTTGAGTATCATTGATACTTTGACGATAGAAAGTTTGTCCGATATTTGGTGTATCGATAATTTGGTTTCTATATGTTGACGGAGTTGTGTATGTGCTGTGGAGATTTGGTGTTGCACTGAACTGAACATTTCTGTAATATTGCGGAAAGGGTTGTTCAATATATGATTTCCTCGAAATCGTTGACGTATTTTGTTGGTTTGGTATAAATTCTCGAACATTTGGATCACTGATCACTAGTCCGAAACGGTGTGTGTTTCCTGAACTTGGTGTTGTTCCGCTAAAATAATCGGTTGACTGGCGGTAAGTTTGTGCAGTATTTTGTAATATGCTTTGTTGTTTTCGTGTGTATTTCAGTTATTTCACCGTTGTAGTCGGCCAGATCCCTTTGTTTAACACTTGAATTAACTGCCTGCTCTTTTTCGTATTTGGTAGTTGTTTCAGTATGTGATTTTTTGGATTCCTGGGTAGATTGATTACCCTGTGTGCGCTCTACGTATAATTTAGAAAATGCACCGCAAATATCACTGAGAGTTTCCTGCATATTTTCCTGTGTATTTTCGACTGACTGAGATTTAGCAACCTCTTCGCGCCATTTCATTATGCTATTTTGCTTTTCGGTTGAACATGAAGACGGTGGATCATGTTCGCGGTCAATTAAATATCGTTCGATATTTGAAACATGTGTTTACTCGGAGAGCTAACTCATCGATCCATTGATCGTTGAATTCTGGATCCTCGTCACTCAACAAGATCATATATTCTTCATGAAGAACGATAGCATGTTTTAGAGTTGAATCTAACGAAGACCTCAAATACTGCAGTTTTGTGCAACTTCCCCTGCTATTTACGAGCTCTTCGATCTCTGCAGTCATTTTTGTTATGACGAATTTTTTCCCATTCCTCCTACGCTTTGCTTGGGAGACGGACATGGTTGTTTATTTTAAGGTACCTAGATTCGTCAAATTACGAGAGATATCCAGGAAACAGGAAATGATTTGGAAAGTAACACAGGACACGATCTGGAAATTCAAATAATAAACAGGAAATTCCAGGAACTTAAACTGAAATAATACAGACAGGAAGCAATTCGGAGGTTCAAACGGTAATCCGGTAAACAGGAAATGATCCAGAAATTCAAATAATAAACAGGAAAATCGAGGCACTTAAACTGGAATAATTCAGACAGGAAACAATCCAGAGGTTCAAACGGTAATCCGGTAAACAGGAAATGATCCGGAAATTAACACAGGACACGATTTTCTTACCAACTTTTCTTGAATCAAAACATCAAGTCTTTCAACCCCAGCAAGTCTTTCAAGCCACCGCAAGTCCTTCAAGCCACAGCCACAACCATTAAGTAAATAACCCAAAAACAATATTCACTCTTGCAAGTTATTATAGATTTCGACGGTAGACTTCGTCTAGCCTCTTAGTTTGAAACATCAGTAAGTTATAATCTTTCTCTATGTATATCTTTTACACATAACACATAACTACACATAACTTGCACTGATGAGTGCCTAGCAAACAAAAATTAAAACATTTTATCAGCGTCCAACCCTCTAGGGACTAAGCAATTGATTAGCTGTATAAACTAATCAAGTTCGTAAACGTATGAATCTCAAGGGTATTTAACATACTTGCATATTCAAATTCTACGATTGAAAGACCAAAGAACGTGTTAAGTGGTGGTAGAGGGGTGTACTGTTGTGTACCGATGTGCTTAAGCTCTCAGTATGACCGTAATGGAGAAAAAACTAATATTGCTTTCTTTTCATTCCCTAATAAAGATCGAAGAAAAACAATGTTTAAGGCATGGAAAAATGAAATCAGCAAATACAGAAGAAAAGGGAAAAATGATTCATTCGAAATCAAAAAGTCGACAAAAATTTGTGAATTTCATTTTAAACCTCAAGAAATAAGAGTCACTTTGGGTCAAGGGAAGAAGAAATTGAATGAAGATGCTATTCCAAGCATATATTCTTTTAAATCATCAGAGAAACCACATCGAAGATCTCCACGCAAAAGGTGTTCACCTCCTGAAAAATGCCCTAAAAAGAAACTGCGTTTGGATGCAATTGCTGAGGATGATATCGACTTTCCTACTGAAGATTCTATGATTATTCCAAACAAAGAAGATAGAGACCCTCAATGTGCTTCCTGTCAAGAGAAAGAAACGGAAATAGCTATTTTAAAAAATAAACTATCTTGTCTTGAACAAAAATATAACTCTTTGTCACATAAATACAATGACCAAATACTGACAACAAAAACTTTGAAAGAAAAGGAGCATAATTTACTGGAAGAAAACATCCATTTGTCAAGTTGACAATTTAATTATGAAAACTTTTCACATAAACCAGATATGTTTAGGTCTGTTACTGGAATTGAAAAGGAAAAATTTGACATTCTTTTTGATTATCTCAACCCTGGAGAGAATTGCGAGAACATCAAGTATTATGACAAAAAGGCCAAGACAGATGATGCACTTCCAAAGAACCTTATGTCATCACCATCTTATGATGATCCTAATTCAAAACCAGGTCCACGACCTAAACTATCATCAATTAATCAGCTTTTTATGATCTTGACATGGCTACGTCTAGGATTCACATTAGGACATACTTCCTGGTTATTTAATTTGCCAAAGTCAACTGTATCCAGATATCTCATAACATGGGTAAACTTTATTTATCTAAAACTTGGATGTATCCCAATATGGACAAGCAGAAAAGAAATTACAAACACTTTGCCTGAATGTTTCAAAGAAACCTACCCTAACACAAGAACAATCATTGACTGTACAGAATTATTTTGTCAAAGACCTTCTAGTTTGGCTATACAAAGCAACCTTTTTTCATATTATAAACACCATGTCACCTACAAAGGATTAGTTGGCATTGCTCCATCTGGTGCTATAAATTTTGTCAGTGAACTATTTGATGGTTCAATTTCAGATGTCGAAATTGTTAAACGATCTGGTATTTTACAAAGGGAATTGTGGGAGAAAGGTGACTCTGTTATGGCAGACAGGGGCTTTACTATTGCCAGTCTTTTGAATCCCATGGGAGTGTCATTAAATTGTCCCTCGTTTTTAAATGGTAGACATCAATTAAGTCATGAGGAAGTGACTGAAAGTCAAACTATTGCAGCTGTCAGAGTGCATGTGGAAAGAGCAATTCAACGCATCAAAAGGTTTCGGCAAATAAGAAATGAAATTCCGTTAGTTTTACATGGATCTATCAACCAGATTTGGACAGTCTCCTGCTTGCTATGCAATTTTATGCCACCCTTAATTAACCCTACAAATCCTCAACACACATAGACATGGAAGACATTCTGGTATATACAAGATGTCTAAAACAAAACAAGGGAACATCACAGTATAATTCTTTGTTATTGGGGCATTATTATCTCATAGCTTAAGGGAAGAAATTTTCACAGGAAGAAATTTTAGCAGAATTTAAGTTCGCGGATTTTGATTTTTAAAAAAAAGTAGTTAAAAGAACACATATTTTTTGCGTTCTGAACTGTTCGTTCTTTTGTTATTTAACAAGGGTAAAAAAATTGAATTTTGACAAATTTCTTCTGCAAAAGTTTCTTCCCTTAAGGTAGTCAGAGCTTTTTCCATTATGCCATCTTTTTTATCTAAGCAACTGATGAATATAAAGTATATATGCTGAATTGTGAAGGTTACCTAAGGGAATTGCATTTTGCTACTATTACATTTTGTAATGTCACCAATGAAAAAACTGAATTTTGTGAATGTCACTCATGAAATATTTTACAAAATTTAATTCCTTTAAGGTATGCCTCACTTTTCTAACTTAAGATAATGATCATATCTGGGAAGCATAGTGTTTTAATAAATTATTTTGATAAAAATCTCAAAATAGTTTTCATTAAATTCAACTTTCGTGATAATCATACCTGCATAAACGTAAACAATGAAATGACACCAACTCAAACCAGCAAGTCCCATTGCCATCTGTATTTGTGTATAATATCCAAAAGAATGGTTTTGTTTTAAATAAGGATTCCCAAATTCATCTATTCCAATATAAAATGTTTTATCCTTAACTAAGTTGTCTAGAGTTTCGTTTCTTTTTGAATAAGGGCATTTGATTTCAATAAAGCCAATACCAGGATTTGAAAAATTGTCGATAACCAATCCATCTGGACTTGCTCCCATCCAGTTTATACTTGGCTGTATAACTATGCCTGTATCACGAACTGTAATGTTTCTGTGTAAACGAAAATTCATTATGTTTATGTACTTTTCTTGTGCAATGGATTCATTTAATATTCCATGCTTGAGGCTGTCTTGAACCTTTTTACCATGGGACAGTGATTTATTTGTTAACTGTGTCACCAATGTATCAAAGTGTTTTTGACGAATAAAAACTTTATGAGCATTTGATGAGGTAATGCGTTTTTCCCTTTTCTCCATCCATTGTGGACACTCTCTTTGTTTATTTGTATCAGATTCAATCGCTTTACTTTCTTTTTCTGCTACTTCAAGACCACTTAATATACGAGCTTCTGCTTGATTATGAGCATATAAGGTAAATTCTTTGGCTGGACTCAAAAACTCATAAGGAAGTTCACAAAGGTCCTCAGTACTAATTGATGATGACTGTGTATCAATTACTTTGAGGTTAGTTATGACCTCAAAGTCTCTTTCAACTTGAAGCAGCTGATAAGACAACGGTGAACCTAGGAATTGTGCTCCAAACTTTGTAAATTCTGTATCAACAATGAAGTCAGGTATAGTATGTGCATAGCCAATACTCTTGTCAATAGCTCTCAATTTATCTTGCATCTTTCTAATGCAAAGCCGATTCTCAATTAAGTTGAAATTCAATCGTGCCTCATATAAGGTACTCTCAATACCACGCTTGCCAATGTTGCTGTAAAGAGTTGTTTTCATCACAGGAAATTTAACAGTTTCTTTTTCACCTGGTACTCCCCACTTTCTCAGTTGACTGGTACATGCCTTTTCAGAAGGAACAATCAACAGTGAATTTAATGAGTACTCAGCCAGTTCTAACAAGAATGCAACAATGTGATTGCAATACCCACTGAGTCCAGCAGGGCAAGAACATTGTGCTTTATCAACCAAACTGGTCCTTCGATTTATGTGTACAAATACTTGGCGTGAAATTTTCTTCATACTTGCTTTGCATTTACACTTTGCAACAAAGTAATTCTTTTGTTTCGAAGTAAAAACAGTTTCTGTAGATATATACCTTTCATTCTTAAATTTTGTACCCCTAATGAGTGTTTTGGCGATGGGTTTGTTCTTAAGTTTTCCACACTTTTTGATGTGTGAATCGATTTCTCTTTTAGTGAATGTTGGTAAGAACACCAATGACTTCCCCCACTCCACTTGAGTTGAATCAGACTTTTCCAGAATAATTTCTATGCACACTTCTTGATTTTCTATTAGATAATTGTAAATTTTTACATCGTTATTTTCAGCTCTACAGTGAACTGAGTTTGGTTTTTTTATGAAAATACTTTCAATTTCACTTTCCGTCACCATGTTTGTTTTCATTTTGTCGTATCTAACCTCGTTTTCATGTATTTTATAAGATTGCGCAATCGAATTCGGCAAAGGTGTATTTCAATACTGAACTGCGGCTATAAAAGTGAACGAGGAGGAGAAGGAAATGCCGGTTTTAACATATATTTCGCCCTATGGGGAAATATATAATAATATACACGCTTTTTTTATAAGAACAATTTTATAAGAACACGAGCCTCAGATTTGGCCAAAAAATAAGAACAAAATAAGAACAACCCGAGGCTCAAATTAATGTTTCAAATATTAAGAACAGCCTAAGCCTGAATTTTCTTATAAAATAAGAACAACTCATGATAGGAACAACTCATGACGTGAATTCTCTCACTGTCAAATGGTTTAGAAGTTGTTATTTTTTTCACCTTGCATACTCATATCGGGACATTAACTGAACAGCAACCATGCTTTTAAACAGTTGTTTTTAAAAAGATTTATTTTAATTTTACTGGAAATTCCATAAATAAGAACAAAATAAGGCTGAAATTTGAAACTGTGTTCTTAAAGCTAAGAACAAAATAAGACCAATTCAGGCTGAAAAAGGCTCAAAAAATAAGAACAGCCAGCCTCAGGTCAGATTTTACTGGTTCTTATAAAAAAAAAGTGTGTAATTTAATTTTTTTGTTTTTTTTTTTAATAAAAAGTTTTTAATTTTGTCATCCCACATTTTCTTGTTTGTTTTTACGATGTGAGCTGCTTCTTCCCAAGTCCACCCCAAAGATTTTAAATCATTCTTCATGCGGGAGATCCACGTGGTTTTTGGTTTGCCTGGTGGTTTCCGGTAATTCGATGTGGCATATCGGAGCGCCTCATACATAGGTGTGGATTCATTTTGCTTGATTAGTTTTTCGAACCAATTGAATCTCCTTCTCTGCACCACTTTACTCCAGTCTATCATTTTTGTTCTTTCTCAAAGTCTTTGGTTGCTGATTTTGTTCGGATATATTGTATGTAGGACAAATGTTCTTATCAGTGTTCTTTGGAATGTGTCGAGTTGTTCTTCCATGGATTTCGATAAAGTCCAGGTCTCGCTGTTATAAAGGAAAATTGGCTGTATGTATGTTTGTAGGATGTTCATTTTTGTTTTTGTTGTCAAGGCTTTGTTGTTAAAGAACTGGTTCAGATTTTTTGCAGCATTTATCGCTAAGATTTTCCTCCGTTTTATGTCTTGCTGAGTGTCTAACATTGTACGCAGGAATTTACATTTTTTCCACTCGTTTGAACTCCTGTTTATTCTGTATTCTTCTGTTTTGGTGTCGTTTATCTGCAATCCTCTCTTTTTCAGTTGTTCTTTTATTTCTTTCTTGTACCTTTGGAGTTTGCTGTAGTCACTTGTAATTTTGCTGATGTCGTCAGCATACTGCATATCTAGGTCGATGTGTCTTTTGGGGGTTATTTGCGAGTAGTTGTGCTCAGTCAATTCATCTGGTATTTCACTTGATTTGATGTTTCGTTGAAAATAATGATGGTCATGTAGCGTGTTGTCATCTCTGAGTAACGATTTCGCTAGGTAGTATGTAAATATGTTTGCACTGGCGCAGTCTCCTTGTGGGGCTCCTGTATCAGTCATGAAAGTTTTACTGGTCGTTTCTCCACACTTTACTGTTAGAGTTACTTCCAGTAATTTTTTCATTATGTAGAGTTCATCTTCGTTGATTGTATTTTGTAGGTCTTCTATAAGTTGTTTTCTCAGTATAGTGTCAAACGCTTTGCTCATGTCTAGGAGTGTTAAGAAAACTGTCTCATCTTTTGATGTTATTGTGCGTTCAATTATTAATTTGGTTGCAAAGACATGCTCTGTAGTTGACCTATTTTTGCGATATGCCGCCTGTTGGATGGGGATCTGTTGATCGATTCTGTTGCCAATTCTTTGCATCATACATGCAGCAAGGATCTTTCTTAGCAATGACAGCAGGGTTATCGGTCGGAGGTTGGATGTTGGACCTCGTTTCTTCCCCGGTTTTTGCAGTGGAACAATCACTCCATGGTTAATCTCTTTTGGGCAGTCTCCGTGATCGGCAAGGTTGTTGTAGATGTCTGCAATTTTTTGGTGGATAAACTTTGGTGCGTGTTTGATCAACTCGATTGGGATATCATCGCAGCCTGGTGATTTACCTTGTTTCAGCTTTTTTGTGGCAGCTATGATTTCGTCGGCCGTGATGGAAATACCATGCCTTTGGGATCTATATTTGGCATTGGGTCGGCATCTTTCCAGAATTGTGATTCGAAGTATGCTGCGATGGTTTTTGTTTGTTCTATTTCACTTGTTGTCAGCCCTTCGTCAGTTTGTATCAGTAGTGTTTTTCTCGGTTTCATTCGGTTGATATTATTTACTGCCGTATACATCTTTATGTTGTTATTTTGATGGTTCACGAGGTGTTGCATAGTTCTTTTTATCTTTATTATTCTGTTTCTGTTTTGTTTGAGAATGTGTCTTTTATCTGCATCTGATTTTGTCTGCATTTGGAGCTGGATATTTCCTTGCATTTTTGATAAGATAGGGATCTCTGCATTGTCCGATTTATTGATGTTTCTATCTTTCAATCCAACGATTGCTGTTGCTGATTCTTTCATTATTTTTCCTATTTCATCCCATAGTTCTTGATTTGACAGATATGAAGAAATATGCAACTTTCAACTGTCAAGGTTTACATTGAAAGTTTACTCGAAATTTTTGTGCTAAATTCACATGGAGTCGTTTCTATGGAGACGCGCTTATTTTGAAACCCGTGTATTGACATATATATTTTTACCGCATATCAAATTTCAAAGGCTCACAAACAGGGATCCAGTACGTGTAAATAAAAAATCAAAGAAAAATCAAAGATAGATTCAACCCAACTCTTTCACTTTTTATGATGTTATCGCCTTGACTTTGGAATAACCCCTGCGAAATGCGTAAATAACAATTCAGTGGCTTCGTGGCTTCTATCTTGTTATCTATCTACAATCGTCACCAAAATATTGTGGCAAAACAATGAAATAAGTATAATTTCTGTTTGAAAACACAAATATAGCTAAATAAAATCTTGTTATTAATTGGAAATGACTTTCACCCCTCCCCCCAACATCAATGTTGCATTCTCAGACAAAGCTAAGTTGTTTTCAACATTGATAGTGGGGGGAGGGGTAAATCATCTCATACATTCTCAACTTTATTGACTTTTGCCACATATTTTGGTGAGGATTGTCTGAAAATGGTCCAGAATATACCATTTTATTTTTACCTAAAATTTTTGCTGTTTGAGCTATTTAAGAGATGTTACTGTCACATGATCATTCCTTAAAATTTTTGAGTCCTTTAAATATGGTTGCTAGGGTCGTTGCTAAGGTGAAAAAGTTAAAAAATTACAGTACAATCATTCATATCAAAGTTTGAAATCTCTCTAATTAAGTCCTAATTGTATAAGAAATGTTAAGTTATTGCACCATCAAGCATTAGTGTAATCTAGTCATTGGAATATTGTTGTTAAGGCCGTTGATATGGAATGAAAGTGCTTATATTTTTCAAAAAAAAATACTTATAATTAACATAAACTTTATAGAACTCACCGCGGAGGTCAAATACTGGGATGGTGTCCAGCGCGGGATAACTCACCCAAGAGAGGGGACAATACTAAAAAATCTCTTTAAGGTTTTTTTCTAACAATCAATTTGGTTGATTAGGCTTTCATACCGGCATAATATCAAATGTGTTGTCTCTTTATATATCAACAAAATAAAATGTAAATAACCTAAAAAATGCTTAGTCTTATGTACAAAATGTAAAATCGACTCTTTCTTTTCTATATATATCTAAAGTAACATAAGAGCTTTCATATACAGAAAAAGGCATAACAAACTATGAGTATATATATATATTTATATGTATAACTTTCTTGTAGTAATAAAAACAAAATTATGGTTGAATCAAAAAAAATAGACGAGCAGATGTCCATGTACCTAAGATTTTTGCATCAGGAAGCGCGCTTGACATGTTCAGAAATCAAACAACGTTATCCACATTTTGCATTGAGA
Organism: Turritopsis dohrnii; assembly: GCA_027922465.2. Classification (NCBI taxonomy): domain Eukaryota; kingdom Metazoa; phylum Cnidaria; class Hydrozoa; order Anthoathecata; family Oceaniidae; genus Turritopsis; species Turritopsis dohrnii. Next base: position 252,680 of record BQMF02000334.1, read on the forward strand.
AGTATTTATCGCCATGCAAAAAAACCCATTGGTGCTAAGCAACACGATTTAAGGACTTTGAATAAAGGGCGACCAAAGAAACTTACAGACCGTGATGAAAGATCAATTTTACGCTCATTGAAAGAACTACGCAGTGAAACTACTTCCTTTACAGTGAAACGTGTGCGAGAACGTGCTGGTATTAGCACCAATGTATCCGATTCAACAATTAGACGATGTTTACATAAGAATGGGTACCACTATCTCCAGCGACGAAAAAAGGGCTTCTATCCAGCAACGACAAAAAGAAGAGACTGGATTTTTGTTTGCGGGCCAAAAAGTTTTCAACAAATTTTTGGAAAGAGGACATTTGCTTTTATTTTGATGGTGTGGGTTTTGCTCACAAAAGAAATCCCAATTCCGAGGCAAGGGCAGCATCAACCATGACATGGCGCAAACCGAGTGAAGGCTTAGTACTTACAACAAAAGGGAAAAAAGAGGGAAGCGGCGGAGAGATGGCTAACTTCTTTGTTGGAATCAGTTATAAATGCGGTGTTACTTTGTGTGAACAGTATAAATGGAGAGTGACTGGTGAAAACTTTGCTAACTTTGTGCGGAACACTTTTCCTGACACCTTCGCAAAGTGTATATGTCCTGATTCAATGATGTTCCTTCAAGATGGTGATCCAAGACAAAATTCAAAGAAAGCATTTGAGGCGTTCCCTAGCATTGGTTGTACCATGTTTGATATCCCTCCTCGATCACCTGACTTAAACCCCATAGAGAATATGTTTCATCTGGTGCGACGTAAACTTCGGGAAGATGCCATTAAATTCAACATTACCCATGAAACCTACAAGGACTTTTCAAGTCGTGTAAAGCGGACACTGGAAAACATTTCAAGTAGAATTATTGACAAAACTATTGAAACTATGGGGAAAAGAATAAAGAAGATCATCGAAACAAAGGGAGCACGTACCGAGTATTAAATTATTTTTTTTGTTAATTTTGCTCATTTAGGTTGGTTAGCATTTTGATAACGCGTCACCAACATGTCGCACTGAAAAGTTTTCAACTGTCTATGATTTACACAAAATTTTTGATGCGTCGCATGCGTCGCCAATTTTTTTACAATAAATAACTACATTTCTCTTTATTAAAAAAATTGGCGACGCATGCGACGCATTGAAAATTCAAGTAATTTTAAGCTCACGTGGTGGTAACTTGTTGGCGACATGTTGGCGACACAAAACCAAAGTTGTCAGTTTCACCAGTCTTCCTCCGTTGAGTCCTCCTACAAGTCAATTATCTATTAACAAAAGTCTTTAGAAAAAATAAGATAAAATATAAACACTGGAGGCCAAGCAACACTGTAAAAATCAAGCATCATGACCCAACACAACTAATTTGGAAAAACAAACTTGACAAGGGCTCATTTCCTTCACTTCATCTTTTTCCAACTGGTAGGAAAACTGAAAAACTCGCCATCTGGTATCCATCATGTCTGTTTCTCTCTCATCTCTCTGGTTGTACTTTCCCACAAATTCTATCCTTGGTTTACTTGTTGCTAAGATAGGCAATTTATTATCACGATGAATAGTCATGTCAGTCGCAAATTGATTTTTCGGGCGGGGTAAATTTACAGTGCTCCCCTCAAGTAAAAGCAAAAGGTCAGCCCAAGCAATGCATTCTGCATTCCATCGAAAATCATTTAAGTAAACACATTCACAGTCATCCATTCCAACCCATGCGTATTTTCCGGTAGCAGGGTTTACAAAAGACTTGAAAATCAATTCAATTGGATTAATCAAAAATGACTTGCCACAATTTGTTGGCCCGGTTAAAAGAATGTTATTGTTTTTTTGCCGTCCCTTTTCTAAACAATTTCTCAAGGCATCTGCAAAAACATAAATGTTTATTGAATTCCACCGGAGCAATTCTCTTGCACTGATCAACCATAAATCACTTTCTGGACAAACACACTCGCTCTCTTTCCTTGATAGCTCAAAAATTATATCCATCCTAGATTTCTCCTTCCTTTCTAGAATCTGACAGGCTTTCTGAATCTCCCAAGTATTTTCAATCAAATTATTGATCTCTTTCTTGTTGTTCTTATTGGTGAGAAAATTTAAAAGATCGTCCTCTCCTGCCTCTTTTCTCTCAAATGCAACCTTGTTTAAAGTGGTTATACTTTTTATCTGGTGCTGTATCAAAAACTTGGATACATCTGAATTCCTGAGGCGCTTCCTGCTGACTCCTGACTTTGAATTCCCAGCTTCACTGGACTATCTCTTAGATCCCCGATGCATTGCCTGTTTTGTTTTAGGGGAACTTGCTGCCTCCAGGTTGGGGTGGTTATCACTATGTAATACATTTGTTAGAGGCTTATTCTTTGTGACATAGCGATAACACGCTATGTAACCAAAATGTTTGGCTGAAAAATGCACAGAAATGTTGTAATGTTCATTTAGATATACGTGTTCCGCTTAATCTTATGCACATGTGATAGTGTGAGCCACCGTCCTGGTGGCTCTCTTTGCAACAAGCCCAGTCCTCTACCTTTGCCCTCGGGTTTCCATTGCGAAAGGCCTCCAGAACTGCCTCAGAAAAACTGTGTTTATTAGGAAAAAGTTCCAAATCTGCCTGGGAGTATGTTAATAAAAAGGTTCTCCTACAATCTCTATCTCCAAGCGTCTCATTTAAATCAATTTCAGGAACATTTATTTCCATTCTTGTTGTTAATAGTTACTATCTAAAATACTATCTAAAATATGTAAAGAGAATAGTGTTAATTGTTTGTATATAGCTATGTAAATTGAGGAATGTTAATTATTTATATTTTTTATTAAAGATACCTAAGTTATTGAATTGTAGTTTAAAAAAGCAATATTGAATGTTTACACATGCCACTCCAGCAAAACAAGCCAAAACACGCGATTTCATGCTTACGGCGCTTCTTTGTCTACCATTTTGACTTTGCGGGGGATTTTCGGCGCGAAAAACGAATTGACGGCAGCTCTGGCGAAAGGGGACAGTCGAGAAGAGTTTTACGGCCTTTTAGGTTCAGTTCTAGTTTGAATTTGCTGGTTTTGGAATGATAATTTATTTTAGAGTTTTAAAGATTAATTTCAGACAATCGTCACCAAAATATTGTGGCAAAACAATGAAATAAGTATAATTTCTGTTTGAAAACACAAATATAGCTAAATAAAATCTTGTTATTAATTGGAAATGACTTTCACCCCTCCCCCCAACATCAATGTTGCATTCTCAGACAAAGCTAAGTTGTTTTCAACATTGATAGTGGGGGGGAGGGGTAAATCATCTCATACATTCTCAACTTTATTGACTTTTGCCACATATTTTGGTGAGGATTGTAGAAGAATTCCGAACAGAGATGATGATGATAGAATTACTTTAGAATTATATTCGAATTCAAAATCCTCATCAATTCGAAGAAATGTTGCAGGATGAAAGAATCTAACCACCTTTTTTACAATGTTCAACAAATGTTTTCATCACTTTCCCATTTTTCAAATAGCGTTAGGGTTGGGGTTAGACCGCATCGTGAAAAGCAGTGGCTTTTATTAGAAAACAGACTAAACAAGAAATAGTTTAAACAGTTTGTTTCAGGACCGTAATTTCTTAAAACATATTGTGGGGGCTAAAAAAAAAATAAAATAAAAAAATGGAGCGAGCGAAGCGAGTGAGAAAATATTTTGAGCAGGGGGATCTCAGAGGGCGCTCTAAGCCCCCACCCAACAGGGGTTTTAGGGGTCGAAGCTCCCTTATGCAAAGTTTGTCCTAATAATTTACTTCAATTTTATAAAAATCCAAATTTTAGCTTTTTAGTGTTTTTAGAAATAATTTTTATTTCAGCCAAAAAATAGGGGTTTCAGGCATTAACTGCGCAGGGGAACATTCAAATCAAATTCTCGTACCTTTAAAAAATACTACGAGCTTGGACTGTTCTATTGGTAAATGTCCCACTAAAATATCGGATGATTACGATGATTATAAATGATCGTCCATGATATGAAAAATCTTTTTCAAAAACATTAAATATTCCTTCTGCATAAACACGTGCTTTTGTTTTGCGCTTTTGAGAATTGCATCTACGGGGAAGATCATACTTCTCCGTCGTGGATATTCATAAGGTGAACTCGCCAAACAAGAAACATGGACAAGTGAAAGTACAGAATCCTGATCTGCCCCATCTTTAAACGCCGGCCCAACCAACGCTTCGGCATCCGATCTTCAAACGGGTCATGTCATTAATAGATCGGCCGTATCGTTCAAAGTTCGGTCGGTCCCAACTGTTAACAGCGAAGATTAATAAAATATTGATCCAGTCGGCAAAATCGCTAAAAAGACACTGTGACGGAGAGAATTTTAATTGAAATTGTGTGCATATTTATATAGAAATGCACTCCTTGGCAGAGATTTTTTAACAAATGTGCCGGCTGGGGAAGTGCTTCTATAGAGATGCTTTAGACTAATTGCAAGACACTTGGAGGGTAAACGCTGACTGTTGGAACTATTTTAAGAGGCTAAGAAAAGAAAAGAAAATTTCGACAATGTTGACAGTTGGGTCACCCTGTCCCAACCATGTTTGAGAGGCGAAGGACCTTTTGCAAGACCATTTGGTCAACGCTAACAGTTGGGCCACCACGTCCCAGCCATGTTTGAGAGGCGAAGGACGTTCATATGACCACGAGCTAAATATCCGTGATAGTATCTGAAGTTTGTATTTCACAAAATAAACGCAATTATGTTTGACAAGTGAAAACTCTTAAAACATAAAATAGATTTTCTGGCTCCTCCACTCTTGTTTAAAAAGTAAATTATTGCGGTTTATTATAATCTGTGTCTTGTTTCCTAAAAGTCACGCCGTGACGGCATTCTTTCGTTCATTTCCTCTTCTTCGCCTAAATTGCGGTTTTCATTTTATTGACGACACTACTACTTCCAGCACATCACAAATATCAATATAGTGAAAGCATCGGCTATACGTACCTAGTGGCAAGATTGGAGATACGTCACGTTGTGACGGCATTCTTTCGTTTGTTTCCTCTTCTACACCTGAATAATAACGGTTTTGGATGTGAGTTGATCATTGAGCTTAGTGTAGATGTAAAGTTTACTTCGAAATGTGAACATAAAGGTTTAAAAAACTTTTGTTGCTCATTAACTGGCAAAGGAAAGAAATCGATGTCATTATCGTCATCTAAGGCTGACTCAATGAACAGAAAAGATTTTGCCGGAACAGTTGGTACAGTAGCCGATTTTGTCCCACTTTATCGCAGATTGGTGCAGCTTCTTTGGTTTTAAGTGGTGAAACGAAATTGAAGCGAGACCAATGATCAATTAAATGCAGTATGTAGTTGTATTCATCATCAGGAAGGTGTTGCATGTTTAATTAGGTCTACCTTGAAACAGGAGTCAATGAATTTAGTTGAACTGCTGGTTGTAGCTAAAATTGTAGATGAAGTATTATAACAATTAATACATACCTGTAAACACTTCATGAAACCGTTGGATATGATTGGCTTAATGGGAGCAACAGTTTTTCGTGGTTGTTTTAGCTAAATGACGTTGCTCACAAAGTTTCACGAATTCTCGAACCACATAAATGGGAATTCTCCAGAATGACGATGATACCTAAAGCAAAAATTTTATTGAAACATATATTAAAATTCCAATATATTTCAAAACCATCACCACCATTCGAAGTGCGATACTGAAAACGAAATCACTCGTTATTTACCAACCTGTAGTTTTCTTTATTCCCGGATGAAATGACATTGAAGAATGAATATTTTGAATGATATCAAAAAATTCATCCACGTAACTCTCAAGAATCTATCTGGAATTCGTCTTCCACTTACCTTGTTTTTCTAAGGAAAACGGTAAGGAAAATATATATCTTTTAAATATGGTTTGTATTAGGGCCGCCAGATAAAAGGCTTGCCCCCCCCCCCCCCTTCCCCCCCACTTTTTTGTCCATAAATGGTTGGTCCTTTTTACAACTTCAAGAAGTTTTTCTCTTTTCATAATTTCTTTCATTTTTTTCTCCATTTCAGTTATTATCATTTGTGAGACTAAATTCTTTTATATTTCCTTTTGTATTTTATACACACAAGATTAATACATACGATTCTCTTGAAAAAAGTGCTGTTTAAAAAAACAAAAGACTTGAAGTAGCTCGATTCAATTCAATGGCTATCTTGCACGCTCATTGAATTTACGTGATGAAGCAAACCAATTTGTCAGCAAATTCGACAGCAGAAAGTTTACTTTTGGTCAATTTTAATTATTTTTAGCTATGACATTTGAGAACTTTTTGGGTATCAATTTGTATGACTTATACTTACTTATTGTTAGATAATGACTTTTTTGACGTTTTATTTATGTGCCTCTCAGTGTTAAGGAACGACTCTTCCCTTTATAAATTTTACTGAAATACTTTGATATTTGAAGTCGAATTATAGTCCTGAAAGTGCTTTCTAAGCCAATCTGGAAGGTGTAATTTCAAAATTTTCTTGCGCCGGACGCAACCATGGTGGATCCTCCTTCGACAAACTCAGCCCCAACAGGTTCAAATTTGTGCCGCCGTCCCTGCATGAAAGTCTTTATTTTGATGACATACATTTCAAAGAAGTTATATATAACACAACTAAGAAAAACTAATTTCAGCATGTTACTGTGGGTGCATTCACAAATAGCAAATTGCCAGCTATAACCAATCTGGAATCTACATGCCCTGAGAAAGAGTTCTAAGCCCTATCATAACAAAATATATTAAGGTCCTTTTTTCGCAGTTTTGGCCCCCTCACCCTAAATCGTTATCTGGCGGCCCTGTGTATTCACATTCAACAAAATTATATGCACATTCAAAAAACTGTTATTTACGTTCAGGGAATTTTTTATTCATGTTAAAGAAACTTTACATTCTTAAAGGGGGGTTTACACGTAAAGATTCTTGAAAAATGTTCTTTTAAGCTTTTGTTTGACGCCCTCTATTCGGAAAAACAAACTCACATTCCCACCTGTTGTAATTTGAATAGAAAAGTTGCCAAAAAAATCAAATCGATTTGATTTTTCACCAATTTTTTGGTCATGAATAATTAATGATTGGTTCACAATTCATTTTTAAAGCCTGAGAACACCTGGTTAAATCAAAAATTGTTCAAAAATCTTTACGTGTAAACCCCTCTTTAAAGCCTGAAAACACCTGTTAGCTGTTAGGTTCGTAATTTCGTAATGTTTTTTTTCGTAATAGACCTTTCCCGATTTTATTTCATAAAATCTCCGCCAAAGATGTAACACTGAAGGCCTTCCCGCCTTATTCACGCATAAAGGACGGGAAGCCATTGCTCAAATCCTCTGTTTTCGCCAATTCGCACAAGTGTAAAGATGGCCGACGAAGTCGATAATTTGTTAGTACTTTATGGTTTTTAATCTCCCTTAATCTTGTCAATCATTACGTGGTTGAATCGATTAACTATTTAAACTAAAGGGAGATACATTGGGAGGTAACCTGGACTAATATTGTCCTCAATCTGTTGTCAACCATTCCGTGATTGACACGAAACCTTTAGAGTCAATATTACCGATATTGATTGTTATCTTTTCCCGTCTACTTCGCAGGGGAATCCAGGTCCAACAAATACAACACGATCGAGAGCATTACAAGGACTCTTCAGGGTGCCTCCAAATCCAGATCTACCTGTGACGGGAAAAATCAGAGGAGGTCAATAACAAAAGACTCCAATATTCTCCAAATGGTCCAGGGCTACAGGGTTCCATTTGTGCAAAAACCGGTTCAACAAGTACCTCCACGACCGCTCAAAATGTCAGAGGAGGAAATTCACTTGGTAGATTTGGAAGTGGAAAAAATGCTGCAAAAGCAGGCAGTTCAACTGATTCCAAGGAAAGGCAAGTTTGTCAGCTCATTGTTTCTGGTTCCCAAGAAAGAAGGGTTGGGTATGAGACCAGTAATCAATTTAAAGGAACTAAACAGTTATATAGAGTATCTACACTTCAAAATGGAAGGTCTTGCCTTGTTGAAGGAAATTTTACAGGAGGGAGATTGGATGTGCAAGCTGGATTTAAAGGACGCTTATTTTTCAGTTCCTCTTCATCCAGACTCTCAGGAATTTCTTTGTTTTCTATGGAAAGGGAACTACTACAAATTTCTATGCCTGTGCTTTGGGCTATCTCCGGCCCCACTTGTTTTTACAAAACTCATGAAGGTGCCTATAGCTCTGTTAAGGCGGCTGAATATCCTTCTGATCATCTTTTTGGACGATATTCTCCTGATTGGGAGAACAATGGAGAACATCAAGATGTCTCGAGACACCTTGATCTATGTCCTCCAGAGTTTGGGGTTCACAGTCAATGTGGAAAAGTCAGTTCTAGATCCTACACAGAAGATCGAATTTCTTGGGGTAATAATAGACTCGAGGTCAATGTTACTAATGCTCCCAACGTTGAAGAGATAAAAAATTGTCAATCAGTGTCAGAAATTATTGAGAGAGGAAGTTGTTTCAGTGAGAGAGATAGCCAGTGTGATAGGAAGACTGGCTTTATCAGCTATTGCAGTCCTACCTGCTCCTCTACAGTACAGAGCTCTTCAACGCCAGCAAATTCTGGAGTTGGCAAAAGGAGGTACAAAGAGTCAGCTTCTGACAAAGATACCTTATCGGACAAAACAATGTCGGACAAAATTTTCGTCGGACAAAATTATTCGTCGGACAAAATATTCGTCACCCAAGGAAAATTTCGTCACTTTTGTCCGACGAAAAATTGTGTCCGACGAAAAATTTTGTCCATTTTTAAAATTTAAAGGGAAGATAAAAAAATCCAATTAAAACGGGGAATCGACCCAGCTGATGTAAAAACTTCATCAAAACTAGCCGATTTAAAGCCTCTCCATGCATCTTGGATCGTTGATTTGTATGATCACCTTTTAGAACATCCAAATATGATCATCAAGGGATTTGATAGTGCTGGCATTTCAGAAGCGGTTAAAACAGCATCGACAATTTTAGAAAAAATTGAAAATCCCTTTTATTCGATGACCGAAAACTACTCCCTGGTCCCTATCCAGGATTCCGGGATCGAAAGATTTTCAAAATTTCATGAAAAAAAGAGCGAATTTGAACTTTCGTTTTGGACAAAATTTTTCGTCGGACAAAATTATTCGTCGGACAAAATTTTCGTCGGACAAAATTATTCGTCGGACAAAATTTTTGTCACCCATGGAAAATTTCGTCACTTTTGTCCGACATTGTTTTGTCCGATAAGGTAAGCAAGGAAATCTGAGATTACCTAATTTCCCTGGGGATCATAATTACTGCAGAGTACCTGCCAGGAAAGTTAAACTTGGAGGCAGATGCAGAGTCACGGTCAGTCAAAGACTCAAGCGAATGGATGCTGAAGAAATCAGTCTTTCAGAGGATTTGCAGTCTGCGGGGAACACCTTGCACGGACCTGTTTGCGTCAAGAGTTTCACACCAGGTTCCCAGATACATATCTTGGAAACTGGATCCTCTCAGTATCAACCGAGACGCCTTTCAGTCCTGCTGGACACATCTTCAAGGGTACGCTTTTCCTCCATTTGCACTAATCGGCATAGTGTTGAGAAAAGTCAAGATCGACCAGGCTTCCCTAGTTTTGATAACTCCGGCTTGGCAGGGACAGCCTTGGTACCCAATTCTTCTTCAAAGGTCTGTGAGAAACCCTCTACTATACCAAAACCCCAGGATCTGTTGAGAGACCCAAAAGGGAACTTTCATCCACTTATACTGCAATCAAAGCTTCAGCTAGTGGCTTGGACAGTACCAGGAAAAGACTTCTTAGTGAAGGAGTATCAGAGGGGGCTGCTCAACTTATCACGGCTTCCAGAAGAGAAGGCACAACTTCACATTACGAGTCAGCCTGGCGCAAGTTTAGTAGCTGGTGTAGTACAAAACAAATTGATCCCTTTCGATGTCTTATAAACTGGATTTTAGACTTTCTTGCGGACATGTTTGCACAGGGATTGGGATATAATACGATTGCAGGATATCGATCAGCTATATCGGCGTACCATGAACCAATTTCAGGTATTGCCGTAGGGAAACATCCTATGGTTTCAGCATTAGTAGCAGGTATTCATAATAAGCGGTGCCCTCAACCCAGATATCTCTTTGTGTGGGACGTTGATAAGGTGATTAACTATCTCATGGGTGTGGGTGCGGATTTGTCTGATAAATTTTTAACCCTAAAATTGACTATGCTTCTAGCATTAACCTCAGTAGCGAGAGCTCATGAACTTGGCTCTTTAGATGTAAGATATCTAGTAAGACATTCAACAGGTTATGCCTTCCATTTTGGTAAAGTAACCAAATCAGCCAGACCAGGAAAAATGCGCCCTCCTATTGAATTTAAGAAATTTTCTGAGGACAAAAATGTTTGTGTTTGTCATTTCATTGATTTGTATATTGAAAAGGCAAGATCGTGGAGAGGACAGGAAAATCAGTTACTTTTAAGTTTTATTAAATCTCATCAGGCAGTTAAAACATCTACCATTTCTCGTTGGATTGTAGAGGTAATGAAAGAGTCAGGCATTGATACTTCTAGTTTTTCTGCTCATTAGGTCTGCCTCGTCTTCTAAACAGAAAGTGATAGGGGTACCACTGAAAGGTCATTGGTCAAGTGCTTCAACTTTCGAAAAATTTTATTGCAAACAGATATTAAAAGATTGACTTGGGAATTATCTGCTATCTGGAAAGCTTTGAAGAGAGGATTTGAGCAATGGCTTCCCGTCCTTTATTATGCGTGAATAAGGCGGGAACGCCCTCAGTGTTACATCTTTGGCTTCGATTTTATTCATAAAATCCGGATTGCACTGCGGGTGCTTCGCGCCCTTGCACAATCCTAAAATTTTAACACTAAACTGCGACTGAGTTTCATATCTAACCTCGTTTTCATGCGATTCATTGTTCCACTGATTTTATTACTTTATAACTTTAACGATAATCTCTATTGTTCTCAATTCTCATTCCAATAATTAGAAGCAGTTAGAGTATTAAAAGCGAGGTTAGACACGAAAACTCGGCCACAATGCATCGTTTAAACAAAAATTCGAGAAAGGCTATTGTTTCCGTAATGTTTCATAATGCTATAATTGCTATGATATAGGAAGTATAAGAAACTGCTCATTTTTGGTTTGGTTCCGTGTAGACGACAGAATGCTGAAAATTTTAATGCCGCCTTGACGACTATGCTCATCCGAAGTTTCAATTTTTCTGCAGAAAAAGGTTATGCTTTTTAATAATCATCTGTTTTCAAAGTGCTATTTATTACAGTACTAGTAACCTAGGTGAAAGTTTTGTTATGGCATTTAATTTCGAAAGCAATGTGCACAAATCCCCCATGGGAAATAGGTCACAAAAAATTTAATCATTGTAAAATCTTGAACGAGAAAACCACTTTAGTCTGGTGGCGAAATGGGGTATTTTGCTTGCACCCATACAATTAGTATATGGGTTTTTGTTGTATTTTCTCATTATGGTCCCTTTGGGACTTCAAAACCAGTTTTGCCAAGCTGGCAAAGTAGAAAACTTTGTATAGGGTTCAAATTTTGCTGACTCAGCATTTTTTTAACGTTTGGGCCCTTTTTTGCATATTCTGTACTAAAAAGTCTACTAAACAATGTCTCATTTAAAGTTTATAAATAATATACTAACTCATTTAGGTAATATATACCAGAATTAGGCATCTAAAATTATAGATAATAATGCTGATAAATAGGTTTTCAGGGTGTAAAGTTGATTTTTTGACGAAAAAACATCTTTTTTTCTGGTACTTCCAATAACTCACTAGAAAAACTCTTAGAAATGTAAAATATGATTGAATTGATTGACTTGATATGATAAAAGAAATAACTGAACGTAATTGCCTATTATCTAGGTTATTTGGAGGCACCAGGGGGTAAAACAGGGGATGAAATATAATTTTTAAGGAAAAAATGACAAAATTCAGGAAGGAAGCAAATAAATTATTATTATAATGTTTTTATTTTGGATAATAAGTACTGCAACCCTATATAAAAGCAAAAGTCATATTTTTTGATAGTTTTTTCCAGCAGCAGATTCCAAATCCGAATCGCTGTCATTAGCGATACACGGACAAACTTGGAAAGATTGCTGTATATATTGTATATATATATTTGTAAATACTTTAGGTTTTATCCTGTATAAAGATTCAGAAATAAATAAAATAAATAAATATATAGCATCAGGTTCGTCACAGATAAATCTTGAAAATGATTTGATGTGTCTGAGATTAAAAGGTGAAGAACACATGAGGAGTTTTGTTGACAAACGCAAAGTTTATCAAATTGTTGACTTTTTCGATCCTTCACAAGTGAAAATAGCCACAGTAAAACTGAAAAAGTTGTGCAATTCAGTGCCCAAAATGACAGGAAAGATGTCTTTAATTGAACAGAACTAAAAGATTGATTTATCAGGTTCATCACAACTAAAATTTTCATTCTCGTAATTGACACAAGCATCTGTGCATAACAGCCTGTTGTCGATATAATAGATTGACATTATCACCTTTATGGCCATATACGCTGTAAACTAATTTTTCCCAACTGTTTGTCAAAATGTCATGGTTCATTTTCAATTTGAGTGAACTGCTAAATAAAGTTTTTTTCTTCAACTGCCCCTTTAAGCTTAGTTTCCAATAACAAAAAGTTATCATGCGACTGTCCTGCAACAAATGTGCTACTTGACGCCCGACTTTTTGTTGCACGACAGCGTTGTTTCCATTACACAATGTTGTGTAGTTTGTTTATAAATGATTGGGGAGAAATTCAAAAGGTTAAAGCTGAAATACAGATCAATAAAAAAAATAAATTAATAAATTAATAAATAAAAATTAATAAATAAATAAAATTAAATAAATGAATATACAAACATAGCATTCAAATAATAGTCAACCACACCTAGAAAAATCGTAAGCAAGAGCAAAATCATCCACTGGAAGAGCTTTCTCCGAAGTGAAAGGTCTTTCATGTGAACGACTTCCTCTGATACATAGCAAAGAAGAACGTAAGATTAAAAAGGACAATCTACATCGAATGATAGAGATTATTTTCTCGTATCTTTCCCCCGTCTTTACAGCTATCTTTTCAGCAATACCCTTATCAAAATACAGTATACATCATGTATACTTTTTCTGTACTTTAAGTATACTACAAAGTATAATAGGAGTATGGAAGAAAGTATACACGATGTATACTTTCGATGTACTTCAAATATACTTTAGGAGCATACTTGAAGTAGCATGTATTTTGGACATTTTCATGTATACATAAAGCATACTTCATTGAGAATAACTTCATGTATACTTCTTTAATTGAAAACTCAGATTGAAAACTCAGATGAAGAAATGATGTATGTATACTTTTGCTGAAGTATACTTTGGGTGAAGTATGTAAGAAGTTTAGTGACATGAAGTATAACTCAGAAGCATCAAAATCAATGCTGTGAATGATAAAAATTGTTAATTTCGAAAATACCTTATTTAAAAATGCAATTTTTAAACAGATTTTAACATTTTTTTTAAGATTTTTGAAAATTTTCGTTTTACTGGGGAATCCCCTACTCCATAACATATATACTCAAACCCTGGTTGAAATCCTGGCTAGGATCCTGACTATAGGATTCATAATAGGATCCTATGTAGGATCCTATGTAAGGTCTTATAGGATCCTGTAGGATCCTATAAGATCCTGCACAGGATCCTGTAAGATCTTACATAGAATCTCCGTTTTCCGAGAGTTGATTTGAAGTGTTTTGATACAGTATGGACTTTGAGTGGAGAAAGATCTAACTTTTGCAAAGTTGTATTTAAAGAATCTTTCGGAATTTCGAAATTTTTGTTAAGTGGCAATGGCAGTAGTGTCTTGGTAAATCGAGTTATCATCATCACTTTCACTACACTCAATCACTGTATTAAACTCCATTTTATTGCTTCTACAGAATGGACAGAATTTCATAGCACAACTGTAAAACCTTTAGCACATTATAAACTTAACCACACTGATGGTAACTTCTGGAAGACTATCTAAATTACAGTTATAATTATTATAGAAAATTCAAGTTCAAATTTCAACATACCTCTAGATCCGCCACTGTCTATGTAAAAACTATTTCTCCTTGTCTTTGTCAACAAGTGACTATGACTATCATTAGCAATTCCAACTGTGCATGAAGATGTCATCATGTAATCAGAGCAAATTAATCTAATAGTTTACTTTACACAAACTTTTTCATAAAACACTTATATTATAAACTCTATTATAAATCTGTATAAAATTCTATACTCCCTTATCAAAATACAGTATACATCATGTATACTTTTTCTGTACTTTAAGTATACTACAAAGTATAATAGGAGTATGGAAGAAAGTATACACGATGTATACTTTCGATGTACTTCAAATATACTTTAGGAGCATACTTGAAGTAGCATGTATTTTGGACATTTTCATGTATACATAAAGCATACTTCATTGAGAATAACTTCATGTATACTTCTTTAATTGAAAACTCAGATTGAAAACTCAGATGAAGAAATGATGTATGTATACTTTTGCTGAAGTATACTTTGGGTGAAGTATGTAAGAAGTTTAGTGACATGAAGTATAACTCAGAAGCATCAAAATCAATGCTGTGAATGATAAAAATTGTTAATTTCGAAAATACCTTATTTAAAAATGCAATTTTTAAACAGATTTTAACATTTTTTTTAAGATTTTTGAAAATTTTCGTTTTACTGGGGAATCCCCTACTCCATAACATATATACTCAAACCCTGGTTGAAATCCTGGCTAGGATCCTGACTATAGGATTCATAATAGGATCCTATGTAGGATCCTATGTAAGGTCTTATAGGATCCTGTAGGATCCTATAAGATCCTGCACAGGATCCTGTAAGATCTTACATAGAATCTCCGTTTTCCGAGAGTTGATTTGAAGTGTTTTGATACAGTATGGACTTTGAGTGGAGAAAGATCTAACTTTTGCAAAGTTGTATTTAAAGAATCTTTCGGAATTTCGAAATTTTTGTTAAGTGGCAATGGCAGTAGTGTCTTGGTAAATCGAGTTATCATCATCACTTTCACTACACTCAATCACTGTATTAAACTCCATTTTATTGCTTCTACAGAATGGACAGAATTTCATAGCACAACTGTAAAACCTTTAGCACATTATAAACTTAACCACACTGATGGTAACTTCTGGAAGACTATCTAAATTACAGTTATAATTATTATAGAAAATTCAAGTTCAAATTTCAACATACCTCTAGATCCGCCACTGTCTATGTAAAAACTATTTCTCCTTGTCTTTGTCAACAAGTGACTATGACTATCATTAGCAATTCCAACTGTGCATGAAGATGTCATCATGTAATCAGAGCAAATTAATCTAATAGTTTACTTTACACAAACTTTTTCATAAAACACTTATATTATAAACTCTATTATAAATCTGTATAAAATTCTATACTATTCTTTTTAATTAACTAGGGAATTAATTCCTGGGAGTATTCCAATTTTAGAATTCTTATTCATGTGAAATTGATACACATGGGATTTGAAGTTCCAATATAAAAAAACACTGTTATAATAAAGACAGTCATAAAATTATTAATAATATCAGATAGTTTTTCTAATAAGTCACTTTCATCAACTTTAGAAATACTAGAATTGTCTTTTAAAGATTTCTCCTTACTTTTTTCTTAAAGCCTGCACAGTATATTCCTAAGCATTCATTTGTAGCATTTCTTTATTAATAAGACATACTTCTAATGTACTTCAAACTTGAATTTTATTTTAGCGTGTTTTCTGTTTTTTAAAAGAACAAAATAATGTACTTCCAATGTACTTCAATATGCTTTTTTAATGTTCTGCTTTTCTGAAGTATAAAATCAGTATACTTCATTTATACTTCAAGAAAGAAGTATAAATGAAGTATGAATATCAAGTTATACTTCTTCTGTACTTCCATCTCAGAAGTATAGAATAAGTATATTTCAAACCTACTTCTTCAGTTAAAAGTAGAAATGAAGTATGCTTTATGTGTACATAAAGTATACTTATGGTACTTCAATTTTGATAAGGGCTTTTCTTTTTAATTAACTAGGGAATTAATTCCTGGGAGTATTCCAATTTTAGAATTCTTATTCATGTGAAATTGATACACATGGGATTTGAAGTTCCAATATAAAAAAACACTGTTATAATAAAGACAGTCATAAAATTATTAATAATATCAGATAGTTTTTCTAATAAGTCACTTTCATCAACTTTAGAAATACTAGAATTGTCTTTTAAAGATTTCTCCTTACTTTTTTCTTAAAGCCTGCACAGTATATTCCTAAGCATTCATTTGTAGCATTTCTTTATTAATAAGACATACTTCTAATGTACTTCAAACTTGAATTTTATTTTAGCGTGTTTTCTGTTTTTTAAAAGAACAAAATAATGTACTTCCAATGTACTTCAATATGCTTTTTTAATGTTCTGCTTTTCTGAAGTATAAAATCAGTATACTTCATTTATACTTCAAGAAAGAAGTATAAATGAAGTATGAATATCAAGTTATACTTCTTCTGTACTTCCATCTCAGAAGTATAGAATAAGTATATTTCAAACCTACTTCTTCAGTTAAAAGTAGAAATGAAGTATGCTTTATGTGTACATAAAGTATACTTATGGTACTTCAATTTTGATAAGGGCTATTCTTTTTAATTAACTAGGGAATTAATTCCTGGGAGTATTCCAATTTTAGAATTCTTATTCATGTGAAATTGATACACATGGGATTTGAAGTTCCAATATAAAAAAACACTGTTATAATAAAGACAGTCATAAAATTATTAATAATATCAGATAGTTTTTCTAATAAGTCACTTTCATCAACTTTAGAAATACTAGAATTGTCTTTTAAAGATTTCTCCTTACTTTTTTCTTAAAGCCTGCACAGTATATTCCTAAGCATTCATTTGTAGCATTTCTTTATTAATAAGACATACTTCTAATGTACTTCAAACTTGAATTTTATTTTAGCGTGTTTTCTGTTTTTTAAAAGAACAAAATAATGTACTTCCAATGTACTTCAATATGCTTTTTTAATGTTCTGCTTTTCTGAAGTATAAAATCAGTATACTTCATTTATACTTCAAGAAAGAAGTATAAATGAAGTATGAATATCAAGTTATACTTCTTCTGTACTTCCATCTCAGAAGTATAGAATAAGTATATTTCAAACCTACTTCTTCAGTTAAAAGTAGAAATGAAGTATGCTTTATGTGTACATAAAGTATACTTATGGTACTTCAATTTTGATAAGGGCTATTCTTTTTAATTAACTAGGGAATTAATTCCTGGGAGTATTCCAATTTTAGAATTCTTATTCATGTGAAATTGATACACATGGGATTTGAAGTTCCAATATAAAAAAACACTGTTATAATAAAGACAGTCATAAAATTATTAATAATATCAGATAGTTTTTCTAATAAGTCACTTTCATCAACTTTAGAAATACTAGAATTGTCTTTTAAAGATTTCTCCTTACTTTTTTCTTAAAGCCTGCACAGTATATTCCTAAGCATTCATTTGTAGCATTTCTTTATTAATAAGACATACTTCTAATGTACTTCAAACTTGAATTTTATTTTAGCGTGTTTTCTGTTTTTTAAAAGAACAAAATAATGTACTTCCAATGTACTTCAATATGCTTTTTTAATGTTCTGCTTTTCTGAAGTATAAAATCAGTATACTTCATTTATACTTCAAGAAAGAAGTATAAATGAAGTATGAATATCAAGTTATACTTCTTCTGTACTTCCATCTCAGAAGTATAGAATAAGTATATTTCAAACCTACTTCTTCAGTTAAAAGTAGAAATGAAGTATGCTTTATGTGTACATAAAGTATACTTATGGTACTTCAATTTTGATAAGGGTATGTTTATGAAATGTAGAGCATTCTGCACCCTGACTCCCGCAGACAGAGAAAACTAATGGAGTAAAAGTGCCATGCTCTACATTCATAATTCTGTTGTTATAATTGCGTTTCTTTTCACGTTCATGTTTTTCTAAAATTTTTTCAATAGATGTAGAGATTTGAGATTCTGCGTTTGTGTTCGTCACCCGAATATCAAAATACGCATTCTGTCCGTTTCTCCAGACACCACGAGCACGTATGTCTGGTCTTGCGTCGTCACCATTTAAGCCTTGTATTACTTCACCATTCAAAGGTTGTAAGAGAGGTTCTATTTGCAATTGAGGGCGTGATTGACATTGTACGACTGCCCACAAGGACATTTAGACGGTAGTCCACGCAGATCTTTGGCGTATCTAAGATTTAAAGCATCTCGAAATTCAGATTTATTCAAGCTGAAACCATACTCTTCTATTGGTAGCACTGTGAGCCAGCCAGATGTCCCTTTTTGTTTTCCTTCATACACAGCCCTACGTGTTTTCGATGGTAATACACCCTCGATTCTATCGGCTTTTTCTTTCACGACTAGTTCATTTTTCTTTTTTTCATCAGAGATCAGCTTTTTAACTTGTTCATCGTTTGGTAACGTATCACCTTGCATCATCATAATGGCTACAAGCGGAGCAGTAATCACTTTTGAATTTTCAAATTTCGATTTTGCTATTTCAGCTAGAATCGGAATACCCAAACCCCCATAACGAACTGGTAAGGAATACAACTCACGGTCAGTATCTGTGACAAGAGCGTCGAATAGGGATGGAAGAAAAGATCGATTGATCACATCATCTAGTGGTTCTAGGTAAGTTTCCATATTGGGTATTGTTCTGATGAAGTATGTAAACTTATGCACTTGACCATGGATAAAAGCAGCGTGCTGCCTGCGGCTGTGATTTTGCTATTTGCTACAGCTTTTCAATTTCATTGCACCATGTGTTTACCTTTTCTTGAACATATCTATCACGAAATGTATCACTTCCAAGAGCAGCTCCAAGATGATGTTGGCCCTCGGTTGTGATTTGAATTTCAGTGTTTATGAACAAGTTTTCAGCTTTATCCTTTAGATCGTAATGTTTCAATATCAGCCAAGACTTTTTCTCGTTGACATAGTATCCAAACTTTTGACCCTCTTTTATCACTTCTTCCCACCACGCTCTTAAGTGGCTTAAATCGCCAGCACCTGCGATGTCATCAGCCAAGCAAACGTCTTTCACACTGAAGAAGTGTTCTCTAAGGGAACGAAGTAATGGAGTAATACCCATGGCATAAAAAGACATTGCAAGGTTGTCACCTTGTGTGGTCCCTTCTGTTAACATTATAAGGTTTTTTCCTAGAACTATCATCTGTACTGGATCTCGGTACGTATTGATAAGGATCGTAGCAAAATGTGGACACATTATTTGTACGTTATGGAGGGCTACAAGCCTGTTCAAACTGTTGAATGCGTTACTAGCGTCGACCAGAATAATTGCTTCTGTTTCATCGTGTTGGAAAATGGCTCTCATGGCGTGAATTTCCGCTTCTGACCCACCTTGAAGACCGGTGGCGGTTTGTAGGGGTCCTGCTACTTCCTGGATATCTGATTTTATCACCCATGCTATTGATTTTCCAATAATTCTTCGAAGCACCTCTCCAACGCCAATTGGTCGGACACCAGGATTCTTATTCAATGGTATTAAGCGACATGATACAAGAGATTCTAGTGATTTCGGGTCGGTGATTTCAGTTGCTAATTTTCGTGCCAATACAGCAATTTGTTCTCTAAGTAATTTGTTTTCGTTTTTATATTTAGTACTTGTCAATAGGTGTCGATATTGATCAGCATCTAGTTGTGACGGTCCTCCAGCTCCTTTCGTAACACATGCAGCTTTGAAGATCATACCTTCGTCAATTTCATCGTAGTAAGTGGGTATCAATTTTTCAATGGGCCCATTCAGAAGTGAATTCTCGATAACGGGTGCCGCTGGCGGATGTTTCTTTTGTAACTCATTAAGGATAGTTTCATCGACATCATGAACTCCATTATCACATTCGGTAGTTAGTAGTTTAAGTGCTGCATTAATTTTTCCAGTCATCATGAGCTTTGAAAAACTTTTCGCAAAATCAGGAGCAGGTCTCTTTTTAGATGATGTTAGACGGCGTTGGATTATCTTGCATTCGTCAACAATGTCTAAGATGCGACCCTCCTTCCAGGCTTTCATGCGTTCGGTTACTTTTTGGCAGTGATCTTTTGCCTTGCTTTTCCGAGAAGGTTTTTGTAAAATTAGAACAGGTAGTAGCATAAAAACTTTCAAAGCCACGCCTTGAAAACTACTGTTAGTGTTATAGTGCTCTAACCAAGATGTCAGTTCAATTATAAAGCTTTTTGAGGCTTTTCCAGTCGGAAGTTTGAACAAGTTTTTTTTCCATGTAACCATATCCTGATACACATCATCAATAATTTTTAGAAACTCACAGCCTTGTGTTCCATAACATGGACGATCTGGTATTCTAATGATAGGTTTATACGGAGGTAAGTTAACTCGATCGTTAACCATATCTCTTTCTAAAGTTAATTCTTCTTGTATAACACTCGACCTGGTATCTATATTCTCTCCTGAATGTAGAATCTGTAAATCAATATTTGTATCATCTCTATACGGACCATTAACTTTAATTACTTCCAGATCTTTCTTTTTACAAGAGGCTAAATGGATGTTGAGTCCTCGGAGATTTCGAAATGTTCCCGAACATCTTTCGCACGTAGAAACCATATCTTCTGTAAGAGTGTGTTAGTAAAATCTTGAAACTTTTTTTTAAAAATAAATTCGCTGAAAACTTATATACATATACTTTATATACATATATTTTTAATTGTAATTTTTTGTTATGGTCTCACCAGATTTAAAAGGTTAAGGGGTTCCTTTTATGCGAGACAATTTTAAAAGTTAAAGTTATATATTTGAGTTCTTTATCTATACTTCATATTCATACTTCATACTTAATCCTGAGAAACTAATTTGCTTTTTCAAATTTGTTTTATATTATAATTTTTTTGCTCAGGCAGGGGAGCCCCTTCGTTCTTTTTTTAATGAAGAAGCCTGTTTTGTTATAAGTTTTTCATTAATGTGGATGTTTCAGGCATATTTAAAAATTTATTTAAGTTTTTGTAATGTTGATGCGTCAGACGTATTAATTATACATGTTAACTGCCAATTTTTAATATTCTGAATTTGAATTTCTTCATGCTAATTTTTCAATTGTCAGCGGATGAACCCTGCTACTTGTCTACCTGTTGAACAATTTCCCCTTTCTGCGGCACACATCAAACACATCAAACAACAAACATCTGTTCGTGTCGATTCAGAACTTCTTTCAAGTCAGTTAAGACCATTTTAGCTAAGAGCAGTATATACACTTAACCATTCCAACCATACTAAATTTTGGTAAAAAAGGTGGATCAACACTTCTGGAACCTTCCTCATGCATGATTTTTCATTTGGTTGTTTTCATATGTTGCAAGTGTCCAAGGTATAGGCTTAAGCAGATAACAAAAGATTTTTTTTGAATCCC
The DNA here is from genome assembly GCA_027922465.2 of Turritopsis dohrnii. NCBI lineage: Eukaryota > Metazoa > Cnidaria > Hydrozoa > Anthoathecata > Oceaniidae > Turritopsis > Turritopsis dohrnii. The sequence goes on from BQMF02000334.1 coordinate 274,281, forward strand.
TGCCTCCAAATAACCTAGATAATACACAATTACATTCAGTTATTTCTTTTATCATATGTGACAGTTTATGGGAAAAGGATAACAAGCGAAAAAGCGATTCTTTAAATCGATTTTTAGCTGCAAAAAATCGTTTCAAAATAATCGGAAAAGCTTGGAAAAGCAATTTCGAAAAATCGATTTGTAAGTCAGAAGTGATGTTAATTATAAGAATAACAAGACAACCAGATGGTCGAAAGATTTCGCTTATGTCTTTTTAAGAATAGCGACCTATAAATAACGCCCATTCTAAATACATACTTGAGGGTTCATTGGGTTTCAGAGCGGAATTTATAATAAACCCGTCTCTCCATAGTGATACGTGTTTTCGTATTTCCGCGTAAACTCACTGTTTCTGAGCCTAGTTGCCCTACTTATGCATTTTGTTAAAAAGATCTGCTAGTGTAAGGATAGAAATAAAAAAAGTTTTATTGTATAAACCTAACTTTATTAATAAACATCACAAATTGAAACAAAAGAAATATACTTGTATGAGCTGTAACCATGAATTTTTTAAAAAAAAACGATTTTATAAGAAAAACGTGAGCCAAAAGATATAAGAAAAAAAGATTTGTTTGAAAAATTTTTAAAAAACGAAAATCTATCCAAAATACTCAAACAAAATAAACACGAATCAAATAACACACAAATAGTTTGTTTGTAATAGACGGTTTGAAGCTACAGTTAAAAATTAAAACTGCTTGTAAAGCTTCTTCACTGCTGTTGATCTTTGAAGGATATCAATATCAAAAGCGTAACTAAAGTTTACTTAATTTAAGTTTCACAGTGGTACTTCGAATCAAAAAAGTAATTGAAATCCTTCTTTTTGTTTTTCCTTTAGGGAAAGATCCTTTTTTTGTGACTGTGGTAAATACACTTTATAGCTCACGAAATATACGAAAACATATCATGGTCATGAGAGCAAGAATAAAAAGAAATAGAAATAAAAGAATTTTAAGTTAGTAAGTGCAGTACTAAAAAACCTTCGCCGTACATAGATTAGATAGATAGATAGATAGATAGATAGAATGCCGCCGAAACCAATATCTTTCGCTTAGCGAAATCAAGAACCAAATGGTGAAAAACGGCATTATAAAACTGGCACAATAATATGAATAGATACAAAAACACCATCCATCTGGAAATAGATTTTTTTTTAGACTAAAGGCTGTTTTCCACTTTTGTAACATTTAACACGGAAAGAAACAGACGAATACTACAGAAAGAACGTGATTGAATCTTTCGCTAATGAAAGCGTAGCTAAATTAATAACCGGAATTTATAACAAAAGAAATATACTTGCATGAGCTGCAAAATAAATTTTAAAGACAAATGTGCGCCAAGAGAGAAAAAAACTCTTTTTCGAAAAGAAAATGTAAATAAAGTTACTACCAATAGAAACCGTCCCTTTCTATTCTTTTTTGAGTTGTTCGATTGATATTTTGGTTTATTCCTTGGGGGAAAATGTTTTAGAATTTTAATCAACATTTGAGTGAGTGATCTACAGTACACATCCGTTAATTCGAACACCCAAGGGACCGAAAAATTTGTTCGAATTAGCGAATGTTCGAATTATCGGATAATTGGGAAAAATAAGAATTCAGATTTTCTTACATCTTTCTTGCATGCGACAACAGACAAGAAGAAGTGGGAGGAAAGAATGAAAGAAAACAACATGCAAATTTTCAAAATCGAATGTCTTTATCGAGCGTTTCCAGAATCAAATGATTTCAGAATAGAACGTTTTACAACGCTCTGCAAAGCCAGGATTTTGAGATAAAAGATGAGCTACTGATTTATTGTACTCAAGAAGGAAGACATAGTTTTCGTATAGGTTACCATGCTTATATGGAAATATGGCAGCCAGAAATTGGAAAAGTTCTAGAGAGTCGTGTAAAACCAGAAAATGAATTTGACAAATACGCTGTTGCAGTCATCAGAACAACGTCGTGGTTGGACATCTGGCAAAAGGAAAAACAATCTCGTTTTTCTGCAAGCAAGCGATGACAACAGCTGCAAAGTAGAAGTAACTGAGAAAAAGTTAATCTTGGTGATAAAGGAGGACTCCAAATACCTGGTAAACTTTATTTTACTGGGAATGCACAATTTATTGAAAAGTTGAAAGAAATTTTACCATCATTTTCACTTAGTTTTAGATTAATAGTGCGCAAAAGTTCGAATTAACGAGTGTTTTTTAGCCTAGGGACCAAAAAAACTGTTCGAATTAACGAAATGTTCGAGTTAACGGAGTTCGAATTAAGCGGCACAAAATATAAGACTTCATTAGACCAAACTCAAGGGACTGAAGAATTTGTTCGAAATAAAGAATGTTCGAATTAAGCGGCATTCGAATTAACGGATGTGTACTGTATTATCACTCATCCAAAATGTTGATTAAAAGTCAAAAAAGGGATTCATTAGAATCGGAAAAGTGATTCATTGGAATCGGAAAAGCGATTAAAAATCGATTTTAAAGAATCGCTTTTTAGCTTCAAGTACTCGCTTAATCTTAATCGATTCAAATCGCTTTTTCGCTTGTTATCCTTTTCCCATAAACCATCACATATCAAGTCAACCATATCTTACATTTTTAAGAGTTCTCTAGTGAGTTATTGGAAGTAAACCAGAAAAAAAGATGTTTTTTCGTTAAAAAATAGCAATTTTACGCCCTGAAAACCTATTAATCAGCATTATTATCTATAATTTTATATCAATTATGCCTAATTTTGGTATTACTTAAATGAGTTAATATATTATTTACTTTAAACCGAGACATCTTATTGTTTAGTTGACTTTTTAGTACAGAGTATGCAAAAAATAGTTTAAAAAACCCTGATTTTTCCTTATTTTGTCCTAACTAAACTCCCTGAAAAAGATTTTTGAAATTTTTTATATTACAAACTAATTTTGAACATATCTTCAGCATATCTACCAAGTTTCAAGTCGTTTGGATCACTAATTGTCAAGGAATAACTAATTACATATCACTGTTTATATAAATGCCAAAGTAAACCTACTTTAACCACTTGATTTAATGTAAAAGCTACCAATTTCACCAGGTTATCATACCTTTCCTTAAAGTAGAGACCCTATACATAAGAAGAAACCAAGTTTCACTTTTTCCTGAAATTGAGCCCTAAAAACGACACTAAAATGACCCATTCGCACATTTATTGAAGGTGAAAAAAACCCCAATAAACTTCTAAACCATTTACTGGAATGAGAGAATTCACATGAATTGTTCTTATTTTTCAAGAAAATTCAGGCTTAGGCTGTTCTTAATTTTTGGAGCAATGATTTGTGCCTCAAGTTGTTCTTATTTTGTTCTTATTTTTTGGCCAAATCTGAGGCTTGTGTTCTTATAAAATTGTTCTTATAAAAAAAAGCATGTTGTTGTTCTTTTATCTGTTATATGTAAGTGGTTATGTATTATTTATATGTTGGAAAACTTGATGTTGGAAAACTTTTACGATAGTGAGTTGTCTGAAAAATTTCCCTCCATGCCTCCATGCTTCCCTCGAACAAGCCCAATTTCTCTTTTTTTTTTCTTTTAAAATTATTTCTGAAAACATCTTTAGATATTCGTTATCAACAAAACTTATATATCTCAAGTGAAATTGAATTGAGCACCCCCTCGAATAAGCACCGCCCTTGAAGCACCCCCTCTAAAGCTTTACGGTAATCCATCCTAATAAATGAAATTTTTAAATTTTTTTTGACCATATGTGACGTTCCAGGGGATTTTGATAACAAACGATATTAACGTTAATATCGTTAATATCGTTATTATCGTTAATATCGTTAATGGAACTACAGAGTAACGTTATTATCGTTAATATCGCTAATATCGTTAATATCGTTAATATGGTAAGAGCACAGATTACCATTACTATTGTCAAAAAGTTTTGTTCAAGACGTTTGTTTATACATTTCACATACGTGTGTCGTTTTATGAAGTTCTAAAATAACCGTGATTTAATTATTATTTCGCCAAATAGCAATCAATTCAAAACAAACTTGCTTGTTCATAACATGATAAACTCTGATTTATTCAATTATGACACGCGGATATATATTTTTCTATAAATAACAAAGCACTTTTTTTCATTTGTTATTCCCGTAACTTCAGCACAAATTTGAAAAGCCACTTTAAAATATTTGGTAATGTACTATTTTGAAATGTACATTTGCAGGTAGCACGCGTTTGTGTATTAAATTGAACTTAATTAGCTGGTTCTTATATTCATTTGGAGATTAAAGATACAGAAGTAAGTTCGAAAGCAGGCACGAGTAGAAACCGTCTGCTATGATTCTTTTTTCTGAATTGTTCGACGGGTTGCCATTCTATAAGCTCTTGGGAAAAAAACTGTACATTATTAAAGACACGTTACATTAAAGTTTTTTTCGATAGCAAAACTTTTATTATTATTCTTTCGAAAGACATTTCACTTGCACTGGGTGAAGATGTACCCTTAATTAAATTGATCGCAATGTTTTCAGTGATCATTATTGATTTTTGTCATTTCGTCGATAATGTTTTCAGGTTCAACATTGGGATGAGGGACGAATGAAAACATTTTAACGTCGGCTTGACGAGTTGCAAAAGTTCTCTTTTGAAATACTCACCTTTGTTTAAATATTAATATTACCTGTTTCCTTCAGTTTGTTATGAAGTTTATGTGAAAGGTTGTCTGAAAGTTGTGTTTACACAGGGCTCTAAAACTTTACTTGAGGGTAATTCTAAAATTGAATTTCTTACGCCGTAATCAAGCGAAAGAAAGATTAATATACACGAAATGGTTTCCTTGTCACAAATAAAATGATCACATGTTTAATATTAATGTTATTATCGTTAATATCAAAAATATAGTTATTTTCTTACTATAATTTCGTAATTATAGTATATATAATATATATAACGATAATAGCGATAATAACGATATTAACGATAATAACGATATTAACGATAATAGCGCTATTAACTAAAATAACTTTCGTAAAAATTTATTTAAGATTCCAACAGGCAAAGCTGGGAAAATGTTTATCGATGAACTTTCCTACTGGCTGCGCGAGTTTAACGTTAACTCAAAATTAAACAGTATTGCCATAAAAACATTTATGGTTTTGCCTTCATTAATGCTACAAAAACCTTCTCCTAGGTCAAAAGCAAAAGAACATACAGAATGCTTGATAAGGCGACTTTCCCAATGGAAATCCGGTGACATTGAAGGAATAATGAATGAAATACGATATATTCAGAGAAAGTTGAAATCTTCGAATAGAAAGAGGACACAGGAGGACATTTCCAGAATTTTCGCCAAGCTTATTATGGAGGGAAAGGTTTCGTCAGCCCTCAAGTTTCTAGACGACCAATCATCTTCGGGAATGCTGACATGTACAGAAGCAGTTCTGAACGATTTGAAGGCGAAGCATCCAGAGTCGTCGCCAATTGAAGAAAATTGTCTGTTAAACGGACCTCTACTGAATATACCCAACTGCTTCTTCGATGCCATCGATGAACAGGACATTTTCAATGCCGCTCTCAGGACTAAAGGCGCAGCTGGACCAAGCGGTATGGATGCAGATTTATACCGCCGTGTACTGTGTTCAAAATCTTTCGGTAATCACGGCAGGAATTTGCGGAATGAAATAGCTGCGTTTAGTAGAAACCTCGCCACTAAATCCTACAACTCGGACCTTATGGAAGCTTTCGTTTCATGCAGATTAATAGCGTTAGATAAAAATCCTGGTGTGAGACCAATAGGCATTGGTGAAGTACTACGAAGGATAGTGGGCAAAACTATCAGCCATCACTGTAGAGAGGAAATCAAAGAAGCTGCAGGCCCCCTCCAAACCTGCGCTGGGCATGGCAGTGGGGCAGAAGCTGCAATACATGCCATGCGCGAAATATACCAGCAAGATGAAACCGATGCCGTATTGCTTATTGACGCACGCAATGCCTTTAACTGCCTGAACCGTTCCGTAGCACTGCATAATATCCAAATTGTGTGTCCCATGTTGTCAAAATATATAGTTAACACGTATCGGAAGCCTGCAAAACTGTTTATTCCTGGTGGAGAGATCATATACTCTCAGGAAGGCACCACCCAGGGAGACCCACTTGCAATGCCCTGGTATTCATTGAGCACTGTTACAATCATAGACGCTCTTAGGGAGTATGATCCTTCAATAAAGCAAGTGTGGTTGGCTGATGATGCGAGTGCAGCAGGAAAACTCCGTCCGCTGTACAAATGGTACGCTCAACTGGAGTCAGTCGGAAAGAAGTTCGGTTACTTTGTAAATCAGTCCAAATGCTGGTTAATTGTTAAATCAGAGGAACTAGCTGCAGAAAGTCGTAATATTTTTGGAACGTCAGTAAATCTAACCACCGAGGGTAAAAGGCATTTGGGAGCTTGTCTTGGCTCACGAGAATACAAAAAGCAATATTGTGGTGAATTAGTAAATGCATGGACAGCTCAGTTAGAAAATCTCAGTAGGATTGCGGATAGTCAACCCCAAGCTGCCTATGCCGCTTACACAAAAGGTTTCAAATCTAAATTTTCATATTTCCTGAGAACTATTGATGAATTCGAGCATCATACGCCACCAATTGACAAAGTTTTAACAGAAAAATTTTTACCAGCAGTATTTGGAGGAAACTGTGACGTGATATGTAACAACCGAGACCTCTTGAGCTTAAATCCTTCAGATGGGGGAATAGGAGTAAGTGAAATATCTCTCGAAGCCCCAAAGCAGCACCTGGCATCTATTTCAATTACTAAAATTCACGTCAAGGCAATAAAAGAACAGAAAAGCGTTATGCCATCAGTAGATGACACAGGACAAACTGTAATCGAGATCAAACGTAATGTTAACTCAAGAACTGAACAAGAGAAAAAACATTTAGTAAAAACTACCCACGAAAATCTTCCTGAGAATTTAATACCATTAGTGAAGCAGGCATGTGATAAAGGGGCCAGTTCATGGTTAAATACTCTGCCCTTGATTGATCAAAACTTAGACCTAAACAAAGAGGAGTTCAGAGATGCACTTCGTCTACGCTACAACCAATCTCTTGAGAATCTACCTACCTATTGCCCTTGTGGAGAAAAGTTCAATGAGACACACGCAATGAATTGCAAGAAAGGAGGATTCGTAACCAACAGGCATGATAATATCCGTGATTTTCTAACGACGTGTCTAAACAAGGTGTGCAAGGACGTGCAGGTAGAACCAAAATTGATTCCTGTAACAACTGAGCATTTTACGTTGCAGTCAACGAATACTGGGGATGAGTCCAGACTCGATATGAAGGCGAGAGGTTTTTGGAGGAAGGGAGAAACGGCATTTTTTGACGTTAGAGTTACGCACGTTAATTCCAAGACCAACAAAAACCTTGATACTTCTGTAGTTTTTCGCAGACATGAGGAATCCAAAAAGCGTGAATACCTGCAAAGAGTTCTTGAAATTGAGCATGGAACATTCACACCTCTGGTCTTTGGAACGAATGGAGGTACCGGAAAAGAGTGCAGAAGATTTCTGTCTCATCTTGCTGGAAAGTTATCCGAACAGTCCGGTGAAAGTTATGGTACAGTCATGGATTGGCTAAGAACACGGCTCTCAATGGAACAGACAAGAGCCTCTTTACTGTGGCTAAGAGGTTCACGTGTTCCCTTCAGGGCATATTCTGCTGATGACTTTAGATTTGACAACATTCTCGGGGGTTTGTGAGACAGAGAGAATTTCTACAGTGAGAGGATTTTTAGGGTTTTAAGTATTTTAGATTTATATTTATTATGGGGATTTATTATTTATTATAATTTAAGTATTTTTAGATTTATATTTGTATTTTAGCGATATTTTAGATATTATGTATAATTTTAATCATGTGATCATAATTTTGTATCATGTTTTTATTAAATAAATTGTCATTCTGTTTTGTATTTTATTAACTATAATAACGCAACGATAATCATTAGCGATAATATCGCTAATTCTATTTTTTTATTAACGATATTATCGTTAATAATTATCGCTAATATCGTTTGTTATCAAAATCCCCTGGAACGTCACATATGTTTTCTGGGGCCTGGAAGAAAAAAAAATATCTGGGGGGACCTAATCTTTTGGGGGGACCTAAGGAAACTTGAAATAGTCTGGGGGCTGTTCTTTATTTTTATGTTTTCCTTTTGGATTCATTCTTTTGATTCATTCAATTATGACTGAACAGACTAGCGGACATATTTTTCCAGAAACAAAAAAGTTTCAGAAAAGCATTTTTATTTCATTTGTTATTCCGGTGCCTTCAGCACAAATTTGAAAGGCCACTTTAAAATATCGTTATTCGATTTGGTAATGTATTATTTTGAAACGTACATTACAGGTAGCACCGGTTTGTGTATTAAATTGAAGTTAATTAGCTTAGTTTTATGTAGCTTATACTCTTTATAGCTAGTGCTATGTTTATCATTCACTTAAAATATAAGTAAGTAAGTAAGTAACCATCCGTGTCCATCCGTAATGATTGGCTATGATTGACTTGGAACTGGTAGTTGATTTACTGTCAGAGATACATATAGCATTGCTCTAACTTGCCCGAAGGCCAGTGTGCAGTCAGTCGATGGCTCCTAATGGGCTGATATGCTGCTTTTAAAGCGCATCGGAGTGGAGTATCAAGTTAAAACATGACTCAAAGGTACTAACCACTACACCATCGCTGCACGAATAATTATAGTAGCTCATTTGATATTTGATATTTGTTGCATGAGCTTTTTTGCATGTTATTTCAAAACATTTAATTTTGGAAATTTATAATATATAGTAACATAAAATATATAACGTAAAAGTAACATAAAAGTAACATAAAATATATAACCATTTAGCATATTTATTTATAGTTAGGATTACTGTAGTTTATACCTTTCTTCTATAGTTTATACCTTTCTTCTTTCTTCCAAAACACATGTTGTGTTTATCATCTGAAAAATTCTATTATACTACTGGGGGCTGTCACATTTTATGTTCAGGGGGGCCTAATCCTCTGGGGGGACCTATTTTCTTTGGGGGGGCCTAAGACCCCTCTAGATACCATGTGTACATGGTTGCAAGGGTTTAATTCAGTAAAATCTGCAACAAAAAGTCTGTGTGGTCTTGGCATTTGATTGTCATCATGGAACAAAGCGTGACCATGCTGCTGGAATGGCTAGTGCGCTCTAAATTTATGAATTTGCTAATTATTTAGGTGATGAATAAGCTGCTACCTCTAAAGTATAGTAGATGCCTCTGCTAAAATATGGAAGTAAAAATGTCTCTTAAAGTATAAGAAATTGCCTTTCTGATTTGGCAAATAATGCAAAGACATTAGATGCGTCAGGGACAGCTCATCACTGATGAGATCCATACATGATTTTTGAAGTGACACTCATAATTGAAGTTCTTACAATGGGTTCATTGGTCAAATCTTCTTATTAGGCTTGTAAAAGTTCTGTAGATCTAGGCTACAACATTTTACCCTAGCTTCTTAAAAATTTATTAAGAAGAATGTATTGGAATGTTTGACCATAGTGCCTCTTTTCCCATAGTAAATCTATTAGCTATATGTCATATCCTAACCTGGAAAATACATCTGAATACTTATTGTATGCTCCCTAATTATACACTCTTCTCACATTCCTGAATCTATGTCCTGAATGATAATCATGTTGATTTCCTGCACAGCAGCAGAACAAGGTAAACAAAGTATAACGAAAGGAAAAACAAAGTATTACGACGTTTCGCTGGCCACAGCCAGCATTTTCAAGTAAATATTTTTTTTTTTTACAATTTCAGTCTATATATACTAAAAAAAACACGCCTTGATGTGTCAATAATAAATATCAGAAATAACCATATAAGGTGATAAAGCAAATACAGAGTATTCAACTGTAAAGAAATAATGGTATAGAAGTTAAATTACGATTTAAAACAGGACAGTCCCGAGAAATTAAAAGACTCTCCATCAATTCCAAACGAAAATTGTTACTAGAAGAAGCGAGAATACTGAAATCGTCAAAGCAAGGAGAGAGATCACATGACAATAAATGGTCCTTAATGACCGTTCTACAAGAAACTGCACGTTTGCCAGTGAGTGCGGATGTGCCTAAGTGTTCAGAAGCTCTCACCCTATTTTTTAGTATATATAGACTGAAATTGTAAAAAAATATTTACTTGAAAATGCTGGCTGTGGCCAGCGAAACGTCATAATACTTTGTTTTTCCTGAATGATAATAGGCCAGCCTGGAAAGACTTGGAATGAAGATGTAAGAAAAACCTTGAATATTAGAAAAGGATGTAAGCTGAGTCCCAATACCACGGCCATATAAAAATGTTTTAAACTTAATTAAATTCACAATAAAAAGACACGCACCTTTCGTATCCCTCAGTGCACAGACACTTTACTTCTTCAGTTCAGTCTTATAATGCTCTATGTGAATGGAGCAAGTATTATTTTGATGTAAGAAAAACCTTGAATATTAGAAAAGGATGTAAGCTGAGTCCCAATACCACGGCCATATAAAAATGTTTTAAACTTAATTAAATTCACAATAAAAAGACACACACCTTTCGTATCCCTCAGTACACAGACACTTTACTTCTTCAGTTCAGTCTTATAATGCTCTATGTGAATGGAGCAAGTATTATTTTTGGCAGCTCAGGCATGGTTGTAAGAAAATTGACAGACATTCTCATCACACACCTTAATTGATGCTATCACTTAATGTGTGTTTGTGTAAATGTTTCATAATATACATTAGTGTGTGGTGAGTGTATTTTCTCTGTTGTCTTAAGATTGACAACCTTATTATAGCCAAGTGAATTTTACTAATAATGTTTATATATTTTAGTAATTTGGAAGTATGTCATATATGTAAAATCATGGAGTATGAATTTAACAGATGAGATGTGCATGTGTATGATTGTACACCTCTTGCGACCAGATCTGTCCTTATTTTATAGGGTGTGAGGTAACTTACAAAAACAGTTTTTTTCTAGCAATAAACAAAAATGTGGTGATGTTTACGATACTGATCTTTTCCAGGCTATCCAGCGAAACTTAATGTTGGTTATTAAAACTAAAAATTGTTTTTTTCTATTATTAAGGCTGTGAAATCTGGAGTTCTAAGCACTATTTGTCAAAATTTGCTGTAAACTCCAATCAGGTTGTTGTGTAAATAATTAAAGTTGACTGTTTCCTGTAGGCTTAGTTTTGTAAACATTGTACATATACTTCTTGTATCATTTCTCTTGATAATTCATTTTCTTGTTTCTATTGCAATTTCCTTGTAGTAATGTGGGAGTTAGGAAAGTATAGTGGTTGCTTCTTGAAAAATCAGGCCAGAATTTGTGTAATTTTGATAACCGCGATAACAGCGCGCTAACCACAGTGTGCATGATGCACCTTGTTCTTATTGCCTAGTGAGAACATACAAGTACCTGCTTAGCGCACTCTTATCTACTTGATATCGCCGTCTTATCCCCTTTTTTGAAATCAAAAAATTTTGATATTTTTTATGAGCGATAACAGCGCGCTTTACTCACTTCTGCAATCTTCAAAGGGATCCGCCAAAAATGTACTCAAAGTGAGTATTTTTCCTTTTCAATCTCATGTTATAAGTAGATCCATAGTAGAATCTGATGTCATTAGCAGGAGGTGTGTTAAAGAATCAAAACCAAAAAATCGAAATGGCAGACAAAATCAAAAATTTGACATTAAAGGAATAGGAATTAACCATGGACGTATAAAGAGATATGTCCAAGGAATTACCATTCAAGTTCAAAATTACCCTTGCTTATTTGATAAAAGTGATAAAGTCTTCTTCTTAATTCTCGGAAATAAACGATGGTAGTCTCCTAATTCCTTCCGAATCCGAAAAACCTCTCTTGTCTGAAATTTCTTGCTATATTTTTTGTTTTCCTAAGTTTCTCGCGTCAGGTGTCTTCTTCTACGAAGCAGAAGCAACAACAACAACTTTTCATTAATTGCTGCCGTTTTGCTTTTTCTCTTTTTTTTTCACGTGCGCTTGGCAAAAAGAGGTAACTTTACTTCTAGTGAGAACGTCAACGAAAAATCTAAATACCTGTAGGACGAATTGTAAAACGAGATAAGAAATCATGTCTACTGTGGTTAGCGCGCTGTTATCGCCTAGCACTGCGCGCATGGTAAGCTTTTTCCTTATCTCGTAGTGTGAACATGAAAGTACCTGCTTAACCTTTCTTTAGCTCATTGTTATCTCATTAATAGCTGATTTTTTGAAATCAAAATTTGTTGATATTTTTTTTTTGGTTAACGATGAGGTAAGAATGATTTCTCTAATCTTCAAAGGAAACCGACAAAATGTCCTTAATAATGAAAGTAAAATTTTGATTAATAATATGTAAGAATTTATCACATAAAAGGAAAGACATGTGTTGATGAGAGAGTAAAAATAAAAATGGCAGGCAAACAAAAAAGACTATCAAAACTGTAAAAATGTTCTGAACCCTCCACCTTCTTTGTGTTCATTGTCGTTTTTCCTCTGTGATTTTAACAGCAGTAGTAAAATGTTTTTCTTAGCGATAAAAGTTGTCATTTCCTTACACTTCAAGTCACCTCAAGGTGCTTTTAAGCATTTTTTATCTTTTTCCTTAAAGGGGAAGGGGTCTTATTTTTCATTTTTTATTTTTTCGTTTTAACTTGTAATGCTTTGAAAAGTTAGAAACTCACTTTTTGAATTTTTGAAAATGCTCTTTTCGTTCAAAAGTTATTAAATGTTTTGATGCTGAAAAATAGGTTTTTTGACATAGTTGAAAGAACTTTTACGTAAAGAAAGTTTGTTATTGAACCTTCACACTATAAAAAAAAACTCACTGGAATTGAGAGGAAGTGAAGTTCTTGAAGTTACTGAAAAGATTCGTAGAGTGAATAAATTTGCCAAAGTCTGCGAATACGAAGACTAAAAACTTAACTTTCTTTCCCCATTCAGTCCTGCTGTAATAAGCAAGACTACATAGACAGACCTTGTTAGCTCTACCGTAAATTTAAAATGGCTTCAGCAACATGTCCTTTCACTTTCATGCTGCCATGTTGTAGATTTCACATATGTCAAAGGAGTATTTCCTGCCGTTCTGTCCCAAAATGTGAGAGGTCATCAAGATATTAGAGTTGATTTGTCACAGATCTCGATATCCATGATAGCCTAACAAAGCTGTGGTTCGCCAAAACAACGTTGATATATTTTATTAAATTTGTAGCACAAAATTGAAGTGTTTTTTAGAGATATTTACAGTGAGTAGGATAATACAGTACCAATGTTATTCCGTTTTTTTTAATTTAATAAGATAGATCTAGAACATAATTATTCTATTTTTTATTTTTTATTTTATACTTCAGGATACTATAGCCGATGGCTCATAACTTTATAATGCTAGTAGACAATTTCGATTTTCAATCCAATCAATCGCATGCATGCAAAAAAATTAATATAAAGCAATTGAGTTCGACGTGATTTAAAATCCAATCAGGTTGCTTCATTTTATATAGTAATTGTTCCTGATTAAAGATTTTATTGGTACTTTATTTATAATTATCTCTCAATATTTCAGTTTTGTGTGTTTATTGCATTTGTTGTTGTAGGGAAGTTGGGAAAAGTGTTGTTTTTTCTCTAAAAATTAGGCTAGAATTTTGTTTAGTTTTGAAACTTTGTTATCGTAATCTATTTTTTTATAAGCAAGTAGTTTATAAGCCAGCTGTGCCGGAATATTGGGAATATTAGCTGCCGTTCGAACTTCTTGTAGCTGCTGTCTGGTTGGTACTGCTCTTGCATTTAACATCATTGCGATACTGTTAACTGTTGCTCATGGAATATTATCCTTGCTAATGATGACATTGACGTAGGACTAGTAATATTTTTGGTTTCAAGTAGAGCAAGCTCTCAGTTACATTTTTATTGAGTGTTAATTGGGTTGGGAAATATTTATGCTATTTAATATCGTATGTCTGATTTCAGTTCTTATTGCTGAGGGTTGAAGTTGTAGCTTGATGAGTTTTGTTGTTCAAGGGATTGGTAGTTGGATGAATTTTGCTCTATAATTTTATTCGTGTTTGTTTGAAGTGAAAAAAAGCCTTTAAATAGGGAATGAAAAGCTACTGAATTTTATGAACTATTTCAATTTCTTCTTTCATTTATGAAAACATAGAGCTGAAGAGGAGTTTAATGGTGCAAAAGCTCTGTATGGTACATCATTTGCAATGCAGGCTATTGAATTCAGTTTAGCACTCACCACATCCATCTATTGTTGTAGAAGCTGTTGTGGCTCCCATCAACAAGGTAATTAAAATAGAAATGCAATGGTTGATTTTTAAGGAAATTATCAATTCTGTTTCAGGTAAGGTTATTAGAAATGAAATAGCCATAAGCTTCATTTTTTAGAAACTAGGAGTCAAAAGGCTTTATTTTACACCTCCAAATCTCTATACTCTAATCTCTGGGATTTGAACACCCTATAGTTCGAAAAGTGCAAAGGCTAAAGTGCATTTTTAAATTTGGTCAAGTATTTTTTTATTTTTTTCTTCCAAAGAATTTGTATGACTGGCTCTGTTCTTCGGTAACTTTGGTGTCCGATGGCTTTTAGCTAATATAGTTGGAAATACATAAGAAAGTTGATGATGATGAAAGGTGATTGATTGAGTTAATACAGTTAAAGGGAAATTAAGCCTTAAAATTTCTTTTCTGATTTTGAGCATGAAATACTTCATTTATTGTGGAGGAACACCTTTTTATGTATAAAAGGTATTCCTAATGAAAAAATTGCTATAAAAAAACATTAAGCATGACAGAAACACAATGGTTATCTCTCGAAGGCATGAAAATATTGGAATCTTCATAATGAGGCTGACCTAATGGAATCAACTAAGGACACATTTATTATTTACTGAGATATTTTATTTTGTTCATATAAAAAATCAATAATCATTTTTCTTCCAATAAATGCCTCACATTTTATTACAACCATTACAAAGTTGCTCTATACTCAATGCTGTCTTAAAATGTGCTATTTACTAGTAGACGAATTAAGATACTTGTTCTTCGTTTGGTGTTATTATGGAAACAAGCAACTGAAGGGCTAATAAAGATTTTTTTTATCAAAAAACATTGTTCTAAATATTCCGAGATATAGTTTGAAGGGCCATTAAGCCTTCATGGAAAATTTTTTATATTAACTGCAGAAAGGTCTCATTAATCTTCTGTGACCATTAAAAATAGTTGAAAATAATAATGATAGTCGATTTTTCGTTACTTATTATCTAACAACATTCTTGCTTGCAAAAGAGCACTGCAATGGAGATCACACAAATTTTTGACGTCACAACGTGATTGCGTGAACGTGTAGATTTTGTTGGTGTTGATGAAAATTCTTGTGTTCTTCGTGATATAAAATATTTTTTAGCTACAGTATTAGTATTATCCTTCGAATCCTCGAATTGTTGCACATACATATCAGCTGTCATTTTGTTCATTGTATTTTACACTGTTGTTCGAAAACGTTTTCTGTTTACCTGGTTCTCATCTTGTTAAATATAAAAGACAGAATCAGTTATTTCGAAAGTAACTATCGAATGGAAACTGTCCCCTATGATTCTATTTTAAGTTTTTCAACATGAAAAACTTAAAAAACGTGTGTAAAACGTGTTCCTTTGTTTTTGTAATAAAGATGTTTGTTTTTACTTGTCATCCTTTTTGCAGCATTAACAAGTTTTCCAATTCGTCAGTTTCAAAACTCGAATTCAGAATTTCCGAAGACACTAAACTTTCATGAACGTCAGACATCTTGCAAATAAAATTCGCTCTGTGGCGTCATGACTTTTAAAACAGAAAGCTGTAATGGCGATTTATCTCGGTTGTTTTTTTAGCATTTTTTTTTCATTTGGAATACTTTTTACGCATAAAAAGGTAATCATCTAGGATAAATGAAGTAATTTATGCTCAAAATTAGGAAAGAAAATCCAAGGCTTAATTTATCTTTAAGAAGATTTTTATAACATGTGCGTTATGAGTAATTCATTCATAATTTTAATAGGTGTTATCATGAACATGCACCTGAATCAGGGATTGGTCATAAATGGAATCAATTCTGGCGTGCAACAGCCAATTCTTTGCCACCCTGTTGCAGCGAATTATCCTCATCAACCAAGTGGTGGTGTTTGGCCAGATGCCTCTGCCTATCCTTTGCCAGAAAGCGAAAAAGCCGGTGTAGACTCGAAAATAGAATCAACTCCTTCTGATCCACCTCCGTACTACATGCCATAAGCCAACTGATTGACTGGTTTAATGGGAATGACATAAGAGGACACACTACTTCATAGAATAAAAGCTAATTTAATTTACGTAGTTTACTATGGAGCTTTATTTCCAAGTGTCAGTCCTTTTATCTGTCAGTCTGTCCGTGCATAATTTTGTGGATAAGACATCATAAATAAGATCTAGGCAAGATTATTCTCCCCATTTGTATCCACGAGTCTGCTTTTTGTCCTACTTAGTCCCAATTTTATCCTTCTGCTTCCAAGCAGTTTCAGATGTAATTTTTTTCGCCAGATAGAGCTCAAAAAATATTTTAAGATAATTTGTTCTTGTATATTCTTGATCTGTTCCTTGATTTTAAAAAATGGTCGTACTTCATATTATTTGGTAAAATTCTTTTTAATACTGTATGCGTTCTTAATATGTTTTATTTTTTCAAAGTGTAGTCCTCATATTTACTTAAGTGGACCTTTCCTGGATTTTGCCATGGACCGTGTCAGTGCCAAGTTAGGAGTTTTCTTTTTAAATCTATGAATACTATTGTTTTACTAATTACATTACATATCTAAACATTTAGTTATTCTTTTGACTCCTTAGTAGAACATTGCAAGGATCTCAATGATTCCATTACTTGCTTGATTGGCAAAAACATGGTCTATAAACAGAATGCTGGGATGGGTCTATTTTTTAATGTTGGAAAAGACTAAATACTGTGCCATCTGCATGAAGGTTTGAATGAGTGCATTGGTAACCTATCTCATTACATGTATACGACTATTTTTTTATAAGCAAGTAGTTTATAAGCAATCCGCGGAAATCTTCATTGAAATTTTAGCAACTTTCCTTGGCACAAATGTTTATGTAAGTAACGTAAAGGTTTGATATATTTTATATGTTGGTACTTTATTTATCATTATCTCAATATTTCATTTTTGTGTATTTATTGCAATTTTTGTTGTAGGAAAGTTTGTTGAGTTGGTTGTTGCTTCTCGAAAAATTAGGCTAGAATTTCGTGTAGTTTTGAAACTTTGTTATCGTAATCTCTTGCATGGCGGCATATCTTTAATAACAAAACATTTCATTTCTTTAGGTTTGTTTTCCAAGCATTGAATTAAAGAGTCTTACATGACATTGCTGAGTATGACAGATGTGACTATTTAAGCTGATTGGGCTAAAGGTTTCTGAAAATACTCTGTTATTAATATGCCGCGACTTTACAACAGTATGACATATGCGTCTGAGAACTTAATATAACGGTATCTTATTGACTATGCAAAAATTATTATTGATTTTTTTATAACAACTTGATAAAATTGTTATGAAGGTACAAGATTCTATAAGGTTTTTTAATCTGCTATTTGGATATCAGTTCAACTCTAGCGATGAGGTAGTCTGAAAATGCTGTAATCTTATGCACATTAACGATTGATTATTATTGATATTGGGATATATAATATCTTTGGAAATGTATATTTTCAAAACTTTTGTTAGTGCAGTCCCTTCTGTGAACTCAAAAAGGGATATTTTGTTTCATGCTACCATTTAACGATTTAAATAACCCACCAATGAACTAACAACAACCAGTCATGATACTGAATAGTTAGATAAACTTAGCCACATATGTTTAGATTCATTCTATTGGAAAGAAGGTGCCCATTATGCAACAAAATTTATCTATGTTTGCTCCTTCAACTATAGTGACAGTGACGCCATTTTACGTCAGACTTAATGTATCATGGGTGAAAGGCTTGAGTAAGTAATGAACACCATGTTTGTGGTATTAGAATGTCTGAATAGTTTCATTAAAGGGAATGAAATGTGATGTGATTTTGTTTCCAATCTTTTTGTTAGGTGTATCACAGATAGTTCTTGGTGCAATTATCTTTGTTTTTGGATTAGTATCAATGTTTAGACTTAATATGGCTTGGATTCCTTTCTGGTGGCATTTGGTGTGAATTGTTGTTTTCTGTAACTGGATTATTGGGAATATTAACTGCTGTTCGAACTTCTTATAGCCGCTGTCTGGTTGGTACTACTCTCGCATTTAACATCATTGCGATACTGCTAACTGTTATTTATGGAATATTTTCCTTCATGATGGTGATATTGATGTAGGCCTATTTGCTATTTCTTCTGTTGTTTGAAGTGGAGCAACCTTTCAGTTACATTTTTAGTCAGTGTTAATTGGGTTGGCAACTCTTTATGCTATTTAATGTCATATGTGTGATTTTAGTTCTTATTACTGAGGGTTGGATTTGATAATGATTCTAGCTCTTGGGATGAATTTTGTTGTTCAAGGGATGGATAGTTGGGTGAATTTTCAGTTTCTCTAAAACCTTGTTTTTTGTTTTCGTTTTTTTCAATCACAAGAGTATAACTCCTGTTCTGCTCAAAATTAAAAGATACAAAAAAAAGCGTTTTTAGATCTATCCTTTAGCTTCTTATTAAGCCCAATCTCAGTATACGAGCTTTTTTAGTTTTGTAAATGGAACATCAAACGTAAGTGACTCTGAAAAAAAGAGCTTGAAAGATTTTTCTTTTTTGCGTGAACTAATTAATTATTTACGAAACGGAGTTTTGAAACAAAAGGATCAATACGCAACATGATCAATATGTTTTATTTTTTCATGATCTTTCATGTACACAAATTAGGCGCTAATACAACGTTTTTGGAAAATAAACAGACTTCCCAGCCACTTCCTGAAAAAATAGTTTCACCATTGGAAAATTCAGAGTTTCTTTCATCCTGGTGTGCACAAAATTTATTTTCGGAAAAGTCAATGATTTTTTCCCTTACTCACACCTTAATATATGAAAACATAGAACTGGGGATGATGATGCTGGTAGTTTTACTGCTTCAAGGACTTTGTATGCAACATCGTTTGCAATGCATGCTATCGAATTCAGTTTGGCACTCACCACATCCATCTATTGTTGTAGAAGCTGTTGTGGCTCCCATGAACAAGGTAATTAAAATAGAAATCCAATGGTTGATTTTTAAGGAAATTATCAATTCTGTTTCAGGTAAGGTTATTAGAAATGAAATAGCCATAAGCTTCATTTTTTAGAAACTATGAGTTGAAATATTCTCTAATCTCTGGAAATCAAAATCTTTGTAGTATGAAAAGTGTTAGGGCTATAAAGTGCATTTATGAATTTGGTCAAATTGGCAAAAGTAAATTTTCTTACTGTTTTTTTTGTGTCAATGAATAACAGCGCAAATTTCTTTCGATAAGATACGGATGTGTAAAAAATCTAGAATTTCTGGCAAATTGACTGTGTGGGTGAGACTAAGGAAACACATTGTGTATTACTTTACAGGTAACTTTATGTGAAAATGTTCATTAAATTGATACAGTTTGGAAATTGGCCATAGCAAAAACACTAACTTTTTCTCAACAGCATAAAAAATTCAGAAATCATCATAATGCCACACCTCATTAATGAAATCAACTAATGGGATTTCCATTACCTTAATTGATATATTGTTCCTTTGAAAAAATGATAATTGTTTTTTCTCTAGTGAATGGTACACCTTTATTGGAACCTGCATAATAAAGGCTGCTGATTATTCTATTGTTGTCATCGTAAATGAGGGTATTTATTAGAAAATGCATTTAGATACGTGTTCTTCGGTTGGTGTTGTTTTTTGGATACAAACAACTGACAGAATGGATAAAGATAATTTCATCACAAAGCAATGTTGTAAAAATTCTGAGGATTTGGTTAACAAGATTTTTATAATCTGTGTATGTTGAGTTATTCATTGACTATTTTCATAGGTTTTATCATGTACTCAAACCAGGGATTGGACACAAATGGCATCAATTCAGGCGCACAACATCCAATTATTTAAAACCTGTATCCAGCATTCTCCCTCCATCAACCAAGTGGTGGCACTATGGCAGAAGTGTCCAACTTTTCAACACAAAATAGTGAGAAATCTGGTGAATACTCAAACAGTTGATTAAATTCTTCTGATCCACCTTCATACTACACGCCATGAGCCAATGCTCTCACAGAGTGTTGTTAAAGGGGATGGCTGGTTTAAAGAAAATCATATAATAACGTACACCACTTGATTGAAGAAAAGATAAATAGATTATTAATCAGCAACGGTATACGTCACAATGACTGGTTTCCATTTTGTTGGGGTTTTTTTTGTCCAAAATTTTTTCTTGTGAAAATTCTAGAATTTTCTAGTAGTTTTACTTGCCTCCCTCAATGTTGTTGGAAATCATTCTGCATTTAGTTTTTCTTTTAGTCTCTTTTGTTGTCTGCGTGGTCATTTTATTCTTTGGAAGAGAATGAGTGAATGTTGTAGATTTCACATTTGTCAAAGAAGCATTGCTGCCTCTGTCCTCCAGTGTGACAGGTTATCAAGGCATAAGAGTTCATTTACCTCACTTTTCCATAACAATAATAGCCTATCAAACCTATGGTTTGCCAAAAAGACCTTGTTATTATTTTTTTAAATTTGTAGTATGAAGTCAAAGTTTTCTTAAAAGATATCTGCAGTAAGTTGATTATTATTTAATACTATCGAAAGTATATTATCCTGTTTTTTATGATTACTTCAGGACACTATAACTTTTGTTCTACATCAGCTTATTACTTTATAATGTTGGTTGACAATTTTGATTTTGAATCCAACCCTTCACATGCGTAGAAGAGTCAACGTTAGGAAATCGATTTCAATTTGATTGAATTACGTGGCTGAGAATCCAGACTTCGTTTTGTAAACCTTGACCATCAATACCATGTATTGCGAATTCAGTGATATAATACTATGATAATGTCTTTTTTTGCATCACATAATGGAGATAAACCGCTATTCCTTCGAAATTTGTTTGGAGGATCGTGGTTCCGGACAGTCACATGGTGATCGTTGTTTTTTTTTTTGTCCAACCATCCACCGGGTAACGCTAAGATTTACCACACTCGCTACAAGGAAGCCTTAGTACAGCTGCCAATTGTCTAACACCGAGCGAACGAGTACCTTATTGTCCTTCATACTCCCAAAGCAAATCCTTGCTTCTTCATTTCTTCGACTTTCTGATTTCGTCTCATTAAAATGAAACAACGACAAAAAACGACAAAAATAAAAACGATAAAAAATTTCATCAATACCGCAAATGGAGTTTCGGTTCACTCAACATTCGTACTGGAAAAGAAAATGACGATGGAGCCAGGATATACTCGGTCGCCAAAGAAATGTCAAAAGCAGACCTTCAAGTCCTTCTGTTTCAGGAAGTCAGATGAAAGGGTGTCGGAAGTACACTAATCGAACTTGACACTGGAGAAAAATATGAATATCATTGGTCGGGTTACAAACGAAAAGGTGAAGCTGGTGATTAATAAGCAACTTTATTGAAATCGAAACCCCAGACTTCAATGATCCTCGTATACTCGGTATACTCGGTAAACTCTGAAGAAATGTTAGACGAGATTCACAAAATATTCCGTGATATTTGAGAAAGTAATAGTATTCCCGCCAACTGGACACACTCGAGGCTTGTTTGTCTGTCAAATGGTGTGTCAAAGGGACGTCCAACAGATCCTAAAACATATCGAGGGCTTCAGATTGGCACAATAATGTGTAAAATCCTCGTCATCACAATCCTTAACAGATTGAAAAACTGGTACGACCAGACCCTCCTTGATCAACAACAAGGCTTACGCTCGGGAAGAGGAACTTCGGATGGAATTTTCGTCACTAAAAGGATACAGCAAATAACCGATTTGATGAAAAAACCCATATTTATAATATTCGTCGATCTCAGCGCAGCATTTGATCATGTTGTAAGAAGTTGGCTATTCAAATCTATCCAACAAAGACTTCCTCCAAACAGCGACGAAACACTCTTCCGAATTCTCGAGGCTGTCTATTCACATACAACCACTGCTTTATCGGAAACACCAGAAGATATATTTGACCTAACCACAGGAGTTAGACAAGGTGGCCCAGAATCTCCACCTCTCTACGATTTATTATGGATTATGTCATGCGGATATTTGAGCAACAGTGCGCTCAAGAAAACAAAACTGAAATACAGAATACGGCCAACTGCATGCACATGAGAACAAAGAATGTCTGGATATCAAGGTGATCATTCCGCGAATTGGTCAGGATATGCTGACGATATTGAACTTTTTCTTGAAAATATTTATGATCTTGAAAAAGCTTTAAAGATTCTCCACTCGCCTTTCAACAAGTTTGGTTTACATATCAATATAAAAAAGACTAAAACAATGATTATTAACTTCAAATATGTAGAAAAAGACTTTAATTCTACCTATCACGAATCTATCATCTCTCTCGAGAATATACCAATTGAAAATGTCAAGATATTCAGATATCTTGGTGACGAAATAAAATTTGATGAGCCCTTGACGGGGGATGCTGAAATTGATCTTCGAATCAACATCGTGAAAGCTAAATTTTACGAAATCATTAAGAAACTCACAAACTTCAAGATCCATTTAAGTACTCTTTGTTGCCTAATAGACGTCCCGCCCCGCTAATTAATTTTTCGATTTTTTTCCACTCAGGACATTCTTATTCCGACCCCCTTGGCTATTACTTTTTCGAAAAAAATCCAACCAAGACAAAAGTTTATTGCGTTTCTAGATTGTTTTATAGTAACTATGATTTTTGGTTCTTTCATACAAAAGTTGTGTACTTTATCCCATTCATTTTCTTTTTTTTTTTAAATTTGTGCTTTTCTTTTCCTCGTATATCGTGACGTATATCGCATATCGTGACGTTACAGGTTACCCAATTTGTAAAGCTATGCTATCTCATTCATTTCCTTTTTTCTCTCTTTTCTTCTTCTGATTTTCATTGGCGACACACATACTACATTCGTGATTAACTTTTATTGCATCGTTTTTCTTCTCGAGATTTTTCTCTGTAGTAACTAAGTTTCAGTGTGTGAATATGTTAGCTGGAGATTAGGACCTTGGAGAACTTGTTAAAAAATGTAAAGAAGAATATGATGTCGAAGTTAGAAGGAATAAAGGGAAGACAAAGTACGACTACAAGAGGAAAAGACACGTGGCGATAAAGCCTTCCACGGGTTATGTTGCTAAGGCTGTTCGATCATTTTACCGTGATTTAAAAGATGTAAGCAATAATAATCCAAAATTTGTAAGAGCACTCAAGGTTGCTTCACGTTCGTTCAATGACCTGCAGCAATTGAGAGACCCTTCTTCGCATCCACCAAAAAAAGCAAGAGGAACTGGTGCTGGTCGAAAAGTCAAAGCCACAGAAGTGAGGATAGCCTTATTCCACTGGTTTGTAGATGTAAGAGAGTCGTTAAAGGGACGTTTACCTCGCCGTTTGTTCAAGTTAAAAGCCCAACAACTTTATGGAGAATGGCTTTTTCAAAACCCAACTCCTGAAAAAGACCAACTTAAATTTAGCAACAAATGGATCAAATCATGGCAAAGTGAATATGGCGTGAGCTTAAGAAGGCCGAACAAGCGGTATTCCATCAAGAAGGACGATCTGATCATTAGACTTAAGGATTATCTACAAAACGTTTGGACAGTGAGAAGGTTTTTCATGAAGAAATATGGAATTGACCCTCCGATAATAAACGGGGATCAAATGCCGCTCCATAGAAACGAAAGTTCGCAGGAGAAAAGCATGTCATTTAAAGGTGAAGACACGTTCATCAAAGAAAACCACAAACTTTCACGTGAACGTGTAACCGTATTCACGCAAGTCGCAAGTATTTCAAACATTAACTTGCAGCCAGAATTCGTTTTTAAAGGGAAGGGAATCCGTGCCACCGTAGCAGTTGAAAATGTCAACTACCAGTGGTCTCCCAGTGGATCGTATCGATTAGAGCACATGATCAAAACAATAAAGAATCTCCCTAACCGTTTTAATCTTTTTACGCAAAAGGACTTTGCCATTTATGTCCTTGATGATTATGCTGTTCATTTAATGCCAGAAGTGAGGAAAGCACTTTATGAACGCGGCTATATCCTGGTAGTGATAGGTGGAGGCATCACAGGCTTCATTCAGGCAAATGACACTGATCTTCACCGCCGGCTTAAAGCACTTTACCGCCACGAGGAAATGGATTTGATGCTGAAAATGCTTGAGATTGATCAAGGCAAGGTACCATCGCCGAAACGAGAAGATATGGTTAAGATGCTTTTGTCTGCTTGGCGAGGTGTCTACAACAACTTTGCTGAAGTATTCAAAAAGCTTTTCGTTACGAATGCCCTTGATGGGTCAGAGGACCATCTAGTCTCAGACAAATTGTTTGCTTTAATTGGTAACGAAATGCAGACATTTTGACAAGAGCTATTGAAATCTCCTGTACCAGCAAACCTACTGTCTGTGATCAAAAACCTTATTCCACCGAAAGGCATCCGAAGAAATTTTGAGGGCTCAGAGCTGCTGGATTACGTGGAGGACGATCCATACTTATTCGAGGATGACAATGAAGATGATGAAACGTCAGACGAAAGTGATGATGATAATGCTGAAGGTGATGCAGAAACACAGGCTGAAACCGAGAACCGATCAACCGTCGAGGCACGTAGCTCTTCTAAGATTCCATCATTAGCAAACATAACACGAGATCCTTTGATCAACAGGGACGCAAAGTTCCTCGATCCACTGCAACTCGTCCTGGAGGAAAATGATACTAGTATGATCTTCAAACCTCACCTCAAAAAACTTAAAACAACTTTTTATGAAGCACGGAGAAGCATTAAGAAACGCATACAAGATAATAACACTTCAAACGATGCCAATGTTAATGCTGCTGTTGATCAGGAAGATGAAGGAAACATTTTTGACATTCTCGAGAACATGTAAATATAAAAAAAACTGAGGACATTATATTCCCCTGATATCTTCTGTTTTTATTCTTTTGGATTTCTTATTTTTTTTATACCATATAAGTACTTAGATTTTATTAGATACAATCTGATCATGACAAAACAAAGACAAAGAATTTTTTTCCACACCCCGGGTTATTAGGTTTTTAGGATTTTTCCAAACCCCCGCTAATTCCAACCCCTCGCTTATTAGCTTTTGGGGAATTTTCCAACCCCACTGCCTATTCCAACCCCCCCTTCTATTAGGCACCTGAGAGTACCAGAGTAATGATTTTCAGAGGTTCAAATGCAAAAAATACGTAATATGCAAAAATATGCAAATAAATTCCATATACGTTTCAATGCTACGAAAGCTTGTGAGAAATGGTTGCAAACGTGAAGAATTCAGATACACAATGACAAATGACGAAACTCTTCAAAGATGCAAAACCTCCGACATCCAAAGTGTCGTCTTGAAACAACAAGCCAGCTACTTGGGACATTTAGCTCGCCAGCCAAATAGCTCCCTAACAAAAAGACTCTTGTTCAATGACAACAAAAGAACAAAGCAAGGTCGTCCAATCGAAACTCTTGAGGACAAAGTGATGAAGAAACTCAATAAAACAAAAGATCAATTCTACAGAGATGCTTTGAAGAAGAAAGAAGGACATGATCACTCAAATGTTGATCGCCGACTGTCGTCGCAATGATGATCCGGCTAAAGCTACAAGTACAAGTAAGTAGATTGGAATGTAATTATTATTATATAAAGTTAGTTATTTTTAATAAGATCGCAAGTTAATTTTTGGTGCGAGGGTGGAAAAGCTGGAATTGTATCTATATATAAACTCAATGTGCAGCGATAGTGTAGTGGTTAATACTTTTGAGTGCGACTGCTGCAACCCGTGTTCAGGTCTAGATATGTCGTATCTCGATACTCCACTCCGATGCTTTTTAAAAGCACCATATCAGCCTATTAGGAGCCATCGACTCCAGCCAGCGCACTGCTCTTCGTACTCCATATCCTTTTTAAATACTGTTTTTCATATTTACTACGAGTATAATTTTGTAAAGCTGACTGTTTCCTGTTTCCTGTTTTTATGTTGATACTTTATTTATCATATGTCGTGTATTTATTTCAATTGTTCTTGTAGTAAAGTTTGTTGAGTTGGGAAAGTTGTGGTTGCTTCTTGAAAAATCCGGCTAGAATTTTTAAACTAAGTTGTTGACAATTTCACATATCTAAAATGACAAAACATTTCATTCTTAAACTCTTGCCAAGGGAATCCATATCCTTGTATCATACCCAATTGATTATTGGGAAATACCTAAACTAAAACGGTGCGTAGTCAGCTACTTTTTGTTATGTTTCAGATCAGAAAAGATGCGGGATCAAAATTTCAATTTTTATTACATTTATTCATGACTTTTGTAAGATTTGGATATTGTCCGATGCAACAGGTTTTTTCTTATAAGCCTTTAATTTGTAATTTTCGTTGTTGATTTTTGATTTTGACATTTGATTTTTGTTGGTTTTGAGCTGCAAAACCAGGTTGTGCGAATATTTCAATACATTCCAAAAATATTCCTATCTTTGACTTTCGATTATTTTTCGGGATGCGAAGAAGTTGGGCCGTTTGCGAAATCAAATTCTTGCGAAATTTTGGAAATTCACCAAATTAAATTGCTGCTAAAATTTCTTCCCTTGAGATATATGCAAAATTTATTATTGATATCATATATATCTTGTTGAAATTGTTATTTAGGAAGAAAATACTATAGAAGTTTTTAATGTGAGTTTTGAATATCTGTTCAACTTCAGTGAAAGTGCTGTGGATCTTATGTAATCTTATGCCCATATAACTGGAGTATTATCAATATGTTTGCGTATAGATTTTTGAAAATGTATTTTCTAGAAACCTTTATTTTTCTGTGACTCCGTAAAAAAGTCTTTACACTTACATGTTATGATTTTAATGCTTAAGATAATCCTCCAATGAACTAGGAACTACAATCAGTGACAGAAGCTGCAGTTGATCCAAGTTTTGTGATGCCAGACATTATATAGTGTCCCTCTTCCCCACAAATCAATGGTGGATGGATTAGAACTCATGAAACAATATTGACTGTGTGGTAGTGGGGTCTTAATGTTCGTTTCCTTTGAAAAATTAGCTTTGATCAACATATTTTGTCACTGCTTGTAGTTACTGAAAAGGTAGATCAAGTTGAGCTTTAACCATGTAGATTAATTCCATATTATGCAACAAAGTTCATTTATTAATCATGGTGGAAATGTACCTATGTTTACTCCATCAACTATAGCAACAGTGACTCCATCAAACAGCAGACTTAATGTATCAGCAGTGAGAGGCCTGAGTAAGTAATGCAAACAATGTTTGTCCATTAAGAATTTCTAAATAGTTTCACTAAAATCAATGAAGTAATTCTTTTTAAAGATTCTATGATTTTTCTTTGTTTCTTTTTTTTTTATTTTCTTAGGTGTATCACAGATGGTGCTTGGTGCAATTACTCTTGCCTTTGGAGTATATTCTTGGTTTACTTTGGAAATATGGTTTATATTTGGTTTTGGTGGATGTTGGAATGGACTCATTTTTTTAGTATCTGGAATATTCGGAATAGCTGCCGCTCGACATCCTTACCATGGCTGTCTGGCTCGTACTACCCTTGCATTTAACATAATTGCAACACTGGTAGCTGTTGCTCATATTTTGTTCATATTTATCGTGATAATGATGTAAGCCCACTACTTCTTTTGTATCTTTTGTATCAAACTCTTCATAAGTTTTATAACCGTTAAATTTAAAGTATATTTGAGCTATCTTGTATCCTTTGTGTGATTTCAGTTTTAATGTTTAGTAGTCAAGTTACTGATCAGAGTTTGGAGCTCAAGGGTTGGGCAGTGGGGTAAATTATGTATGACAATGTTTCATATCTGCAGAAAGAGGGTATGCATGTAGTAAAACGGGTCTTGAAATGAAATGTAAAACTAATGAAATTTTTAGAGTGTTGCTCGTTTTTTCTAATGGAATGTAGATTCATGACCAATTATGAAAGTGGACTTTCTTCTGAAGCAAGAGCCTTATATGGTACATCATTTGCAATACTGGGTATCGAATTCATTCTGGCATTCAGTACATCCATATGTTTTTGTCGCAGCTGCTGTGGCTCCTATCAACAGGGTAATTACAAAAGAAAACTAGCAATGTTTGTTATTCTTGTTTTGAAACATCAATTCGAGTATATAATTTTGTTATAAAATGAAATAAAAAGATCAAGCTTCATTTTTTTATGAAAGTAGGAAAAATTGTCTTGAAACTATATACATTGGAATCGTTGTGATTCAAACATCTATAATTTGAAATCTCTCTCCAATTTGAAATGTAGTTCCTAAATTCGAATTCTAAATAAATCGTTTTCCGGTCCCTTTGGTGTTCCATGTGTATTTGCTAATACAGTTGAATATACATAAGAAAGTTGATGATGATGAAAGATGATTTTTTAATGGGAATTTTGATTGAGTTAATACAGTTACAAAATTAAGCATTACAGAAACACAATGGTTATCCTCCCAAACACATGAAAATATTGGAATCTTCACATTATAAGACTGACCTAATGGAATCAACTAAAGACACATTTATTATTTACTGAGATGTTTCATTTTGTTCATATAAAAATCAATAATCACTTTTCTTCCAATTTATGCCTCACATTTTATTAGAACCTTTACAAAGTTGCTCTATATCCAATGCCATCTTAAAATGCGCTATTTATTAGTAGACAAATTAAGATACATGTTCTTTGCTTAGTGTTATTTTTATGGAAACAAGTAACTAGAAGGCTGAATAAAGGTTGTTTCATTAGAAAGCATTTTCTCAGGATTAGTTTAATAAGATTTTTATAACATGTGCATTATGAGTAATTCATTCACAATTTTAATAGGTGCTATCATGAACATGTAGCCGAATCAGGGATTGGTCATAAATGGAATCAATTCTGGCGTGCAACAGCCATTTCTTTGCGACCCTGTTCCAGTGAATTACCTTCATGAACCAAGTGGTGGTGTTTGGCCAGATGTCTCTGGCTATCCTTTGGTAGAAAGCGAAAAAGTTTATTCTCACCATCCGTACCCACGAGATGTAGAAATTCTGTGTGTTTTCTGCTTTTTGTCCTACTTTAGTCTCAATTTAGCCTTCTGCTTCCAAGCAGTTGTATAGTTTCTTTGCCGGATAGAGCTCAAAAAATATTTTAAGATAATTTTTTCCTGTATATTCTTGATCTGTTCTTTGATTTTGAAAAATGACCATATCTATATATTAATAGCCGATTCTCCGTCTGTCTGTTTGTTTGTTTGTTTGTTTGTTTGTTTGTAAGTCACGCAAAATGGTAGATTGAGTTGTGAGCGAAATTATTTCCTTTTTTGTGTGCGACGTGAGTTCGAAGCAAATACATTGCAACCCCAATCGAACGTGACTTTTTTTGGCTGATGAACTAGGAATAACTTTTTGTTTTTATTATTATTGTTAGTTTTATATTCTACGTTGACAATACATCAACTAAATACAAAGAAACTAACTGATTAAACATTTTGGACAAAAAGCAGCAGTGGCAGAACGTGACAGCATGTTCGGTTTGCCAGTGTATCCTAACGCTTGCCTGACTGTCTGAGACTGGTGAACTTTTTTTCGAGCAATCAAAATGTTTAAAAACCCATAGGTAAAAAAAGAGTATCATGAAACAAAATATTTTTTTGCTTTTGTTTTAATAGTTGTCTTAATTTCGTTTAATCGATTTCTTTTAATCTATTTTAATCTGATCGAACGTTTTTTATTCACTTCATTCATTTAGCACGTGCATTTTTTTCTCCTCCCGTGTGATCTTTTTAAGAAAAACCATTTTTTCACCTACTTCTGACAGCACCCATGTTAGAGCGCGTAAAACAAAAGCTAATAATAAGTTGAAAAGTTTTTTCTCTCTGCGTTTTGAGTGTATTGTTAAACTGATATTTGATTGGTTTAAAATCGTAAAGAAAAACCACGTGTTTTATTTAGCGATAAAGTCAGCAGCAAAGGAAGTCTTCTCGCTGGTTTTAAGTGCAATAATTTGGAGCAGGTGGTGATACAACGCAGGCTGAACATGGGCGGCTAGTATCATATTATTTGGTTGATGGATATAATAAAATTCTTTTTAATTCTGTATGGGTTCTTAGGATTTTTTTTTTCAACGTTTTCGCTCTCTAAAATTCTGGGTCATTTTTGCGCTCACTTATTCGTAAAATTGTGTCAGACCACCGTTAATATTTTTCGACGATTATTATAAGGAGAGATACCTGTACATTACATTTTGTTTTGATCATTTTGAACGTCTTTATTGTTTATAAATGTTTTGATTGATCAAGAAATGATAGACAACAACAAAAGTATTGCACAAAGATTTGTTAATGTTTTTAGGGTAAGTACGCTTTTGGACTTTTTTGTGTTTTTGTTTTGTTTTTCTTATAGTCTGGTTTCTGCGTCATTACTTTTCCTTTAGGGAAGACAAATAAAAACAATAGCCGCCAAGGCGGCGTCGCTCCCCGCCCATGTTCAGCATGCGTTGTGTCAGCTTCAGATTTCACAAAAAATAAAATTAAGTACCTTATCGGCCCTTTTTACGCCGGCCCTAATTTAACGCCGGCCCTAATTTAACGCCGGCCCTTTTTACGCCGGCCCTTATTCCGCCACCCCAAGATTTTGCCTTAACGCCACTTAGGGCCGTTATTTACGCCTCAAAAGTAAAAAAGAAAAAAAAAATTTTAAAAGCACTATTTTTCACTTTTTCTGTTCAAATTTTAACTTATACTACAAATGTCTTCTAATATATATCATCTAATACATCGTAACACTTAATCTATTACAGCTATTTCGTCCTCTTTTTCATTAATGCTTCATTATTTTCTCTAATTCCCTCATCGTCATCTGATTCTACCTCTATTTCTGCTTCAACTTCCCCTTCATTTGACTCTTCATTGTCTCCAAAGAGTTCTTTCACATCTAAAGTTTGTTTCATTTTTTCAAATCCAAATTTCAACTTTAAAAAATAACGCCGACTTTTTGAAAAATTTCCATTTTTTTTGCCCTTTTTACGCCGGCCCTTTTAACGCCGCGCACCAAAATTAACGTCACATTAGGGCCGGCGTAAAAAGGGCCGATAAGGTAATTGGCAATAATAAGTGTGCCCATGTTGTAGGGCTCGAAAAACTGATCAAAAAAATGTATGGGATCGTTTCGCTACGACCAACCGTTACAGAGATATTGTCGATCAAAGATTTTGATGACGTCATAGACCCGTCCCCATATAAAATTAGAACCAAATTTTTCGTCACCCTATCGCTTGTATCGTGGACCCCAAAAAACGTCAGTTATCCCTATTGGTTCTTGAGATAATTTTCCCTAAACGTCGCATTCGATTAGGGTCTCAATACAATGGTTTCACACTGACGTCGCGCACAGGAAGAGAAATAATTTATGTGTGATCTTACATTGCTGACTTCCCGATTTCGCAGTTCATATCTACCATTTTGCGTGACAGACAAACAAACAGACAGAGAATCGGCTATTAATATATAGACTAGCCGCCAAGGCGGCGTCGCTCGCCGCCCATTCAGCCTGAGTTGAGTTCACGAAAAATAAACTTAAAGAATTGGCAATGATAAGTCTGCCCATGTTGTAGAGCTCGAAAAACCGATGAAAAAAATGTATGGGATCGCTTTGCTACGACAAACCGTTACGGAGATATTGTCGATCAAAAGTTTTGATGACGTCACAGACCCGTCCCCCAAAAAAATTAGACCCAAATTTTTTGTAACCCCATCGCCTGTATCGCGGACCACAAAAAACGTCAGTTATCCCTATTGGTTATCGAGATAATTTTCCCTAAACGTCGCATTTGATTAGGGTCTCAATACAATGGTTTCACACTGACGTAGCGCACAAGAAGAGAAATAATTTATATGTGATCTTACATTGCTGACTCTCTTTCGCAGTTCACATCTACCATTTTGCGTGACTTACAAACAAACAAACAAACAGAGAATCGGCTATTAATATATAGATAGCCGCCAAGGCGGCATCGCTCGCCGCCCATGTCCACCTGCTCTGTATCACTGTATCAATAAACGTCAAATTTCCTTATAAACGGCTCGTATAAGTTGTGCTCAACCAGAAGCAGATTCGAAGTCACAACCTCTGGTGTACAGTCAGTGTTACATCAGTGTTACATCAACTATTTTTCAGGTTTTTCATGATGTGTTACTTATTTATTTTTTAAAACCAATCGTTGATCAGTACAGCAATACACTCAAAACGTAGGGAGAAAAAACATCAACTTTTTATTAGCTTTTGTTTTAAAAAAGTCACGCGCTCTAACATGGGTGCTATCAAACAGGGAGGAAATGGTTTCTCTTCTTAAAAAGTTCACACAGGAGGAGAGAAAAAAGGCACGTGCTAAATGAATAAAGTGAATAAAAAAAACGTTCGATCTGAAGCGCATAACAATTAAAAAAAGAAATTAAATTATTAAAAGAAAAGAAAAAAAAATTTTGTTTCATGATACTCTTTTTTTACCTATCGGTTTTTTAACATTTTGATTGCTCGAAAAAAAAGTTCATTCGTCTCAGACAGTCAGGCAAGGATACGTTAGGATACACTGGCAAACCGCACATGCTGCCACGTTCTGCCACTGCTACTTTTTGTCCAAAATGTATAATAAGTTAGTTTCTTTGTATTTAGTTGATGTATTGTTTTCAAAGCCAAGTCAACGTGGAATATAAAACTAACACAACAATAATAAAAACAAAACGTTATTTCTATTAGTTCACCAGCCAAAAAAAGTCACGTTCGATTGGGGTTGCAATGTATTTGCTTCGAACTCACGTCGCACACAAAAAAAGAAAAAATTTCGCTCACAACTCAATCTACCATTTTGCGTGACTTACAAACAAACAGACAGACAGAGAATCGGCTATTAATATATAGACTAGCCGCCAAGGCGGCGTCGCTCGCCGCTCATGTCCACCTGCTCTGTATCACTGTATCAATAAACGTCAAATTTCCTTAACGGCTCGTACAACTTGTGTTCAACCAGAAGCAGATTCGAAGTCACAACCTCTGTTAAAACAAATTTGTTATCAGTGTAACAATACACTCAAAACGTATAATTAACTTTTAATTTAAAAAAAGTTACGCGCTCTAACATGGGTGCTATCAAACGTAAGGGGGAAATGGTTTCTCTTCTTAAAACGTTCATACGGAGGAGAGAAAAAAGGCACGTGCTAAATGAATAAATAGAATAAAAAAACGTTCGATCAGAACGCTTAACAATTATATAAAAGAAGAAATTAATTTATTAAAAGAAAAGCAAAAAAAAAAAGAACATTTTATTTTGATATGATACTTTTTTTACCTATCGGTTTTTAAACATTTTGATTGCTCAAAAAAAAAGTTCAGCCGTCTCAGACAGTCAGGCAAGAGTCAGTGGCAAAAACCGAACATATGCTGCCACGTTCTGCCACTGCTGCTTTTTGTCCAAAATGTTTAATCAGTTAGTTTCTTTGTATTTAGTTGATGTACTGTTTTCAAAGCCAAGTCAACGTGGAATATAAAACTAACAATAATGATAAAAACAAAACGTTATTCCTATTAGTTCATCAGCCAAAAAAGGTCACGTTTGATTGGGGTTGCAATGTATTTGCTTCGAACTCAAGTCGCACACAAAAAAAGAAATAATTTCGCTCACAACTCAATCTACCATTTTGCGTGACAGACAAACAAACAGACAGACAGACAGACAGACAGACAGACAGAGAATCGGCTATTAATATATAGATTATACGCAATTGAAGAAATGAATATCATGGTTTTAAATCATGATGTTCTGGGTTCGTACAAAGAAAATCGCTGGAAGGTATAAAATTGTTTACAATTCCTATTTTGACACTTTTACGACTTACAGGTTTGGCTTTTACTTATGTTTGGTTATGGATATGTTGTTTTCTTGTACGCACAACTTATTTTTACTACTGTTATATCGTATCGTGAAAGATGTATTACGAATATTCTGATATGTTTCAGATCTTCCGATTAAAAGGTTTTTCTGTTCAGAATTGCAGTGTTGATAGTGAACTAAAAATGCTTTAGCTGCAATACCTCGAGATTTTCAAATAAAAGGGTGAGAAGTGTTTTTTTCTGTATTGACGTTAGATTTTTTCATCACGGGGAACCATTGCATTGCATCTTCAATCGATACAATTTAATTTTACATAGTGAAAAAGCGGATGCACAGCGTGTATTTTTATTTTTGATGGGTTTAAGATCTTCTAAGTAAAACGACTGTTCTGCAAGTAAAGTACTTACATCACTGATACCCTTTCTGTTCGTCATTCTGTGATTTAATTTCAGAATTAAAACCCGTAAAAAATTTTTACACGGGATACTATACTATACTATACTTCTTAATATTCACTTATTCTTTTGATTCCTCTGTAGAACATTGCAAGGATTTAAACGATGTCATACAAAAAGTCAGTCAAAAAAACTTTTATAAGTGCCCCTCTCCATTAAGCGCCCCAGCGCTTATTGTAGTGACTTACCAATAACTCAGAAGTTAATAAGCGTCCAGGCGGTAATTAGAACTTTGAACAAAATGCGAAAATTATGATATAGAAACAGAAGACTATACTTTTGTTATGTTTAAATGTTATTTGAAAATGCAAAATCTTATTTCGTTGCCATGAAAAATGCAGTTGTTTTTATTCTTTTGTGATAAAAAGCAATGCCTCGTTCACAGCTAGTATGACCATTTCAAAATTTTTTTATAAGCGCCCCTCTCTAATAAGCGCCCCTTCCCGCCCCCTAATTTCCAAAAACTTTTTATAAATGCTTATTAGAGAGAATACGGTTGCTTGGTCTATAAACAGAATGCTGGGAAGGGTCTACCTTTTAAGGTTGGAAAAGGCTAAATACTGTGCCATCGGCATGAAGGTTTGAATGAGTGCATTGGTAAACTATCTCATTACATCTATGCCACTATTTTTTATAAGCAAGTAGTTTATAAACAACCCGTGGAATTCTTCTTTAAACTTTAAACAACTTTACTTGGCACAAATATTTATGTAAGTAACATAAAGATTTGACCATAGTCAAAATATCTTAGAGCTGATCTCCGAAATCATTGCAGATGAACTCTTCATTGCGATGATATTGTAGATTTCGACATTTCCTTGTAAAAGTATATAGAATAGAATATAGTATAATAGATTATTAACTCTTCTTTGAAAGTCCTTGACAGTCAGGAGCAGTTTTGCTTATAAAAGGATGAAAAGTGGAAAACTATTTTGCGTTAACAATTTATTAATTTATCAAGTAAGCTGATGAATCCGTGAAGGAAGAAAGTTAAAGTTCTAACGAAAAATAGTTTTCTTCTTTTCATCCTTTTATAAGGAGAATGGTAGAATATAATATTATAATATAGAAGCCTGATTCAAAACCGATATACAAGGCAGGTTGCCATTTTTTGGGGGAAAAAAAGAATCACCATGTAATTACCTCAAATTTAAAAATAAGAATAAAGAAAACGTAAACACATTGATCGAATTATAGAAGTTAGTTACTCAATATGGATACTAATACAAGCAATAAAATTCATCTATTAATCATGGTGTGGGAGTACCCATGTATATTCCATCAACTATAGCAACGGTGACTCCATCCTTCTGCAGACTTAATGTATCAGCTGTGAAAGGCCTAAGTAAGTAATGCAAGCAATATTCACCCAATAAAAATTCCTCTATAATTTCTTTCTTTTGAATATTAATACCCGATTCTCTGTCTGTTTGCCTGTTTGTTTGTCTGTCATGCAAAATAGTAGATTGAGTTGCAAAAGGGTCTTTTAGCAAAATTTCTGTGGAAAATGAATAAAATTTATTTTAGCACATGTTTATAGTATGAAGGTTTGCTGGAAAGTGAAGAAAGTTTACGAAAAAGTCTTGACAAAGGAAGAAATCACTTTTATGACCTTTTCAAGTGTAAAAATGGTAGTGAGATAGGAAGAAGAAAGCGTTTTATTAAGTACATGTTTGCGGTAAGAGGTGGTGCTGGAAAGTAAGGAAAGTCTAATTTACAGGTTAGAGTTTGGAAGTGTTTGAAAATAGTTTGGATGATTACAGAATGATTGGTTTTGTTTACTTATGGTGTGAGTTATATAGTATGTAAAGTAAAGGTATCCTTTTTGTTCGTAGTTAAAACTACAGTTAAACTAAGATGTATTTAGTTGGAACACAGTGATGTGTAGCTGAATATATGAAGATTGAAAAGGTTGTTTATTGCTGTGTGTTATGAGTTAGCCAAGGAAAAAAGGATGATATTTGAAATATTTAAGATGGTTCCCCAGATGTGAGTGTTTTCATTTGCAAGAGCTGTGAAGAAACTCAAAAATGTGTTATGGCTGGCTCTTCAAGAAAATCTAAGCTCCCACTTGCCCAATATGGCTCTGCCTCATCTCACTCATGAGATAGTATCAATAGTATGGCATTTTAAGTGTTTCGATCTTTGTTTCCTTTTCACGTTTTCCGGGTAAAAAATAATTTTAGAAACCTTTTTTTGGTTTAGCTCCAGTGTTAGTGAAGCTATAAAAAGTTTTTACACATGATACTGTATGCACATGCATTTATATGCTTTATATAGTGGGATGTTAGTTACCGTTGTATGCCTTTATGGTTTTGAGTTATGTTATTGTTTGCATTATGTAAAATTTACTTTTCATCTTAAATATGTTTTCCATCAATAGTACGACATTTTAAGTGTTTGAATGTTTGGTTGTGTTTCATGTCTCCAGTGTAGAAAGTAATTTTGATCTTTTTTACACAAGGCTATGCGCATATGCATTTCTATACATGCTATCACTATATGTGACCGTCCATGGGAAAAGAATAACATTCAAATTATAGATTATAGATTATAGATTATAGGTAAGAAAACAATAGAAATTATAGATTAATCTAATCTATAATCTATAATCTATAATTATCTATATTTTTTGCATTATAGATTATGGATTATAGGTAATCTATAATCGATAATCTATAATCTACAATCAATAATCTATAGTTATTACAGGTTATAGATTCTGAAACGTCATCGAAACCATTAAAGAAATAGACACTTAGTTATGCTAATCATGTCGTTGGCACATTAAACATGCTATAATTATAATATATTGTATACCGTTTAGCCCTATTGTGAGTCAAAATGCTATTTCAGCCAGGCCTCTTGGAGAAACGTGTAGTTCATTAAAAGAGCGGTCATTTGTGACATAATGTTACGTGTAACAAAGTTCAAAACGTTGTACGTTAATTTCGACAGCGTAACATACTCTTGATTAGCAAGGGAAAGTAATTACTTATCTTTTTTGAAGATAATCTTCAGGGCGTAAAGTTTAATCAAAAAGAGATGAGAACTCCTGGTGGAGGCCCACATCAGTGTATACCACTGTCAGTTCCCCCTGGCCTCGTTAAAATAAATTAAAAAAAAACAAAAAAACTTTCTTTTTGATTAAACTAATCTTTCTCTACCTTACAGACTTCAATATTAACGTTAAGGAACAAAAAATAATCTTTCACCAGTATCTGTCGATTAATAAAAATAGACATGGCGACCTGGTTCACATTCACTAGGAAACTGAAAAGACAGTTTGTTGAAAACCAAACTAAAATCTATGCTTCAAATAGAAACCACCCGATTGTACTCGAGTGTATTTATAACTCACTTGAGATTACAGTGCGGATGTTCGAAGTACCGTGCAATGCATACGAACACCAGTTATGTTTATGTGTACACGTGCTTTTTTTTTCTTCCTTGTCAAACAACAAGCATAACATGATGAATAATTAATGAGCTTTTTTGCACAACAATACAAACGATGTATGCTTCTTTCAGAAAGAAGTTTTTAATTCTTTCTTATTGTAAAATATATAATGGGAAAGAGAAATTTTCGAGCCTATCGAGGGAAAAAGCGTGCTGCAGTCGCAAATTATTTTTGTTTGTGAATTTTTTGAGTCAATTTTCGAAGCAAGTAATCATAATCTAATTAATAAGTGCCGAAGACATTTTTTCGCGAAATAAAAATTAACCTGCGTCCCTGGTCATGTTTTTACTCCCGAAAAATGGCGTATTGAAAACATAAAACATAAACAAACTAAAACGAAGAAACTTTTATGCGACAACAGTCAAATTTTCGCAAGTAATTAAAGTTGTTATCGCTTGTTTCCTATAAATATAGCGCATGGACTACTCGATTATATACTTTAAAATATATAACTTTAATTTTTATTAAGGCTGACATTATTTCGCGAAAGAAAAATTGACTGATGCCTCTGGTCATGTTTTTATTAAGGCTAATATTATTTCGCGAAATAAAAATTAACCTGCTGTTCACTTAACCCAGGAGCTGAACTGCATAAAGGCACACAAATAACTTTACCCTGTAGAAACCAAGCATCAAAATAATAAATAATTGGAAAGATTCCCTACTTTTAACTGAAAACATATCTTTATACCCAGACACAATATGTGACTGTCCATGGGAAAAAAATAACATTGATTTATAGATTAATCTATAATTACCTATATTATAGATTAGATTTTATCTATAATCTATGTATAGGTAAAATTTTATCTATATTATAGATTATTATAGATTATCTATAATCTATAACCTATAATCGATAATCTATAACCTATAATCTATAATCTATAACCTACGTTCGAAATCAATAATCTATAACGTATAACCTATAATAGAAAATCTTTACTCGATATCTATAATCGAGTAGTCCATGCGCTAT
Source organism: Turritopsis dohrnii (assembly GCA_027922465.2). NCBI lineage: Eukaryota > Metazoa > Cnidaria > Hydrozoa > Anthoathecata > Oceaniidae > Turritopsis > Turritopsis dohrnii. Next base: position 313,374 of record BQMF02000334.1, read on the forward strand.
ATTTATAGGAAACAAGCGATAACAACTTTAATTACTTGCGAAAATTTGACTGTTGTCGCATAAAAGTTTCTTCGTTTTAGTTTGTTTATGTTTTATGTTTTCAATACGCCATTTTTCGGGAGTAAAAACATGACCAGGGACGCAGGTTAATTTTTATTTCGCGAAAAAATGTCTTCGGCACTTATTAATTAGATTATGATTACTTGCTTCGAAAATTGACTCAAAAAATTCACAAACAAAAATAATTTGCGACTGCAGCACGCTTTTTCCCTCGATAGGCTCGAAAATTTCTCTTTCCCATTATATATTTTACAATAAGAAAGAATTAAAAACTTCTTTCTGAAAGAAGCATACATCGTTTGTATTGTTGTGCAAAAAAGCTCATTAATTATTCATCATGTTATGCTTGTTGTTTGACAAGGAAGATAAAAAAAGCACGTGTACACATAAACAACATAACTGGTGTTCGTATGCATTGCACGGTACTTCGAACATCCGCTTCGAACACTGTAATCTCAAGTGAGTTATAAATACACTCGAGTACAATCGGGTGGTTTCTATTTGAAGCATAGATTTTAGTTTGGTTTTCAACAAACTGTCTTTTCAGTTTCCTAGTGAATGTGAACCAGGTCGCCATGTCTATTTTTATTAATCGACAGATACTGGTGAAAGATTATTTTTGTTCCTTAACGTTAATATTGAAGTCTGTAAGGTAGAGAAAGATTAGTTTAATCAAAAAGAAAGTTTTTTTTTTTTTTTTAATTTATTTTAACGAGGCCAGGGGGAACTGACAGTGGTATACACTGATGTGGGCCTCCACCAGGAGTTCTCATCTCTTTTTGATTAAACTTTACGCCCTGAAGATTATCTTCAAAAAAGATAAGTAATTACTTTCCCTTGCTAATCAAGAGTATGTTACGCTGTCGAAATTAACGTACATCGTTTTGAACTTTGTTACACGTAACATTATGTCACAAATGACCGCTCTTTTAATGAACTACACGTTTCTCCAAGAGGCCTGGCTGAAATAGCATTTTGACTCACAATAGGGCTAAACGGTATACAATCTTATTATACTAATTCGCGTTGTGCATCCCACTTTTATTTTAGAGAGTGATATATTTGTTTTTTTCTCACGGTCAAAACCTTCTTATTTTTTCCCTTTTCGTCGTAAAGCCACGCGGAGGCGATAGACACTTTTTTTAATGTTACGTAATCTAAGTGTGACGTTTCTTTCGGGAGACCAACACAATGCGCATAAAACTTTTTTTTTTTTTTTTTTTTTTTTTTTTTTAAAAACTGCGTAGAGGCCGAGATACACTTTTTTAAAGTTACGTAATCAGTATACACGTACACAAGTATACGTAATCGAAGTGTGACGTTTCTTTCGGGAAACCTATACAATGCGCATTTATTTTGATTTATTTTGATTGTTTTGATTGACGTGATGCTTTTGAACCAATCAAAATTGTTTTCCAGAATCGGGCAAACTATAGCAACCAATTCGTTTAGAAAGTAAACAAATTTGATAATTTGTTTTGAGTGCAGCAGCTACGCGAGTGAAACAAAAACAAAAGAACAATAGATATTCATATTGTTTATATTTAATCGAAAAATACGTCAACGAGGTGAGATCTGTTTATTTGTTTTCATTACGACTGTTTTTCCAGTCTTTTTAATGGAACATTCATCCAGTTTCATCTGTCTGTTCATAGTTCCCCTATATTGTTTGGGAAAGAACTGTTAGTTTAGCCACTGTCAGCATCTTCTATCTGCATTCATTTTATTTGTTCATTTTATTTGTTGTTGTTAGGGTTGTCGTCGTACGTTAGTTTTGCTGCGCACAGACTACGCCAACGAAGTGAGATCTGTTTATTTATTTTCAGTTTAATTTAAAAATGGTAAACTTTACGACGGACGGTTTTTCCAAACTTTTAAGTTGAATGAACTTTTCTGTTATGTTCATTTTTCCTCTACAGTGTTTGGGAAAGAACTATTTGTCAGTTTGGCCGTGGGTAGAACCCTTTGTTTATGTTTTTAACCTATTATTTTTCTAACACGTTTTCTATCTGCATTTTAGGTTCGTCTTTTGTACGTTATAATTTTTGCCAGTTTATTTTCAAAAGACTTTAGTTCTTAGATAGAAAGGTTTGTTGAAGAATATTTATCACAGTTTCGACTATTTCTTTATATTTCGTATTAGTCAGTTTGCTTCTGCTTCTGCCTAGAGATTTGTGCTGTTTATTCACAGTGGGTAGCTATCTCTTTCTTTTTGTTGTTTTAGTGTTTCTGAACTGTGATGTTTAATATAAGAGGCACTAATATTATTCCTGGCTTCCAAGCAGTTTTTAGGAATGGCCAGTTTGTGCTCCAGCCACCTGATCAGCAGCAAATACGCTCTGTTGTTCAGCGTCGGCATGCACACGAGGATGTGGCTGAGGCAAGGCGCCAACAGCTTCAGCAAAACGTTAATATCCAGCCACCAGATATTCAGGCAGATAATGAACGTCTTAGAATCAATGATACCGAAAGACGTGTTCACTATCGTCAGGTTGAAGATGAGGGTCAAAGATTAGCCCGGCGAAATGCAAATGTTCGTCGTATGAGGGCTAGACGGGCTAATTTACCCTTGCATCGTGCTGCTCGGCAAGACCAACTGCCTGAGCTACATTATCTTGGTGCCATGGACAAGGTCTGTCAGTTTTGTGGTGCCAAGATGTTTGCTGACGAAACTAATTTTAAGTGTTGTCACAATGGTAAAGTTCATTTAGATAACATTTATTATCCTAATGACCTTAAAGATCTTTTAGTAGGTGATAACAATCAAGCAAAGAACTTTCAAGAAAATATTCGAAAGTTCAACAGTTCAGTTGCTTTTGCTTCTATGGGTGCAAAATTGGCTGTACCGCTAGGTCGTGGTCCACCAGTTTTTCGTATCAATGGCCAGGTATGTCACCGAACAGGTAATTTACACCCACCGCCAGGTGTTCCTCCATCATATGGTCAACTATATATTTATGATGGTATGGATGCATTCAACGAGCGAATGGCAAGACCAGAAAATCAAGGTTGCTCCCCCGAAGTCATGCAAACTTTGCAAGATATCATTTTACGGGAGAGTCCTTATGCAGCTGCTTATAAACACATGAGTGAGGTAGAAGCAGAGGAACTGCGTCGTGCAAATGAACAGAATCGCCAACCATCTGAGGTAAGTGGAAATATCTATATTTACTAAATACTGATCTTTCAACTGCTTTTGATAATTTGCTTTTGATTTTCAGGTTAGAATGCACTTGAGAAGTGGTGGTGACAGGCGTCGATACAATCTACCTCATCATGATGAAGTAGCTGCTGTTTTTGTTGGTGAAGATGGTGCACCACCATTGGCTCGAGACATTGTTGTTTACCCTCGAGATAGACCATTGCAGGATTTGCCTGTTCATTCACCTAATCTTGATCCAATGGTGTATCCTGTATTTTTTCCAAGAGGAGAGTTGGGTTGGAGTTCTGACATTCCTCATGTAGCAGAATATGCAACAGGCCAACATTGTCGTACTACCATGTTGCAATATTATACTTATAGGTTTGCATTTAGAGATGCTTTTAGCCCCATCTTAAAAGGTAAAAGGTTACTTCAACAATTTGCTGTAGATTGTTATTGCAAAGTTGAATCCGACCGTCTTAATTACATTCGTCGAAATCAGGGTAATTTCCGGGTTGAGCAATATCAAGGGCTCATTGATTATCTTGAAAATGTTGCAGAAAACCGTGGCCTTCAAGCAGGCAGACCGGTGATTCTTCCTTCTTCTTTTCAGGGTGGTCCAAGGGCCATGCAGCAAAATTATCAAGATGCTATGGCCATGGTAACTAAAATGGGCAAACCGGATTTGTTTTGCACATTTACCTGCAATCCAAAATGGAAGGAAATCACGGAAAACTTAGATAATGAGCCTGCACATTATCGTCCTGATTTGATTACACGTGTTTTCAATTTGAAATTAAAAGCACTTTTGGAGGACATTAATAAAAATGGTGTTTTGGGAAAAGCCATTTCCCATTTGTATGTTATTGAATTTCAGAAACGTTCTTTACCTCATGCTCATATTCTTATCCATTTAGCACAAGAGGACAAACTGCGTAATGCTGATGACATCGACAGCTTAATTTCTGCTGAAATACCAGATCCTGAACAGGAACCTGAACTTCATAATATCATCAAGTCATGCATGATTCATGGTCCCTGTGGGAATGCTAACCCTAATGCAGTTTGTATGGGAGATGATGGCAACTGCACCAAGGATTTTCCAAAGCGATTTTGTGAAGCAACCCAAATGAATGCAAATGGGTATCCACTGTATCGCAGACGTAACAATGGCCGTACAGTGAGAGTAAGAAATGTGGACTTAGATAATCAATGGGTAGTTCCGTACTGTCCATGGTTGTCCAAGAAGTATAATGCTCACATCAATTTGGAAGCATGTACCACAATCAAAAGTGTAAAGTATCTCTTTAAATACATTTACAAAGGACATGATCGTGCTAATATCGAGATTAATGAACGTTTGGAACATGACGAAATTAAAACGTTTCTGGATGCTCGATATGTCAGTGCGCCCGAAGCATTATGGAGAATATTTGAGTTCTCTATGCATGAAAAATCGCATACTATTAAGCGATTAGCTGTTCATTTACCTGATCGTCATCAAGTTTATTTTAGAGCTGGCGAAGAAGCGGAAGCTGCTGAAGGGGCATTGAATGATAGTCACCTTACAGCATGGTTTAATCTGAATGTAGAAGATCCTGATGCTCGACAGTATCTTTACTCAGATATTCCGTATCATTATGTCTTTCATGGCAAAGAGAAAAAATGGCAAAAACGAAAAAAAACATTTAAGCCTATAGTCGCTCGGTTATATAATGCACGACCGTCAGAAGGAGAACGATTTTTCCTTCGAGTTTTGTTGCTGCATGTTCCAGGCGCTACTTCATTTGAATATCTACGTACTTTTGATGGAGTGGTTTACGACACATTCCGAGAGGCGTGTACTGCCAGACGTCTTCTTCAAGATGACGAAGAGTGGCACAATACGTTGGAAGAAGCATCAACCTTCCAGATGCCTCAACAGCTTAGACAACTGTTTGTCACGATTTTGACACATTGCGAACCCTCCAATCCTCTCGAGTTGTGGAATACATTCAAGGGGCATCTGTGCGAGGACTACGCTCGAACATTGGCGGCTCCTCAAGCAGAGCAAAGAGTTTTGGGTTACATTGATAATGTCCTAAAACAATTTGGTATGTCCTTAACACAATTTAACCTTCCAGAGTTGGTTCAGCAGATCCCTGAGGAAGAAGTCGATGTGAATGTTTACATTAACAGGGCCCAGCAGGTAAGGCCTCAGCTTAACGAACAGCAGTTAGTTGTTGCAGATGCGATTTTGTCTGCTGTTTCAAATGTGCGCAATGGATTAGCACAACTTGAAACATTGTTTTATCTGGATGGACCAGCTGGCACAGGTAAAACATTTACATATAACTATGTTATTACAGCATGTAGAGCCAGAGGTTGGAAAGTTGCTACTGCTGCATTCACAGGTATTGCAGCCACTTTATTATCTGGTGGTTGTACATTGCATTCCTTATTTCGTTTGCCTGTTCCTGTTTTAGAAAACAGTGTATGTAACATAACACCAACATCTAAACATGCAGAATACCTTCGAAGTATTGACCTGTTTCTGATCGATGAAGCCACAATGGTTTCTACGCACATTTTCCATGCTATCGACAGGCTGCTTCGTGACATTTGCGGCAGTGATGCACTTTTCGGTGGAAAGGTACTTTTGTGGGGCGGAGATTTTCGTCAGTGTTTGCCAGTTGTGAAGAAAGCAAAACCAACTGATGTAATAGAAGTTTGCTTGACAAGTTCTGTTATGTGGGCATCAGTGGTAAAGTACTCACTTACCGAGAACATGAGAGCCAGGCCGGAAGAACAAGAATTCTGTGCTTGGTTATTACAACTTGGTAATGGTGAACTGCCAACAAAACAAAATGAACCGGCTAAGGGTTCTATTGAAATCCCCGATTGTTGCGTTGTTCCCCACAACACTTCAATTATATCGGTGATGTATGACGGATTGGAACCTCACGAATACGCCTCAACAGCCATTCTGACACCAACAAACGAGCAATCATTGATCATTAACAATGAGGTGTTGGAAAGATTAGAAGGAGATGCAATTTGTTATTACAGTGCTGATGAAGTGGTATGTGATGATGAAGACGAGCGGCAAAATTATCCGCTTGATTTTCTGAACAGCATAACACCTTCCGGTATGCCTCCACATTGTTTGAAACTTAAAGTTGGGGCTATCATAATGCTTTTGAGGAATCTGAACATCAGGAAAGGTCTCTGTAATGGCACCCGCTTGATTGTTCGCGAACTATCTCATAATTTTATTAAAGCTGAAGTTTTGACAGGGTCAGCAGTTGGAGAAATCATTTTCATACCTAGGGTTGAACTGTCACCTTCAGATACAGGTATGCCTTTTATATTAAAACGCAGGCAATTGCCTATCCGTTTGGCCTACTCTTTCACTATTAACAAGAGTCAAGGCCAAACATTTGATAAAATTGGTTTGTTTTTGCAGAGGCCGTGCTTTTCTCATGGTCAGTTATATGTGGCATGTTCCAGGGCAAAGGCATTTGATAATGTGAAAATCAAAGTTGCTGCTACTGGGAAACAAGGTTATATCAATGGAAAGATGTATACTCAAAATGTTGTCTTTCCACAAGTATTACAGTAACTTAATTCTGCATATCTTTTGTTTTCATCTATATACTTGGTATGTGCAAAGGATTTGGATTATGAGTTTCAAAGATACCGGAAAAGTAAAAATATCAGTTTCCGGTTGTACATTGATCGTATCGTCACTCATTTGGGAGTGATTTGCATTGCAGTTGTTTAAAAGCAGCTTTTCCTCTATAGCGTCATGACTTTTATATCGTAGTATATACTGTCATGAGTTTTCCTATAGTGTCTGTTGCTCAACTGTTAATGATTGATATTATAGTGTTAATTTGTTAATTCAATGACATTTTCTTTGTTGCAATGCTAAATATGGATGTAAAGATATGCTTTTATAGTTACTTAATTATTTTGCCTAAAAAACAGTTTATTTCTGTATGTTTGTTTTTTAGGCGGAGTACAAGTCCCATTGACTTACGTTCACGTCGTGTACTCTGTTACCATGGGTTGTGCATGCATTCGTCTCTTGCATCTTAATTTTGTTTATCATGAAAAGTTCTTGCACGCACCATCCATGAACCAAAAGTCAGGGCATTCATCCTTTTACTTTTGTGAAAATTAATTCTAAGTTGTTTCTTTTTTTAGTGAACTAAAATATATTATAATAAAAAAAAACAATGGCAGTGCCACGTGAAGGTAAATATTTCTATGCTTTTTATACTGTTGTTTTTGAATACAAAATTAATTTTTCACTGTTTTGTTCCAGGTCCTAATGTAACTGATGAAGCCAGTAAGTACATGGAGCTTTCCAATATATTGGAATTATTAAAGCAGTATAAATCCATGTGAGTTTGTATTATATTTTAGTGCTTCATGATGGGGTTGAAGAAACTGGTAAGTTTTCAAAATAAAACTGTAAATATAATAAAGAAAAAGAAAAGACGGTCTATTTATACCTTCTATATTTTAGGGAATGATGAAATAACACCGGAAGGTAAAAGGAATTATTGTTTCAATAGAATACCATTAGTGTCATTTAGAATTAATATTGGTGAATATTAAATTACTCCTTTCATTTCAGAAGAGAAGGGTCTACTGGGAGAAGGTAATTTCTTATTTTCATTTAGCCAAGTTTTGCTTATCAGTCATGTTATTGTAATTTCATTATATTTTGTTCATAGGGAATGCTGCAGAAAATGGTTTGATATTTTCCTTTTTAACATTTTACTTAAATACATGTGACAGATGAAGTTATTTATACTGTTTCTCTTATTATCATAACAACTTCTGTCCAAAATATGAAGAGTAAGGATTCTTTCCCTAACACATGTTGCCTCTTATCATGTTCACTATTGAAATCTTCTTTATAATATTCTTTCTGTTTGATGCTAAAGATCCCAGCAGTTGTGAGTTATGAATTGTTTTACATAAAACATCAGTTTTAGTCTGTAGATCTGTGTTGAATCTGTGTAGAATGCACTTTGGCAGACGTAGTGTTTATACTGTTTCTCTTTTATATTATAGTAAGAGCATCTACCCAAAATTTGGAGAGTAAGGATTTTTTCCCTAATACAAAAATTTCTGATAAAAATCAATTGAATTTATTCTTGGATATAATAATTCTCAGCCTTAATAGCACATTTTACATTTATCTATGTGTTAATCTCTTAAATTAATGCCTCATTTTCTTATTTAGAAACAAAAAACCCGAAAAAAGGAAACAGTCGTAAGTAACACAAAAGTTTCTGATAAAACTCAATTGAATTTATTCTTGGAAGTAATAATTCTCAGCCTCAAAAGCACATTTTTAACTGTGTATGTGGTAATTCCTTTAATTAATGCTTGACTGTCTTTTTTAGAACGAAAGGAGGCTAAAGAATCTACAAGCTGTAAGTAACACAAATATTTCCCATAAAACTCAATTGAATTTATTCTTGGAGATATTAATTCTCAGCGTCAATAGTATAATCTATCTATGTGCTAATTCCTTTATTCGATACCTATTAATTATCTTAGTTAATCATCTTAATTCATTACTAATCATTTTTTGTTCTTACATTATAGTGACACGACAGGATTTCCAAGAATACAGAAAAACCCACCCAGGACCGCGGTCTAACCGCGCATTCTGGGTGTGGAAAAAAAATGGGGGGCGAGACCACGAAGGGTTCGTCCCCCCTCAAAAAAAATTTAAAAAAAACAAAAACTTAAAAAAAAATTTTATACCCAAATATTCAGGTTTAAATACCAATTTTTTTGTTGAGAATGTTTATTTTAGATAGTTGAGTTTTTACATGGTATGGAACTACCGTACATAGAGCTCAAGCTTTTTCATTAAATTTAATTTTCTGCGTTTTGGAAAACATCTTTGGCTGGTAGAAATCTAAATAGTTGCTCCTGTGAATGGTTGATTAACGCCCATTGCCTATTAATAAGGATTTTTAAGAATTTTGTTTTTCACAAGGTGTAGAAATTCCTTCTAACAAGAAATGCATAGGGTAATTAATCAGTTATTCACGGTCAGTGTATGGTAGTTCCATACCATCGTTATTTATGTTAATGTTTGTTGTTTTTAGTTGAAATAAAAGTTGTTTCGTACTTCCTTTGATCTTTATTTTACTATCCTGTAGCCTGTTTTGTGAAATGACATTACAGGTTATGGTTTAAGAGAAAACTTCTTTGTCAGTTCGAGAGATTACTATTCCAAAAAGTTAGTTCATTTAGTTTATTGAGGATAATGAGCTTATTGTCTGTGTGTTAAAGATAATGAACTGTTATATGGAATATGCTGATGTCAGCAGAAATAGAACAATTGAGAAATTGGCTGGAAACGAGCAGCTGTTCATTAATGACAAAGCAAACTGTAAATAAAATCACATCTTCTTTCTTAACTAACAAAATTGATTAACTGCTGACACAAACAATCGATGATTATTCATTATCTTTACCTTATATTTATTCAGATTCTTTAGATTTATAGTATAGTATTGAGGTCAACTTGGTGTTCATGGTAAAAACCATTTTTGACAGTATCCTATGAATAACCGTATCTACTATAGTCTAGATAGCATTGTCAAGGTAATTGTGAATGAAAGTTTAGTTCGAAGATATATTGTCGGCTGCACACGTCGGATTTAAAAGTCAACCTTAACTTTATTTATTTATTTTTTTAGATTCTTTGGTTTCTCTTACGAATAATATGTCATCAATTTTTAAAAATTCACTTTTCGGAAGATCCGATAATTCCAACTGCATGCGTACGTAGATGCAATGCACTCGCTACCGAGAATTATTATTTCCAAGAATAATGGACTAAACCATAAAAACGCATTGGAGGACTGTTAACGAAGTCATATCACTGTTATCATTGCACAACTACGTTCAAAGATGCAATGTACTCGCTATTCACCGAGAATTACTATTTCCAAGAATAAATGGATTAAACCATCGAAACGCATTCGAGGACTGTTAACGTAGTCGATATACACTTTTCCAAAAGTGATTAAAGATAACCTTTATTTGGTTTATTTATTTATTTATTTGTTTGTTTATGCTATCTTAGGATACTTTTTTGGTGTAGTATTGTCAACAGTTTTTCATGAGAATTTATGTTCCTGCTGATCATTCTATGACATTTTTTGCTTATCCTTATAGTCAGCATTTTCGAAAACGTTTTACCCTGTTGAATTAGTGTCGAACAGAAATTTTAAATATTTATAGCACGTTTATTAAAAAATATCTGCGAAAGAGTGCATTTCTATAGAAATCTACACACAATTTCACTAAGAATGCTCTCCGTCACAGTGATTTTTTGACGATTTTGCACACTGGGTTACAGATCTGATTAATGGAGTGCCATCTCATTGCTTGGTTTTGTCAGCTTAGTTTCCAATTCCAAACTTAGTTTGAAGTTCGTTGATGTATGAAATGGCTGTTTAAATGTCGTAATAAATATTTAATACACTTTTCTGATGAACGTAATAAACGCTCACAAATGTTTTACCAATGACACAACGCAGGCTAAACATGAGTGGCGAGTGTCATTTTTCGACACCATTTTTGAGACGTCATTTTCAGAATTAAAACCCGTAAAAAATTTTTACACGGGATACTAGTCTTATTATACTAATCCGCAATCGTGCATACCACTTTTATTTTAGAGAGTGTTGTGTTTTTTTCAAATTTACGGTCAAAATCTTCTTAATCGTGGTCATTTTTTCGTTAGACCATTGATGATATTGACGATTAGTATAATAGCACGCGGCGTGACGTCAGTTATTTTTATCGCATCACGGGGGAATCATTGCATTGCATCCCCGATCGAACGCGACGTTTTTGGGGAAATATCTCGAGAACCAATAGGGATAACTGACGTTTTTTGGGGTCTGCGGTACGGGTGAAGTGGTGACACTAATTTTGGACCTAAATTTTATTTGGTACTGCGGCTATGACGTCATCAAAATCTTTAAACGACGATATCTCTGCTGCGGTTGGTCGTAGCGAAACGATCCCATACACTTTTTTGATCAGTTTTTCAAGCTCTACAACATGGGTACGGTCTTTCGTCGAGATTCGGTACTTTAATATTTCGTCACCTATTTTCGTGACAACATTTTCGAAATTAAGGTGTTAAAAACTTTTACGCCAGTTACCTTATCGGACAAAACAATGTCGGACAAAAGTGACGAAATTTTCCATGGGTGACAAAAATTTTGTCCGACGAATAATTTTGTCCGACGAAAATTTTGTCCGACGAATAATTTTGTCCGACGAAAAATTTTGTCCAAAACGAAAGTTCAAATTCGCTCTTTTTTTCATGAAATTTTGAAAATCTTTCGATCCCGGAATCCTGGATAGGGACCAGGGAGTAGTTTTCGGTCATCGAATAAAAGGGATTTTCAATTTTTTCTAAAATTGTCGATGCTGTTTTAACCGCTTCTGAAATGCCAGCACTATCAAATCCCTTGATGATCATATTTGGATGTTCTAAAAGGTGATCATACAAATCAACGATCCAAGATGCATGGAGAGGCTTTAAATCGGCTAGTTTTGATGAAGTTTTTACATCAGCTGGGTCGATTCCCCGTTTTAATTGGATTTTTTTATCTTCCCTTTAAATTTTAAAAATGGACAAAATTTTTCGTCGGACACAATTTTTCGTCGGACAAAAGTGACGAAATTTTCCTTGGGTGACGAATATTTTGTCCGACGAATAATTTTGTCCGACGAAAATTTTGTCCGACATTGTTTTGTCCGATAAGGTACTAGTCTTATTATAATAATCCGCGTTGTGCATACCACTTTTATTTTAGAGAGTGACATATTTAGTTTAAATTTACGGTCATCGTCCTCTTATGTGCGCGTAAAACCACGTAGAGGCGAGAGGCACTTTTTTCACGATCATTCCAAAAGCACGTGGCATCATTTGACGTCAGTTTTTTATGACCACGGGGAATCATTGCATTGCATCCCCAATCGAACGCGACGTTTTTGGGGAAATATCTCGAGAACCAATAGGGATAACTGACGTTATTTGGGGTCAGCGATACGGGTGATGGGGTGACGCATCATTTGGGCCTAAATTTTATTTGGTACTGCGGATATGACGTCATCGAAATCTTTGATCATCGATATTTCTCTAACGGTTGGTCGTAGCGAAACGATCCCATACATTTTTTTGATCAGTTTTTCGAGCACTACAACATGGGTACATTTCCCGTTTCCAATTCCTAAATTGACATTTTTGTCACGGGGATCGTTCACGGGAAAGGCGATTTTGACCCATCCTTTTCGAAGTCAAGTTCGGTAAAAAGTTTTTACCTGGGATACTAGTCTATATATACTAATTCGCGATTGTGTGTCACACTTTTATTTTAGAGAGTGATATATTTGTTTTTTTTGCACGGTCAAAACCTTCTTATTTTTTCCCTTTTCGTCGTAAAACCACGCCAAAGCGAGAGTGATTTTTTTGATTTTTCGCGATTAGTATATGCTCCTCCGTTTTGTTATTTTTGGCTTGCGCAGTGGAAATCAGCCGAAAAACGTCTTTGGAGGAGTGCGAGCAATGCAATGTTAATCGTTCGAAATTTGTCAACGATCATTTCGTGAGCAAGAAACTTCGCGAAGAAGATGTGTTTCTTTTTGTATACGAATGTTTTAATTTAAATTTGATTGTTTTAAGCAGCAAATCGACAAAAGAACTGACGAAGAAACACAGGTTTGTATGCACGAAGGTATTGTTATTATTATAAAACGTTTTATTATCGTTTGTTTACAATGAAAAATCATATTTAGATATACAGAAGAAGTGCAGTGAAGTTTTTAAAAATTAGCTGCAGAAAGATCGAACGAACAAAAGGTATTATTATAAAACTTTTATTTTTGATTAATAAAACAACAAGTTAGGAACATGTATTTGTATCTAAATGTATTTAAATGTTTGTTTACGTTTTAGTTATCAAATATCGCTATACAGAAGAAAGTGTAGTGAAGAAATGCAGAACAAAATGATGTTTATTTACACAGTAAGGAATGGTTTTAATTTAGTTTTGAAAGATTAAATACTATAATAGATATCTTATTATATGAGTTCTTTCGTTTAGTTTATATGCTACTGGATGAAAAACGAAGACGAGAGTAATTTGTTTTGGTAACGCGCGCTATTATTATTTTTATAGTTAGCAAAGAAGATTTGATTTGATTTATTTATTTACATATCAATTAAAAATGGTCCCACAGCTATGACTGTTTTCCTTTCTCATGGCTGTGGAAGTAGGGAACGTGTTATGCTGTCAAATTGTATCTATTGACGATGTTTGATGCTTTGTCTGCATGCCTTTCTGCCAGCCATTTATGCCTTTTGTTTTGGTTTGCTTAAATGTGACGATTCGAGGGAAAATCACTACAAGCGATAATAGCGCTTTATACAAAGTGCTAATAGCGCTAAAAGAACAATGGGTTTTAGCGCTAATTTGTTCTTATTTACAAATGTAGTAACAATATTAGTGATAAATTTAGCGCTTGTAGTTTTATCATTATCACTATTATCGCTTATAAATATCGCTCTTTACGAAAAAGCGCTAAAGTTTAGCGATAAGTATTTGATTTATCACTAAATTATTCGTATAATAATGTTGGTTCAATTAATTATGTGAAACGGACAGAATATCGAATGAGATGAAAGTGAAATCTTTAATATCATTAATATCCTCTAAGGGCACAGATTACCGTTATTATCGTCAAAAAGTTTTGTTCAAGTCTTTTGTTTATACAATTTCACATACCATGTGTTGTTTTATGAAGTTCTCAAATAACAGTGATTTAACTATTTTTTCGCCAAATAGCAATAAACACAAAACAAACTCGCTTGTTTTGACATGATAAACTCTGATTCATTGTGTTATGACTGAACAGACGAGCGGACATATTTCTCGAGAAATAAAATGTTTCCGAAACGCTTTTTATTTTATTTGTTATTCCGGCACCTTCAGCACAAATCTGAAAGCCAATTTAAAATACTGTGTTATTCGATTTGGTAATGTATTATTTTGAAACATTTACAGGTAGCACCTGCATGTGTATTAAATTGAACTTAATTGACTGGTTCCTATATTCAGTTGGAGATTAAAGATACAGAAGTTAGTTCGAAAGCAACCACAAGTAGAAACCATCTGCGATAATTCTTTTTTTCTAGATTGTTCGATTGCCATTCTATAAGCTCTTGGGAGAAAACTTTTACAATATTAAAGACACATTACATTAAAAGTTTTTTCGATAGCAAAACCTTTATTATTATTCTTTCGAAAGACATTTCACTTGCACTGGGTGGAGATGTACCCTTAATTAAATTGATCACAACGTTTTTAGTGATCATTATTGACTTCTGTCACTGCATCGATAATGTCTTTAGGTTCAATATTAGGATGAAGTATGAATGTAGGAAGAGAAAAATAAAAACATTTTAACTTCGGCTTGACGAGTTGCGAAAGTTCTCTTTTGAAATACTCACTTTCGTTTAAATAAAATAACACCTGTTTCCTTCGGCTTTTCGTGAAGTTTATGTGAAAGATTGTCTGAAGGTTGTGTTGACACACACAAGTAAACTTACGTATAAAAAAGACGGAAAGATGAATAATATTTATGATGAATATATTAGCAACAAATTAATTATTCTTGAATAATTAATTAATTATTCTTGAAAGCGCTTTTTGTGCTGCTTATATTTATCGCTAAGTTCGTCAATGTTAGCGATAAATTTAGCGCTACTTCTCGATGCGAGCGCTATTATCGCTTGTAGTGATTTTCCCTCGAATCGTCACAAATATGGTTGCAGTAGTAGTAAGTATTGTAGCTGTTCTTTAGTGAAATCTTTTTCTTTTAGGTCAGTGTAGCTATTTATAAACGAAATTTATAAATATAAATGAAACACATGGTATGTTGAGAAAGTTATTTAAGAGAAGAATGGATTATGTATTTCATTGCGATTGTTCTACAAAAAAAGAAGCATTGCTGGGGTATATTTTTCTTCAGTTTATATTTGTTTACGGCATTCATTATTTTGTGTTATGTTAATTGCTACATACATACTTGCTAGGTATATAAGTTTAGCATTATGTTTTTATTTGTTGCTTTTAATATCTTCTGGGTATTCAATTATGGTTTTGGTCAAAGTAGGGCATTTCGCTGTTTCAAATATTTTTATAAATTTGATGTTTGGTTGTGTATGCCAGGTAAAAGTCTTTATTCTGTTCAGCTCCAGTGTTGAGTGAACCCGTATTGACTCACAGTATCGGTTGACTTTATAGACCAAATTTTGTTTTTAATTGTTATCTTTAGGATAAATGCGTACTTGAATTTTCTTTTTGTTTTTTCTTTCTTTTTGTTTTATTTTTTATTTCAATATTGTTATAGCATGATTAGGTTTTCGGTATTACAATTCAAGTATTAATTTTTTAGGTAATAATGAAAAAAGCATAAAGAAATGAAACTCATGGTTTTAATCATGACGTTGATGGTTTTGGGAAGAACTGACTACATATCATTTCAAAAATTCATTAATGGTTGCAGTCGAGTAGTAACTTTGGAACAAAAGAAAAAGTTGGAAGGTATCAATTTGTTTTGAATTAACATTTTGTAATGTTTGGTTTCGTATGTCTGGGTAAACAGTTCTGTGTTATATATTGCCATTTTTTTTTCATTAAAGTTACTTCTCTTCTGCGTATACATATATTATTCTGAGCCATGTTGCTATTTGTTTCTGTTTTGAATATTTTGAATGTAAGAAATGAATTAAAAAATTAATGCCTGTAAAAACTTTTCACGACTTAACGCATACTGAACATGGGTGGCGAGCGACGCCACCTGGGATGTTTTTGAGTTGCGATTCTATGATTTATTTTTTCGTCACGGGGTACGTACACGGGAATGGTGGATTTGACCTAATGTTTTCGAAGTTAAGTTCGGTAAAAAGTTTTTACCCGGGATACTAGTCTATATCCTAATACGCGCTGTGCATCCGCTTTTTTCACGCTTTCACTCTCTAAAATTTCGGGTCGTTTTTGCGGTCACTTCTTCATAATGGTGTGTCAGACCACGGCAGTTAATGTTTTTCTACGATTAGTATAAGGAGAAAACATTGCATTGCATTTAATCGTTTCAAATGTTTTGATTATTCGCGAGATCAAGAAACAATAGACAACAACGAAAGTTTTGCACGAAGATTTATCAATGTTTTTAGGGTAAGTACGCTTTAGAACTTCTTTGTTTTTTGTTTTTTTTTCTTATAGTATTAATAGGGTTTCTGCGTCATTACTTTTCAAATAATACGCGATTGAAGAAATGAATATCATGGTTTTTAATCATGACGTTCTGGGTTCGTAAAGAAAATCGCAATTGTTTACAATTCACATTTTGACACTTTTACGACTTTCGCGTTTGGCTTTTATTTACATTGGGGTATAGATTCCATGAACAGTTACAGCGATTTTAATCTTTTTGTTGTTTACCTGTACGCACAATTTATTTTTGCTACTGCATATATCGTATCGTGAAAGATTTATTATGAATATTTTGATGTGTTTCAGATCTGCTGATTAAAAAGTTTTTCTGTTCATAACTCCAGTGTCGAACTAAAAATGCTTTAACCGGAATACCTAGAGATTTTTAATTAAAAGAGTGAGAAGTGTTTTTTTCCCTATTATATATTGACGTTAAGTATTTTCATCACGGGGAACCGTGTTTTGTTTTGTTTTTCTTATAGTATGAACAGGGTTTCTGCATCATTACTTTTCCTTTAGGGAAGACAGAGACAAAAACAATAATACGCGATTGAAGAAATGAATATGATGGTTTTAAATGATGACGTTCTGGGTTGGTGAAGAACAATATTCTATATTGGTATCCGATCTTAGCTTCGTAAAAAGAAAATCACTAGAAGGTATAAATTTGTTCATAATTCATATTTTGACACGTTTACGACTTACGTGTTTCGCTTCTGTTTACGTTACGGGTTCCATGAACAGTCACGGTCATTTCAGTCTTTCTGTTGTTTTCATGTACGCACAATTTATTTCTTTATCGTATTGTGAAAGGGCTTATAATGAGTATTTTTTATGTGTTTCAGTAAGAAGATGTTTACGTTCAGAGGTGCAGTGTTGATAATGAACACGTAAAAATGCTTTAGCTGTAATACCTAAAGAGTTTTAATTAAAAGGGTGAGGAGTACTTTTTTCCATTTTGACGTTACATTTTTTAATCACGAGGAATTGAATTGCATCGCGAATCAAACAAGGCGCTTTTCGGAAGATATCTCGAGAACTACATTTTTGAGGGTCCACAACATTGGTAAACAGGGCTGTGATGTTTGATCGCCGACATCTCGGTAGCGGTTACTGTATTTTTCAGATCAGATGGATGTACTTTCCCAACATCGTTCCGTGATTAAAATTTTGGTAGCCATTTTTTGAGACGTCATTTTTAAAATCAAAACCCGTAAAAAAAACTTTACACGGGATGCAACATATTTTAGAGAGTGAAAATAGCGGATGCACAGCGCATATCTAGAACTTCTAAGAAAATAAGTGGCATTTTTATGGTCCGCGTCATTGACACGAAGGAGTGACTTCAACATTGATTCACTTTCTGTTTATCATTTTGTAAATTAATTTTTCAACACCATTTTTGAGACGTCATTTTCATAACTAAAACCTGTAAAAATTTTTTTACACGGGATACTAGTTACATACTAATAGTTTTTGATAAATATAGTTTGACATCAAGCCTCGGCAGGTTAAAAAGTTAAATATAAATATATAAATAAGACTGCAACACAATGTAGCTAAATTAGCTGGGTTTTTTAAAAAAAAAACTCATGTGTAATACACCTTTTTTTTATAAGCATAACGGATATAAGCATAATTAGGCAGATAATTGCCAAAAATTTAAGCATAAACTAAGCATACCTTTGACCCTGAAAAAATTGTGTAAGCATAAACAATAGTCAAAAAATATTTTTTGGGGAGATATGAAACATCTCCATAGCAAAGAAAGGTTTTGCTGTGATATAAACAGTGTATGATTGAAGACATTGCAATGGTGGTTTGCTTGAAAAGTAATAACAAGCATAAAATAAGGCTGAATGTTAATATTTTTGGTCATTAGGTGTGGATAGACTAAGCATGTTTATACGCATGGATTAAGGCTCGATTCTCAAAATCTTCAAGCATAACTGAGGCTGAGCCAAATTTACCTGATACTTATATAAAAAAGGTGTATTCATGTGTAATAGTTTTTTGAGTGCTTGAATAATATAATAATGTAATATAAACACAATAATAAGTATATAGTTTCTGTATAACTTTTACGTGGACAAAACTATAAACAAAAGAGCTTGAAAATAGAATTTATACAAATCTGCTTTTTATAACACACTGACGCATATATACAGACCAATATTACCCAGATTTTGTAAGAATGCATGCATTGAACTTTGAATCAATTCATTGGAATTGCATAAATCAGTGGTACTTTTGTTTCAATTCAGCTTGGGCTTCTTCAATATCAACTGTCTTTCCAGACACACTATTAAAAATATCAATTATAAATGGATGGTTTTCCTTCAGTTCTGAATAAACTTCATTTACACTGTACTCACTGGTCTCAACAAGATGGGTGATCTGAAGATCTGAGAGAAAACTATGTCACTCAAGTAAACTTCAAGTAAAGTAAGTACTCAGATAGTCCTGTGAAAGTGTTATCCAATAATACTGGCTTATTTCTTTTACAGAGTTTTTCACATGATGATGCTATTTCATTGCATAACAGCCTTTTCAGTGCAAGATTGACTCCCACATATGTAGACAGTGATGTTGCTATAGCAAGTGGTTGTTTTGTTTTTAATGAGTTCTCAATTTTTTCAATATTTTCCAATGGTTTTGTTACAATTTCATCATAATCTTCAGTATATACAGAGTTATGTTTTATTATGCAATTTTCATCTTGTTTAGGTTATTGTGCTATGTTCCTTACTTTTATTTGTTGTTGTGTTGTAAATTGCAACTATTTACGTGAACCTATACTGGAGCTTTTCTCCATTAATTGCATATGATTGGATACTAGGTGGTAATCTTTTTATAGATAAGCTTCGTCTGAGTGTCACCTGTGTTTGTTGACAGGATTGTATGAATGTCAACATGTTCTCGACACGGCTCTAACACTTTCTACAAATTGTATGGGGAGGACAGTCATCCTCTCCTCCTATGGTGATTCCACGTATACGTGCAATTTTCAGAGACAATCTTTTCTCCTTTCAAAAAACTGAAAATATCTTAAGTAATTGTTGTTCTTTTGCTCTCCACAAAGTCGACATTTGGATTGATTTCCTCCTTCTTTCCCTAAATACACTTTCTTTGGTGTTAATTGAGCCATTTACTCATGAACACTAAATATTCACACCAGTATTATAGTTTTTCATTAACAGGTAGGGAAGAAAATGTTTTCTCTGAAAAATTTTATGAACTTACTTCCACAATTTTGAGAAGCTACTAAGCTGCTGTTACACCTGCTTGGTAGGAAATAATTATGAATGGTAAAGCATGAGAGGAAAAAGAAAATATTTAGCTGATATATCTGTACTTCGCTGTCATCAATTTTCTAGCCTCGTTACTATCTTTTATCAATAAAACAAATTCATAAGTACGAAAATTCAGTCATAGCCAATTATAATGTTATTTAATATTTATCCATCAGGTCTTGTCTTCTGAATTGGTGAAATATTTTCAATCTTTTTTTATTCCCATTTCTGGCTTTGAAACTTCTCTCCGCATTGATTTTTTTTAAAAATCTCACTCGACGCCGAGGGCAATATTTTCTTAATTATTTAATTCTCGACAACCAATCACAAGTGAGAAACGATCGGCCTGCACCAGGGCTTTCTTCGCCGCCATCCGCATATCGAAAAAGGCAAGAAGCCCTGGGAACGAGGTTGTGTAAGTAGGAGTCGGTGGTTTTGCTATCGTTCACCCTTCTTGCTCCTTCCTCACCTAAGAAGCAGATACGGTCTATGTAACCTATATTTCTTTCTTGCTAGGCTATTGAACCAACGGTCCTTCTTTCCCTTCCTTGTGATTTAATTCGACTAATTTTGCATTCCGGCAGCTGGAATTATTGATTACTTGAATTTGCATCATTGATAGAAGGTACCGGATTCAGATGGTTGCTGTTCACCCCCAACACGACTGACAGTACAGGAGCCCGAACTTCCTCTGAAACTATTGGAAGAGTCTGCTCTATTGTCAGTTGTAAAACTTTTGCTGTGTTGTAGTCCCATGTAATGAATGGAGTGGTGTCTTTGCGTTAAATCAGGAGAGTGTTTCTTGAGGCCACTATCTCTGCCATTTTTACGGCATTGGGTCCTTGCAGATCATGGAAAAGACTTCTCTTGCTGAATCTTGCATATCTTTTTCAATGAATTTTGTTATACATTATGGCTCCTGATTTCAGTGAAGACAGGACAGTCAAGTAATTAAAATCACCATAGCCGCTCTTGCCATGCCACTCTAGCGTTGGTGGTTTGAGAACTAGCTATTCTTTTGTCGAGTCTCTCCTTGCTGATCAGTCGCCTGAATTTTTTGCTCTGTGTGAAACTAACCTTGATAACTTTCTAACTTTCATGTTGATTGTTATTTGTTTGGACTCTGATCCTGCATTGTACTGCCATTATTAATTTCCTCTATTGATCTCCTTCCCTAGTTTTGGATGCATTTCTGACAGCATCGACAGAGTTCTGTGTGACAATCCCACGGCAAACATTGTTGTCTGTGGTGATTTCAATGAGCTGCTTGCCGCTCGATCAACATACTCAGATTGTGCTGGTTTGGGAATTTACAACTTTTCCATATCTCAGAATCCGACGGTGATGCCCACTCTACTTCCTTAGTTGGTATTTTTCTGGCTTCTGACTATAGCAGTTGTAAAGCCTATCCTGAGCTTTTGTTTGGTAGCTCCGATAATGTTGTGGGATCCATCTCCTTATAACAGAAGGCCAGTCATACTAGGGTTATGCTGAAGTTGACGCTGGTCAACTTCGCAGACGTCCCAATCACATCTTCACTGAGACGTCTCGATGACATCCCAATGACATCGTTACGACGTCGCAGGATTATGAAATTTACTCTTTCAAAAACTGTAATAAGCCACAGGCGGACCCGAACCCGGAACATCTGGTGTGCCAGCCGGATTCGCAACCGTTATGCCACCGCTGCTTGTTGTCAAGACGTTTAAAAACATTTTCAGTAAATCATCCTATACAGACTGATTGCTTTTGAAAGTTTATAATTGTTTCGAAGATTGTTATTGAATCTGCACAGAGACGTCCCAAAAACGTCGTAAAATCATCCCTCACACGACCAATAAACAGAATTCGATACGAATGTAAATTCTGTATAAGCATGTTAGTGTTACTCGATTTATACCGTTTAATGACTGCAGAATGAAATTTGAAAATTTGTGTCAGGTCGCTCATCTGATCGTAATAGGATCCCAATTGCGACGTCCCGTTTCAGACGTCCCTACGACATCGCAAAATGATCTTAAGTTTATAATTGTTTCGAAAGTCGTTATTCAATCCGTATAAAGACGTTCCAAAAACGTCGTAAAAGGATCCCAATTGCGACGTCCCAATTCAGACGTCCCTACGACGTCCCAAAATGATCTTAAGTTTATAATTGTTTCGAAGGTCGTTATTCAATCCGTATAAAGACGTTCCAAAAACGTCGTAAAAGGATCCCAATTGTGACGTTCCGTTTCAGACGTCCCTACGACGCCCCAAAATGATCTTAAGTTTATAATTGTTTCAAAGGTCGTTATTCAATCCGTATAAAGACGTTCCAAAAACGTCGTAAAAGGATCCCAATTGCGACATCCCGTTTCAGACGTCCCTACGACGTTGCAAAATGATCTGGAAAGCAAACGACCATTTTACGATTAAAATGAGACGTCTCAAAGACGTCTTGTGCCCGCTGCGTAAGCACAAACAAAACATAAGAAATATGAAAATCAATTTTCTTGGCAAAGTGGAAGCATATGTAGAGGAGATGTTTGAACGCGAAACTCAGTTGGTGCATGCGTGTCATTTGACGGTTTTTCATTTACGGCTTTAAATATGGCGGTCAGCCATGCGTGTTTTTATTTTCCCTAGGTACTAAGTTCTATATCCTTTTTTGGTATTTATACTAAACTCAGTGGATGCAAATTATAACTGAACGTTTTCCACATGGTTTGGCGCTTTCATCACGAAAGAATTCAGCGGGCTGAAATGGTCATCGAAGCTCTGGATTGCATATTTAGTTCTTTCATCGAATTTGCTATGAGATCTGTGTATAACCTAGATTTAAGACGTTTTTTAATACTCTCGAAGTTTTCCCATGGATGCGACAGATGTTATTGGAACATTCACTTGTCAATGAAGAATATTTCCAAAAGGTATGATGCTAACATTTTTTTTCAAGTCAGTATAACATCTCAAACTTTCTCATTTTACATACATTTCATTAACTGACCTCGTGATTACATAAAAACATATTTACAAAAACGATCTAGTTGTGTTTGGTTTTGAAAAAGTAATCAACTGAGTTCTTCCTGTGAATAATAAGGCTTCATAAATACAATGATTTAGCTCCATTGACATTGTGTGTTGACATTGAGCTTGACATTGGATTTCCAAAAATTCAGTCATATAATTTAGTCATATATTAATAGTAACTAACTACTTTAAAGTCAGAAATTTTCGCGAGTAGAAATTTTCTTGAAATTTTTTGTATTTCGCGGGAATTAATTTTCGCGAATTGGCCAAAAATATTTTTTTGCGGGAATTAATTTTCGCGAATTGGTGAAAAATCTTTCACCAAAAAATATTAGACTAGATTTTATTTCTTCTTTTTACGACGTATGCACTTGGTATTTGTTATAATATTTTTTTAAACAAAGATGAGAAGAGAAGAAAGCTAATTTGTTACATTAGTCTCAACACCAATCTTCAACGCTCGTTATCTCGAACCCCCAAGGTACCGACAAAAAACGTTCGACATTACAAAAGATAATGAGCGTCGGCTGTTACTGTGTTTCAAATACCTGCAAAGAAAATACCGTTCTGGTACAGTATGGTGGACTTCATGCAAATATTAGGCGCGAAAGAACTGTAAATGCAATTTTTAAACAGATTTCAACATTTTTAAAGATTTTTGAAAATTTTCGCGTATCAGCGCAAAATCAGTTTTTTCTGAGGGAATTTAATTTCGCCAATGTCCCAAAAAGATTTTTTTCGCGGGCATTTCTTCCCGCCAAAAATTTCTGACTTTAAAGTATTTGTTGGTTTTCTGAACATAAACACCTATATATTAATAGTCGATTCTCCGTCTGTTTGTTTGTTTGTTTGTTTGTTTGTTTGTCTGTCACGCAAAATGGTAGATGAGTTGTGAGCGAAATTATTTCTTTTTTTGTGTGTGACGTGAGTTCGAAGCAAATACATTGCCACCCCAATCGAACGTGACTTTTTTTGGCTGATGAACTAATAGGAATAACGTTTTGTTTTTATTATTATTGTTAGTTTTATATTCCACGTTGACTTGGCTTTGAAAACAGTACATCAACTAAATACAAAGAAACTAACTGATTAAACATTTTGGACAAAAAGCAGCAGTGGCAGAACGTGGCAGCATATGTTCGGTTTGCCACTAACTCTTGCCTGACTGTCTCAGACGGGTGAACTTTTTTTTTTGAGCAATCAAAATGTTTAAAAACCGATAGGTAAAAAAGAGGAGTATCATATCAAAACAAAATGTTTTTTTTTTGCCTTTCTTTTAATAAATTAATAAATTAATGTCAGTGCGTTAAGCTGATCTTTCATTAGCGTTTGTCCTTCCGTCCGTTATTCCATAATTTTTGTCCACATTTCCAGCCTGGATTCCTCATTGAAGGCTAATACCACTTAAAAATAAGGGTGTTAATCGTGGCTTAATTTAGATTTCATCAATTTAAATGGTAGAAACATCGTGGTATCATAAATGTTTGTAGTTGTATTTAATTTTGGGGGGGAGGGGTATGTTGTTTTTTTTCAGTTAAGAAATTTTTCACAAATGTTTCATTGTACAAGTTTCTCAAATTGAAAAGTCTCGAAAACAAAACTTTTTATTTCTCACTTTGGAAATGTTTAGTTGGGTGGGGTTGTCAATAAACAGGGGGGGTTGACATTTCGAAAAAAAATCATAAATGGAGTCGAGTTTTCAATGTTACCTTACCCTTTCTAAAATAAAAACAAGATTCGCAAAAATGCGACTATATATTTCCCCAAAGTTGCGAAACTTTTGTCAATTATTGTGTGTACATTGATAACCATAAGAAAAAAGTATCAATAAGTAATAACAATAACTACCATCAATGTCATACTCAGATAAAAATGTTGTCCTTACTAATCAGGGTGTAATTGAATTTAATACCGCAAAAGAGGTTATTTTGAACTTATTAAGGAATGAAGATGTTCATGGTCAAATGATAAGGTTGCTCTTATAAATTTTGCTGAGTAATACTTTCCCTTAAACAACTAAATATAAACAACCGCACCAATGTGTAAGGCGATTAATAAACATAAGCATAATAAACATATGATTGTTGCAGAAGCTTGACATCCTTTATACCATAAAACACGACAAAACAATGTAATTCAACAGAAGACACTTGCACTTGCTTTTTGTAACTCAGATAAAACTATCTTACAACATTATACTACAATCAAATTTGTATACAGATTTACAAAAGAAGAAAAGAATACTTTGAGTTAGACATATAAGCAAGTAACTATAACCATAAGAAAGATATTGGCAAAGAACTCAATACCAGTTGGTAGAGTCCAAGTAAATTATTCATTTATTTAAAATTTACAAACATAAAAATACGTGACTTTAAGTTTCATGCATATCACAATCATCAGATGTATAAAATATAGATGTATAAAATTTTATACATCTGATGATTGTGATATGCGAAACTTAAAGTCGTGTATTTTTACGTTTTTAAATTTTAAATAAATGAATAAGCAAATAACTATCAAAAGCACTTAAAAGCACTTCAAATTAGCACTTCAAATTTGGACAGAAGTGACAATTTATAAAATTAAATTCAAGTATTCGGAATAAACATCTCTGTTCAAAAAAATATGAGCACACCCATTATTTATTATTATATTTGATAAAAATGACCATTGTAAATCCCAAATGAAAAAAAAAAAAACAGATTTCGGTAATGAAAATAGACTACACATACATAACCAAATCACTGAAAGTAGACGTTCGTGTTCTGGCTTGATTTAATTTACAGATTGTTAGTTGGATTATGCTTTAATTTATATACGTTTGTTGTTTGTGGAAGGAAAATTGACAGTATACCAATTTTTACTAAAATATCATATATATACAGTATCAAAACAGTATAGGTGATCATGGAATTAATCCATAGTAAATTATGTTTCTGTTGTCAGATTAAATGACTATCTAGGGAAGAACATTTTTCGACCACAGATTCTTTCAAGTTAATTGTGTCTCAATCTTGTCTGATATATATCTACAGCATCAAAACATTATACATGACCATAGACTTCATTCATAGTAAACTATGTTTCTGTTGTTGGATTAAACAACTATCCAAGTACGCTCCACCAGATTCTTTCAAGTTATTATCTCAATCCTCTGTGTATTAAAATATTATATATACGCAAATGGTTTTCTGAACTTTATATTGTATACACGACATCACATATTTACTTGCTGTTTTTTGAATTTACGTAACTGGATGAACTGGTGGTTGATCTCCACGTGAAAAGGGTTTCCTTCTTTATGTTGTACATCATCATCATGCTTTCAGTTCAGTTGAGCTACATTACATCAGGATCATACTAAATAAATCTTCAGCCTGGTTATTGAGAATGAATTTTCACCTTTGGACTGGAATCAAAGCTTCAATGGTTTGTTGTTCCAAGCATTTGATTATCAATATCATCATCATAACACATTGTTATCAACACAAAAACAAAACATACCAATGTTTTTTTGTTTGTTTGTTTGTTTTTTACACGTTCATTCAAAAGTTTTAAAATAAAATAAGATAAAACGATTTATTTCCATCATTTAACGTTTCATCTATTGAATCATTAAAGCTAGCAGAAAACATCTTCAAAATCCCATCTGCACTGACACTGACTGAAAAGATGGCGTACCACTTTACTAAAGACTAGCCTCTAATCTTATCTACCTTAGCTATGCCAGAGTTCAATACTGAACTGCGGCTATAAAAGTGAACGAAAAGAAGAAAGAGAAGGAAATGCCGGTTTTAACATATATTTCGCCCTACGGGGAAATATGCACATAAAAATGAATTGTGTAGAAATTTATCTACTCATCCACAAAAATAAACAGACAACATCTTGAAGTTTATAAAGCATTTGAATACCCAACTTGGGCAAGTAAGTGTGTGGTGCACTAAAATCCGAAACGACTTTATCAATGATATTCTGTGTTTGTTGTAATTGTAATGTAGTATTTATCAAGCAAAAGAACGAAATTATATTATATATGTTTATAAATCCTACATCACTTTTTTAACATTAACAAATTACCTATGCAGAGTCATTATTAGCAGAAAACTTCTTCATGTATTTAAAGTCTTGTCAATTTTGATTTCAATTTCGTCACGTATTTTTATATTGTTTTTTACACTCTCTCTGCATGACCAACAGTCTCTTTTGATTTTTTCTATATAAGAACGTAGTGGGGACGGGAAGAGACAAGATAACAACAACAGTTCAATTTGCCAAATAATGTTTTTTTCTCAGATTGAATCAGTGTTCTTCTTCCTTCATGATGCCATGGCCATATTAGAAATCATACATGTGAATGAACCAAAAAGACAGATGTATATAAACTAAATCATGCATGAAGTCATATCCAGTAAGCAATTAAATGCCGGAAAATGACAAAAACAAACAAATACAATTTCATAAAAAGTTATTCCAATGATTATCCAGATGCAATTAATGTATAAACACGAAAAATTAATCAGCCACAGAAGTGACTCCAGGAGGCAGAAATAACAGATATGTCATTCTGACAAAATCAAGATTTGTGTTTTTATTAAAATTTTGGAAACAGAAAAAAAGTAAGCGTAATGAAAATTAAGGTGAGAAAAACTATTTAAAAACAAATTGTTTCCTTATACATTTCCTGAAACTTATTCTAGCTACAGTGTACGAATATAGTAGATTCAAAAATTGTATAGCTTGCAATTGAATTCATGCCAGTAATGTTCTTATTCACTGGGATATATTTTTCTGTGGATTGCCAAAAAGCAAATGGATTTTCCTTTACATTTTGTTTGGTTTTCTAGAGAGCAAAATAAGCAAAATAAGTTCTCATGAAATAATAACTCAAAATCAAAACTAATGGACCATGGCCACAAAACATGCCACAAAATTAAAGTAATTTCAAGAATCTTTATTTTTGGTGGCCATACCTTTGTCTAGCTTTTTGGCTATATGTATGGTCTCCAGCCATTAATATTATACTTCTATGATAATTTGTTGTACTTCATTAAAATGGCAAATAAACAATATTACTACTACTACTACTTATGATCTTCAGGTAGGAATACCTAGCAAGCTAACAACAAAAAATGCTACCCAAGAAAGCAATCCAAACCACCTCTCCGCCTTCCTCTAAATTATATACAATAGCAAATTTAAACTTATTTTGTATAAACTATGAAGAGATGTGAATGTAGAGATTTCACCCGGCACTCACGAATCCGTGTATATCTTTAAAATAACAACTACTTTCATTCAATAACTCCCACAGAAATATTCCTTAATAAATTCATGATAACTTCGTATCAATATTTAATACCATATTTTAATTTACGTCCATAGACAAGACATTGAAAAAAATAATTCTGACAGCAATGAAAATCTTCCGTCCTCTTCGCCATGATGTTTACAAGTTGTCTCGATCATTCTAATTTTTTAATCCTCAAATCACATGGCAGATTTGAATAACCAAGAGTAACTCAAATTCTATTGTTTTAAGCCGGCCAATGCCCCTTTAAATAATCGGCAGTTGTTTTTTTATGCTTTTTTCATATTTAAGTAAAAAAGGGCAAAAATGTATGAATGGCATTACCACCCATACAAGCACTTGGTATATGGTTTTTTTAATATATCAGTTATCTTTGTAATGTGTGTGAGATGTTTGTTTTTGAACTCTTTGTTATCATTACGGTCTGCATGAAATTTTCATTCAGAAGTATACTCTAAGTTTTTTTAAGGAATTGGTTACTTCTTTTGATTTTAATGCAAGCCTGTTTTATTCGCAATCCGATTTTATTCGATTCACTTCAAAGATAATCTTATTTGTTTCATTTGCAAAGATGTTCTTAGATATAGCATACATAAAACTGTACACAAAAGTCAAACGAGACATTGATAAGTGTATGATATGCTTTGAATCTTTAATTTCTAGATAAACATTTTATTGAATTAAGTTTTGTTACAATGATACTGGTACATGGACACAATTTTGAGAGCACACCTGTTAGTTTGGTATTCATCATTGAATGTCTCATTCCCATTATTACATCACTACTACTTCAGTTATCACTCATGAATTCCTATTTTGACCTTCCTGGAACAAAATAGTGATTATTTCATTCTGTTTCACAGTCAAACATTTTTCAACTTTGGCGAAAGCGCTAACCTTCAGGTCTCTTGGCCTCTTGTTTGTTTTGATTAACAAAAGAAATACCATTGACTTTTCTGCATTATGACTTTACCTTGCTTTCATCTGTTTAAACGGGCGATGTAAGCTCTCTCCGCCTTGTTCACCGTAGACACCAAATGCAGATTTCCACTTATAAATAGCGCAAGATGGTCTTTCATTATATGAAGCTTTGGACTTATGTTTACATTGGGCCAGTGTAAACGCAAAACATCACGACCACTTCCTCGCCATGTCGATTTTGACTACGATCTAATTTTATAGTTAACTTTCCTCGAATGAATGCTGGTGATTGCATTTCATCGTGTGTAATCAAACACCATAAACAAGGATGGCGACCTGGAATTGATAAAGTTATGAAATTTCACTATTTTATGATAATCAAAGACTACAATTTTTTTTAGATTTTTCACCTACCACTTGCACCAGATATTCCGTACATGGTACACAGAAACGCATAATCACCATAAATAAAGACACGCAAATCTTTGTCTTGGAACTTGGTTTTCTGTAATAATGACACTTGTGGCTGAAATCTTTTTAAACATGTCCGTAAGTTGTTGCTGGTGTCCTTTGCTTCAAATATGGAAAACACTATGGTGTTATCTGGCCAATTGGGTTTATCGACATTTACAATTTGATACCTCATTTTGAAGCTGTTATCGCATGGTCACCTCCTATTTTGATATGGATCTCATTTTTTTCGATAAAAGTATGCTGAACAAGCATATCACATTTTTCGAGTTGGTGTATCTTTTTAGACAATGTCCAACTCAATTGTATAGGTATGACCACGGAACAAGTACGACTTCTATTTTGTTGTTGTTTTTTTGTGCAAGGTGCAAGTTCTGCATGTAAACCAGGTCCAGTTGCTGTTTTTCTGACTTGTTTTTCTGATGACACTTTGACTTGAAATGTACTGAGCCATCGTGAAATGCTGTGTAGTTGATTCCAGGGTATGTTCAATGATGATTTCATTGCCGCAACATGTTTCGCTGGAATAACTGTCTGTTCTTTTAATGTTTTTATAATGCTTGAGCGTTGGTTCTCATCAAGGCCTTGCACAACAGCAGCTTTCTGAGCTGAATTGGCCTCCTCACACGAACCGGATATTATTGACAGAAGTTCTTTTGTTGTCTTGGTCCTAGCCTGGATACTTCTTCTGCTAGACACATTTGAATACTTTGCAGAGACTCGAATCGGTGTTATAGTAAGGGGCTAAAATACAGCAATAGATTATTAGATATTGTATATATTTTGTGTAGTATTAGTGTCCCCCAGAGGAATTATTTTTATTAGTTTCAAAGTTTTCAACAAAACATGCATGTACATGTTGTTTCATTCACATATAAACTGGTTTGTTTTTAATTTTTGACCCAAGTATGATTATATTTACCTTAGAGCCCTTAGTTGGTAGCTGTACGCTATTGTTTGGTAATTTTGATTTCTGCATCTAAATTCCAACAACGCGAGTCACACATTCCAAAACCTCACGTGGAACTCCTTCTGTAGAACTTAAGTTGAGGATATCACTTGTGGTCAAAACAGATGATTTGTTGCAGTAATGTCCTTTAAAACGGTCGATGTTGAAATGTGAGTTGCATGAGTGACAAAAGATCTTCTGCATTATCAGTGTGTTCAGGAGAACTTGACCGGACTGAATCGATTTTTCGTCTGGCAGAACACTAATTTTGCATGTTGGGCAATTACTCTCCATTTGTAAGTGAGATGTGAGACACTTACAAGGGCTTTTTGACCAGGTCCTCACATATCCCACATATGTACGGTTTTATATGAGTGTTGTGTGTGATGGAAAATTCCTTGAGGGTCAAGTTAAGAGTTTGTGAGGGTGATAAATGTTGCAGATGCTTAATGATGGAAGTCCATGTCGCTAGAGCAGGTAAATTAACAGGTCTGCTCCTTCTCCCTTTTTTACTTGGACGACCTCCTTTAGCCTTCTCCTTAAAAAGACTGCATGTCTTGCACATTGGTATGTACTGGCAAACATGCTTCCAAACATGCTGTCACTGCTGCTTTTTGTCCAAACTGTTTAATCAGTTAGTTTCTTTGTATTTAGTTGATGTATTGTTTTCAAAGCCAACGTAGTCAACGTAGTCCTTGGAATATAAAACTAACAATAATAATAAAAATAAAACGTTATTCCTATTAGTTCATCAGCCAAAAAAAGTCACGATTGGGGTTGCAATGTATTTGCTTCGAACTCACGTCGCACACAAAAAAAGAAATAATTTCGCTCACAACTCAATCTACCATTATGCGTGACTTACAAACAAACAAACAGACAGACAGAGAATCGGCTATTAATATATAGATAGAAAATACTTTTGATTTTATAGAATGGTCACTTGGAGGCAAACAAATTTACGAAAGTTTTCTAAAGTTGAATATGATTATGATATAGTAATGACAATTTGTAGAACTTGCAGATTTGCATATATTATATCATAGAAAAAGTTGTTCCAGTTTAAATGAAAATAAAGGTTCCAGTTCAGTTACCTATTGTTTTATTGTAGAAATGACACGACAGTTCGACGAAAGTTTTTGGACAAAACATTTGGCCTCAGTTCAACCCCCACAATCAGCGCTTTCAAGCATTGATTTGCGAAGAGGAAAGAGGTTTAGGAAAAACAAAACTTCTTATTACTTTAATCAAAATATGTGAAATACGTTATGTTGACTGCATATGTTTATTCAAACGATTCATACCATACCATCTACGCAAGCAGCTAGCCGATTCACTGGTGCTGAGCCAACTCGATTACGGTAACGCACTTTTCCTGAACGCACCATCATACCTTCATCAACAGCTTCAGAGAGTCCAGAATGCAAGTGCCAGTTTCGTAAGAGGCCGGTACTCAAACATATCAGATGTGGTTTCATTGAAATGGCTACCGATATATGAGCGATCAGAATTTAGTATGGCCAAGCTTGCTTGGAAGTCCATAAATTCGTCAGCCTGGCCGAGTTTTCTTCCAATGAAAAGAATGGTGCCCCGTGAAGGTTTGAGAAATCCTGTACATGCTGGTACGATGTTGGCTTGTCCAAATATTGTTGTGAATAGTTTTGAATACGATTCTTCGCGGGTATTCAACAGACTCCCGCAAAAGTGTCGGGATGAATTAAATTATAAAATATTTTGTAGTGGAACGAAAAAACATTTTTAAGACCAAGGCCTTGCAAAGAGCCTTGCTAAGTTTTAGACTAGTTTACCAGTATATTTTAATAACTCCTCCTATCCTTGGCATTATTCCTAGCCCTATTCCGCACTTCCAACAAGACCAATGCTACCAATATTCCTTTATCATATCTCCTTACCTTCATCTAGTCCTATTTTAGGTTTTAGATTACTTTTTGAGTTTGGTCTAAGTTCTATCTTTACTGCCATGGAGGAATTAATTTATTTATAAGTTTATATATATTATAACAGTTTTTTTTTCTACACATCGGTTTACATTACGTTAGTCCTTAGGTTTATTCATGTCCCATTTCCTAGTTTTATTAACTTCAGTCGACATTCTTTTTGGTTTACAACTATCTGGGCCTTCTACTCTACCTTCGCCTTATCCACACCTAGCCACGTCCTATACTACGACTGTCTCTCTAATTTCTGCCAGTATTTTTTTTATTATACAATATTTTTTAGACGCTGCATATACATAATTTTCTCAATTTCCAGGTGAAGAGCCAATTGTAAAATTTTGGAGATACTGTGAAATATATCATTATTATTATTATTATTATTATTATTATATGTTACATTATAGGGAAAGTTTTAGTTGAGACTTGCTATAGTTTCTGGTTCAATTACATTGTTTTCCTGTAAAAATGGCAAAA
Organism: Turritopsis dohrnii; assembly: GCA_027922465.2. NCBI lineage: Eukaryota > Metazoa > Cnidaria > Hydrozoa > Anthoathecata > Oceaniidae > Turritopsis > Turritopsis dohrnii. Next base: position 346,284 of record BQMF02000334.1, read on the forward strand.
AACTTGATTGAAATTATATCAAAGATTTGGCATCAGTTCATGACCGGAGGTCAACATTTGTACACGATCCTTAGCGTATATGTAGGCGGACGGAAATAACAACTTGTTAATCAAAATATCTAAGTATTTTCACATGTTTACCTATAACTTGTTGTGCTTTGATTTAAGAGTGTAAAAAGAAACACAAATTGAATTTGTCTCAGTTCTGCTCAAACGATCACACGTACGTGAAGTAATTTTTTTTATCTTGTTTTAACAAAACACCATTCAAACATGCTGACAGAGTTTTTATGCTTGTTAGCTTTGGCACCATATTATGTGGAAAGTTTGAAAGGGGATTGCTCACTAGATGCTGCGATGACATGGGTAGGAAATGGAAAACTGTATCTTTTTAAAGGAAATAAATATGCGAGATGGGACAGTGAAAAAGATAGGCTTGAATATGTAGGTACTATTAAAGGAAATTGGATAGGTATTCCAGCCAACGTGGATGCAGCTACAACATGGCGGAACAAAAACTATTTCTTCAAAGGCTGTCAATACTGGAGGTAAGGTATTTCGTATTAATTCACTAACTTCCAAAAGAAAACTTTCTGAGAGAACCTAAAACTTGCGATGAGACTATAACCCTGTAACCCTGTAATAATTATTTGTCGTAACTAACTATTCTGTTACTTATTTTTGACTTTACAATGTCTATTTTCCACCACCTGAGATAAGAACATAAACTAAACCTTTTTTAGATTTTTCAAAGACGACACATCTGATGGACCTCATGATATAGCATGGGGTTGGGGAATTCCTTGCAATTTAGATGCTGCAGCAACTTGGGGAGGATATACCTATTTCTTTAAAGGCAATCAATATTGGAAATGGAATTATAAGCGACTTGTCGCAGGGCCACGTCGCATTATAGCCGCTCATTGGGATAAATTGGAAGGAAACTTAGATGCTGGTGTGCAATGGAATGAAAATGGTCTAACATATTTTTTTAAAGGAAAAATGTACTGGCGATTTGAGTGTCGCGGCAACAGTGCCACTATTGGAGAAGTAGCTGGCGGTTGGAAAAATTTACTTGATAGTGATTTACTGCCAAATTGTGCATGTGATTGCAACAGCTGTTGTGATGACAATTGGAAATTTGATCGCATTGAGTATCACCTTGAGGATAGTTCGGATCTTTCCTTTCCGCCGATCCATCTTGTTTCTAAAACAATTGACAACAGAAATGGAACTAGTAGTCAGAAACTAGTCTTTACGGCTTCTAAGTCTGTCACAGAAACGGAGTCGTTTACCCATGAAACCGGTGTCAGTGTCAAAGTAGGTACTGAGATTAAATGCGGAGTACCAATATTTGCTAGGGTAAAGATTTCTGTCGATGTCACCACTTCGTATCAATTTGCATACGGAAAAGAAAAGTCAATTACCCGAACCAGGGAAGCATCCTATGAATGCGTTGGAGCTCCAAAAAAGAAAACGACATGTGTTGCCACACTTCATTTCAAGAAAATGAGAGTTCCTTACACAATGTTTTGGAAACATAAAACAAAAGGATGTTCGTGCACTTCAACGGGAATATTTCGAAAGGTTTCGTCGACCAAGATGACAATGAACGTCACCGAAGAAACGTACTAAATAATGTAAAATGTTTTTTTCTAGGAGACTGTTTGTAAACTTACTTTAGTGAAGATATGATAAGTAAGTGAATTTGGGAGCTTTCATTTCATTCCAAACAACTTTTCTCCTCACGTAGATTGCAGGAATATTTAAGAATGATTTCAGAAAGACCCTGATCAAACGTTTTGAATGCTTGCACATTCATCGTTGACATAGCCAAAAAATAAAGGGAGAAAAAGACAGTTTTTCAAGTTCCTCCTTGGTTAGAAAAAGGTCTTTTAAGAATTTTTTAGTCTCATGTTAATTGGAGTAACGTGGTCAACCTTCGTTCTGACTTTCACAATTCATAAGTTACTTTTCGCTTCTTGTTACACTTTAACGACTTTTTCGTAGCATTTAAGCGATATGACAGTGTTCACTGTGTTAGTTCTTTAATGTGTGTATGTTTCTTTGTGTTATTCAGCAATGTTTAAAGGATTGTTGAAGTCCTGTGTACTTTTTAAAAATAGAACAGCAATCGTATATTCGTGTTGTTTGATTACAGGCAATCACGATAGATCGTTGACATCATGAATGTACCCAAGTGTGTTGTACAAAACCATCTGCGGCGTTTTGGACCTTTTGTAGACATTTTACAAAATATTGCGGTGTTGTTTCTACTATACTATGTTCCCGTATTCCCGGTAGGACAGATAAACTGTCTTTTTAATGAGAAGAAGATCAGTCGTTTGAAGTCTTTGAGTTTTTTAAGTGTAGTGAAGCATTTTTTGGAGATGGTATCATTACTGATGTATTCTTACTATACTAAACTAATAAAATAGCCACACCCTTTAAACTTTTCAAAACTGTTTTTTTACTGGCAGACAGAATACATTATAAACCGTAAACATTATGTACAAATCGACAGCAGATTATCATCCGTTCTTAACCAAAAATTAAAGATCGATACTTGGAACAATTACTTTTTAACTATACGAGAAAGATATGACACCCTACCTCAATACTTCTGATTCGTTACACACACGCTGATGATACAACCATTTATATCCACAGTAAACCACATAAAATCAAAGATAAGGCAATGGAACTCACAAAAGATTTACAAAATGTAAAAAACTGGTTCTCAAATTATAACCTAACTAGCCGCCCAGGCGTCGTCGCTCGCTACCCATGTTCAGTATGCGTTGTGTTGCAGGACTTAACTTGAGTAAAAGTTTCTTTTCAGGCATTAATTTTTTAATTAACTTCTTACATTCAGAAAATTTAAAACAGAAACAAATAGCAATATGGTTCAGATTATATATCTATATGCAGAAGAGAAGTAACTTTTGTGTAAAAATAGCAAAAGCACAGAACCGTTTACCCAGACATACAAAACCAAGGAATAACATTACGAAATGTGAATTGAAAACAAATCGATACCTTCCAACTGTGTTTCTTTTGTGCCAAAGTTACATTGGTTAGCAACCATTAATGAATTTTTGAAATGATAAGTCTGTTCTTCCCAAAACCATCAACATCATGGTTAAAACCACGAGTTTCATTTCTTTATGCTTTTTTTTATTGTTGCCTAAAAGATTAATATTTCAATTGTTATACCGAGAACCTAATCATGCTATAAGAATATTGAAATAAACAACATAAACAACAACAACAAAAAAGAGATTCTAGTACGCATTTATCCAAAAAACAATATATAACTAAGAACAAAAATTTACCCAGAAGATACAAAGTCACAAGTAAAATCATAAAGCCAAAGTTATATACCTAGGCAAAGTACGTAAACGATTATCATAACACAAAATAATGCATAAACATGATAAAATATAAACTCATTAATTAATGATCTTCTTAAATACAAAGGTAGTGTCCGCTAAAAAATAAAAATTTCAAGAATTAAAGATTCTAACAAGTTATCATCGAAAATGTATTTGAAAATTTTTTAATTTTCTTTATGTTGTCTATAACACAATTTTTTTAAAAGCTTTTTACAAAACACAACGTTCATCTTGTTGAACATCTGTAACGCAAAAAAGACTGGGCAAACTAATTAATATGCAGAATTATGCGTATGACGTAGAAACTTGGTTAGAAAATTTAAACTTGGTGAAAACACACATATCCCCCCTGACTTTCTTCGTTTGTTTCATCGCATTTTTGCGTTAAAAAAATTCGCTTTTATAAAAAACTATTTTATAAATAGAAAGCTAAACGTGATCTATTTTTTCATTTTATTAAATAATGTCTTCTGCTAGGAAGTGATAGGTTTTCAGTATGAACCTGAAAAATCACCGCAATCGATAAGTGAACCATTATATGACGATTATGAAGAGGAATCCGGTGATTTCACGTTAGGGCGCTCTTCTCAAGCCCGAGAAAGTTGGTGTCTTTGCGGAAATTGTAAGACAATGGCAACAGACAAGAAGTGCACGTGTTGCCATGAAATCGACGAGATAAAATATGTCCATTTACAAGGTACGTATATATCCAGAATTAATGAAACTAAATAAGAAACGTGATGATAATAATTTTTTAATAATTGTTTTTATTGTTATTAATGATAATAATTTATATTTCAATAAATAGACAGGAATTGTGTTATCAATCACGAAGACTTCAACTCCGTCATGCTTTTGAAAAGTTGTCTTTGGACAGCTTTAGTAGCATTGCATGATAGAGAAAGCAGAGGTCTGGCGAAAAGAAATGAAGTTACTAACAAGTATGTGCATTGTATAATCACATAAAAAAAGTGAAAGTAAGCATTTACAATTTATTTAAAATCTTCTCCCGGTTTTAGATCCTACCATTATGCAGCATATCGGCAGTTTTGTTGGTTTATTCACACACGCTTAGGGAAAGGAGTGCGGAGAGTGATACCATCATGTGTTGTCTCACGAATTCGTGAAGAGTTTCCGAGTGATAATGGCATGTATACTGGTTAGTGTGATGACGTTGAAGTCTCTGAAATGGCTTTTATGTGGAGCAACACGTAATAGTAAAAAGTTTAAGAATGAAATATAAAAATAGAATTATTTACAATTTGATTCGTTTATATCGTAATGATTTATCTATGATTTCGTCACGTGACGGTCTTTCATCGGGTGCAATTGTCAAACAAAAGTCAAACAAAATGCCATAGAAGTGGTTTAAACACGCTAGACGATGATTTAAAATTGGAATCAATTTTTACATCTCTTTTTTTCTTCATAGCTGTAACATTCGACGATGATCGTTGACTTGGCATTTCCTTTGCGTAAATTTCGATGGTATAGCCTCTTTTTTTAAGCGCCGTTTTACGCGACTGCCCTTGTTCAACGTTTCCCTTTCCATTTGCCAACTCCTATCAAAATCACTCTCTTCAGAATGATCTGAGAACAAGAAGACCTTTTTTGGAAGAGCTGTGTGATTTATTGTTTTGATCCAAGCTTCTCGAACAGTGAAAATAATTTCGCAAAAGAAAAAATCATGGAATGAATCAGTGGTTTTGACTATTCTCAACTAGTTACGAGAAACAAAACAAAATGGTTCGCAAGAGAAGTGGAGTCCTAAAAGCCCAGGTTGAACGATGTTGCATTTATTTATCATAAAAATTTATGATTACTCTTCTTCATGATTTCAGGTTGGTGAAAAACGGCTCTTATCGGCTTAATTTTTCAGCACGTACACACATGAATAGTTCATTTAATCTTTTAAAAAAAGTAAACGGGGGGTACAGATGAAAAGTGTTCTACTTTTTCTCTATTGCTTTTTCTCTTTCTTTTGCTTTGATAAAATATTTCCATACAGATTTTTTTCTAACCAAGTCTCTACGTCACAATGGACATATTAGATTAATCTCGTTTTGAATTTGAAAGCATGTTTACAATATGGTGATCGAAGAAGACGATCGTGTGCCGAAGGAGAACTATAAAACGAACATTATCATGGTTATAAAGTCTTTTGAAAAAATTTGATCTACAAATTCATAATCAGTGAAAATATATTTCAACAATATAAAACTATAATTTTTTAGCGGACACTACCGCTTCATTTCTATTTTAACAGATGAAAATATTCCAAAAACACCTAATCATGCTATGACGAAATCGAAAGAAAAACAAAACAAACTTAAAGACACTTTGAAAGCATATTTACCTTAAAAATAATAATTAAAAACACAAACGTAATGACAGAATTAGTATAGCTAAAGAATTTTTCACATATGAAAACATTCACATTGTAGAGCCATTTTTTATTTCCAGTTCAAAGCTCCTCTCTGGAAAATTCAAAACACAACAGTTAACATCCCTCTTATCCTTTATTTATCCGCTAATACTAACTGTGTCTTAACTAAATAGATACTATTTCAACTTTACCTTTCAATACCAATTCACATCATCATGATAGTAAACAATATTGATCATGTTCTGTAGCCATTTATCAAACACTTCTCTAAACTCTTTTTACTTTATCCTTCATATCTGTAAACAAATTAATAACACTCGATTAACTTTCCAGCATACTTTCCTATTGTAAACATACACTTTCTATTTGTTTTCTACTGCAATTCCACTACCATTTTTATACAGTGGAAGACATAAAAATGCTTTCTTCGTTACTTCATAACTGTGGAGCCATTTTGAAATAAATAAAATAAGGAACAGTTCGTTACCAAAATACGGTGGCCCCAATCTGCCACTTATACATTACACATTTAAACTTTTACAGCAGTTTCATTTTTAAATAAAATGTGCACTTCCCACTTCGTGCTAACTTAGCAATTTTCATAGTTAGCAACGGCTAACTTAGCAATTTGTATACTTAGCAGCGGCTAACTTAGCAATTTGTATACTTAGCATTGGCTAACTTAGCAATTTGTATAGTTAGCATTGGCTAACTTAGCAATTTGTATACTTAGCATTGGCTAACTTAGCAATTTGCATAGTTAGCATTGGCTAACTTAGCAATTTTGCATAGTTAGCAACGGCTAACTTAGCAATTTGTATACTTAGCATTGGCTAACTTAGCAATTTCTCATAGTTAGCAACGGCTAACTTAGCAATTTGTATAGTTACCATTGGCTAACTTAGCAATTTTGCATAGTAAGCAACGGCTAACTTAGCAATTTGTATAGTTAGCAGCGGCTAACTTAGCAATTTGTATACTTAGCATTGGCTAACTGATCAATTTGTATACTTAGCATTGGCTAACTTAGCAATTTTGCATAGTTAGCAACGGCTAACTTAGCAATTTGTATAGTTAGCAGCGGCTAACTTAGCAATTCGTATACTTAGTATTGGCTAACTTAGCAATTTGTATACTTAGCATTGGCTAACTGATCAATTTGTATACTTAGCATTGGCTAACTGATCAATTTGTATACTTAGCATTGGCTAACTTAGCAATTTTGCATAGTTAGCAACGGCTAACTTAGCAATTTGTATAGTTAGCAGCGGCTAACTTAGCAATTTGTATACTTAGCATTGGCTAACATAGCAATTTGTATACTTAGCATTGGCTAACTGATCAATTTGTATACTTAGCATCGGCTAACTTAGCAATTTGTATAGTTAGCAGCGGCTAACTTAGCAATTTGTATACTTAGCATTGGCTAACTGATTAATTTGTATACTTAGCATTGGCTAACATCGCAATTTTGCATAGTTAGCAACGGCTAACTTAGCAATTGTATAGTTAGCAGCGGCTAACTTAGCAATTCGTATACTTAGCATTGGCTAACTTAGCAATTTGTATACTTAGCATTGGCTAACTGATCAATTTGTATACTTAGCATTGGCTAACTTAGTAATTTGTATAGTTAGCATTGGCTAACTTAGAAATTTGTATATTTAGCGTTGGCTAACTTAGCAATTTGTATACTTAGGAACGGCTAACTTAGCAATTTGTATACTTAGCATTGGCTAACTGATCAATTTGTATACTTAGCATTGGCTAACTTAGCAATTTGTATAGTTAGCATTGGCTAACTTAGCAATTTGTATACTTAGCATTGGCTAACTGATCAATTTGTATACTTAGCATTGGCTAACTTAGCAATTTTGCATAGTTAGCAACGGCTAACTTAGCAATTTGTATAGTTAGCAGCGGCTAACTTAGCAATTTGTATACTTAGCATTGGCTAACTTAGCAATTTGTATACTTAGCATTGGCTAACTTAGCAATTTGTATACTTAGCATTGGCTAACTTAGCAATTTGCATAGTTAGCATTGGCTAACTTAGCAATTTGTATATTTAGCGTTGGCTAACTTAGCAATTTGTATACTTAGGAACGGCTAACTTAGCAATTTGTATACTTAGCTTCGGCTAACTTAGCAATTTTGCATAGTTAGCAACGGCTAGCTTAGACATTTGTATACTTAGCGTTGGCTAACTTAGCAATTTTGCATAGTTAGCAACGGCTAACTTAGCAATTTGTATACTTAGCAACGGCTAACTTAGCAATTTTGCATAGTTAGCAATGGCTAACTTAGCAATTTGCATAGTTAGGAATTGCTAACTTAGCAATTTTGTATAGTTAGTATTTTGGGAAAACCCATGTGGTCAAGAAGTTGCTGACTCAGGCTTTTATGCTAAGTAAATAATGGCGGATGATGCGGTTGCAATTGCAAGTGTTAGAAAGGTATGTAAATATCTGTTATTAAACACACAGCTATATGTTTTAAAAAGTATTTAGCTCATTTTCTTATTTACTTCGAGGGAGTTAATGTATTAACGTATTTGATTAATCCGTTATCCTACAACAACAAACCACGCACGAGAAAATATCATGAATGGTGTTTGCTCTAGCAATATTTGAAGTATCGTTTAGGCAAGGATAAATCCCTGTCGGTATATGAATAAAATTATATGAGCATGTAATTAGCCTGACTTATCATATGAATTTGATCTGTTGACTTTGGAATATGCACTCACGAAAAACATTTTAGCTTTTTTATTTTGCCTGTCAGTCACAAACAACACAACACAAGTGCTCTTAAAACCATGAACAGTTTTCCAGGTAGTTTTCTCTTATCATAGTGTGAACAATACAATAACCTGTTTTTGGTATAAAGCTTTATGTATAATTCATTTTGTACAGACTTCTTCATAATTATAACTTGTCTGTTTTCCTGCTGATTGTATACGAATGGATTTTATTTGTGTGTATCATGTCTAGTTTGAAATCTTTTTGGCTGCTAAAATCATTTATTCACTGTATCTTAAAATATGTGAATATAAAAATGCTTGTTAAATGTTTTAATACCTATCACTCTTTTATCTCTTATATATATTTGATGGCTTTTTATATATACATAGCTATATATACATATTTAAATTTTTAGGTGTTACAACATTTAAGGAATCTTCAACAATCTGAGGAGACTGTGCAAAATTTTATGAGAGAAAAGGTAAATGTTGCTTTGAATGTTTTATCTGAGATTTTTTGCTGTCATGGAATAATGTTCAAAAATGAATTGTTTTTGGTTCTCTAGTATAAACGTATCTGTTACGTGTTACCAAAACATTACAGCAATCAGATAATTTGACAAGAAAAATGATAAAACTAAGATAGAGACTTCTGAGACTATTTAGAGACTATTCATAGAACCCTGCTGTTCTGTGGACTAAACCGAAGATTTTATAATTCACCCAAAAGAAACTGAAATTTTTAGCATGAAAAAACTACTGGTTGTTTCCTATGATCTTTAAACACATATTTTAGAGCTAAAATTAGAAAGCTCTTTCAATGATTTTATTTTATTTTTAGTTCACTGAATTAGCAGTTCTTCATGCTGATGATTCCATTCTGAGAAAGCACGGTGTCATCAAAGATGGTGACATCATTAGGTTACGATTGTTGTGTTCTACTGATGAAGGAATAAATAATCGGAAGAAAGAGCTGAAAGATATTATCCTTAACGGATCAAGGAACCCTAAAAAATCAAGAACACAGTCTCCTACGGGAAAGACTGCTGAGAAGAAACGTATGATATACTTGACTTGGGAACATTATGATGCCAAAAAGAAGAAATTTTCCCACGTTAGAAGTGAAAGAGGTGGTGGCTCCAAACAAGAACATATATCTACTGTTGCAACATACGATCAAGTCATTGATATTTGTAAGGAACTGTTTTGGGAAAACAGACGTGATCCTGCCTCATTTGGTGGACATGATATAGATTTTTATTTGGTCGATGTCAAAAGAGAGGTCATCAATAAAATATTAACAAATCAGAGGAATGAACAAGTACCATTTACAATAGGAAACTATTGTAGACATGTGAAGATGGTGAGAACTAAATTGATTTTCCGAACTAAGAGCAGAACGACACAACTTCTTGAGAATTTATTTGCACCTTTTGACTCATCTGACGATGATGATTTTGTTTCAACAGAACGAGTTCACAATTCTACTCCTTTGATTGGCAGCTCTAAAACTCGAGAAACAATTAGAAACGAAATAGATGCAGCATATCAGGTGTCATTAGAAAATGACAAAAGACAGCGAGAAGATCAAGTTGAAAAAGATGAGAGGGTGAAAAGGTTGACTGATCTTAATAATGCCAGGAGTGCGAGAGTACCAAAAGAACCTTTATTGAGCGATGATCATGTAACAGTTTCAATCAGACATCCGCTGGTAGGGCAAAAGACTCAGCTATTCCATTCATATGAAAACATGGTTGCAGTTTATGATTGGGCAGGTAGTTTTCATATAGAACCCGAATATTTTGAACTGCGAGACTATTTGAATAAGGTAGTGAAGCCAGAAGCAATGATCATTTCAGGTATATACAATATGCAAGAGTGTGAACAGCCAATTATAATGACTATCAGTGGATCTGTAGGATTTTTAGGTTTTGGCGTTAATGATGCACCCACCCATATTTCAAGTGATTCATCTAGTGAGAAATTTGAAGCTGTGACATATAGTATGGATGAGCATTACCATAAATTGCAGGAATTACGATTACAGAAGATGACTGAAGGCGATCAATCTATTATGGTAGACAGAGAGGACATTTACAATGATATGTTATCTTTCTTTTCCAGTCGAAGGTTTCAGAAAGATAAGAAAGTCATCGTCTCCTTTAAGAATGAAGATGCAGTAGGTGATGGCGTATCCAGAGATGCATTTACTTTATTTTTTCATAAAATGTATTCAAAATTTGATGGTGCATTTGAGAAAGTTCCATTACCTTTGTGTGAAACTGATGAACTTGAATCAATTGGAAAAATTATTTCAACTGGATTTATTTACTATAATGTGTTTCCATTTCAAATTTCTTATGCGGCATTGAAGTTATCGTTATATGGTGAGATTTCTGATGAGGAACTTTTCAACTCTTTTATGAACTATATCCCGAGTAGAGAAGCTTCATTGATTAAGAAATTTGCGGCTGGTAAAAGAACAGATGATATTCAACCTTTTGTCGACATACTAAGCGAGTCACGTGTATTCGAACTTCCGAAGCATGACAATATCAAAGCTTTGTGTGTAAAGGCTGCAAAGATTTCTCTGATTAAGTTGCCTAATTTCTCTATGCAAGTTATTGCTAGTGGAATGGGCAAATTTTGGAAAGATGTTACACCTGATATGATTGACAGTTTAACAACTGTGACGAAACCAACTGCAGACCGTTTTTTAAATGTTCTACAAGTGGAAGAGAAGAATCAAGTTGATCAAAAGATCACAACTTGGCTGCATCGGTTCATTCGCTCTTCAAAGTGTGACACTTTAATGGCTCTTGCACGCTTCATTACTGGCTCTGCTAATCTTATCCCTGGCGAAATAATCAAAGTGGAATATGTCGACCAAGCTCCTGATTATGTTAGACCAATGGCTGAGACATGTTTCAAGATCTTAAAACTTCCACGGCAATTTGTCTCTTTTTTCCATCTTTGTGAGAATATTACAATGTTCCTTCGTAACGATGATTTGTGGGTTGTCAATGATGTGGCGTTGATTCCGTTAGATTGACACTAATGACATGTGAATTGATGTTGATATTTCAAAGGTTTCTGATTTATAAAGGCTTTGTCTTGTCTTTGCTAATGATATAAGAACATCAGCTTTGAGATGAAATAGCGATTTAGCATCTGTTGTCTTTTGTTTTGTTGAATTTGTTGTGTCCAGAAAATTTTTCAGATGATATGTTTGTCTATCTTATGAAAATTCGTTAAGTTAGGAGATATCTCAGTTTTTGTACGAGTATCTGAAATATTGAGTTACTATTGTATTGGTTATTATTGGTAATCTTGTTCTGTTTCAAACCTTTTGTTACTTGTCCTTGTGTGTTTAGCATTTGAAAAGTAGCAATACTTCGATTTTGTTCGTATTAAAGTGGACTGTTGCATAAAGTACGAAAAATTCAATTGTGACTTTTTTTTAATTTAGTACTCCTTTAAATATACAAATTTGTTGTGTTTTCTATAACGAAATGGCTGATTTCATTTTATCAAAAACAGGCGTGAAAACACGCGTGGTCTTGACTTTTTGGCTTCATTGCAGTCGCGAATGCGCAGTTTTCACGTTTGGTTTTTTAAAAAAAAAGTGCTCAAACCAATCACGGTAGTTGTCATATATTAGTTTCTTCTATTTTGTTCTTATTATTCATTTGAAAAAAGATGCTAAAGAAATCTTTGTGCAGTTCTTACATTGCAATCTGTTAAACACGCTATGACTTTAGAATCGACCTGAATTGAGAACAACAACAACCTGAGGTTGTAAACAGAAGACTGGCTAATGTTAATATGGGAAACGTAAAAACAAGTATAGCAAATTCATATTGCATTTATTAACGCAATTAAGTTTTCATACAACTCTAAAGCTTCCTCCACATCATTTGGCATAAAAAGGTTGTTTTCCGTCATAACAATATTGGCTAGTTCAAAAAATTCTTCAGAACATATGTGTGATGTTTCCGTGTCAACTTTAAATCTGCTCTCCAAAACAGTCACATCCCTGTAATCTATACTATATTTATAATCATGAACTGATGAATTCAAATAACTTGGCATGAAATATAAAACGTCTGGTCTTCCTGATGGCCGGAAGATTGAATTCGTGGAATGTTGATGTCTAATTCTATGATGATTCCAATTATCTTGAAATTTTCGTAAATCTGTGTTGATCAGGTCATAAAAACAAAACAATAAACACTCGACATTCAGGGGGCACGTATTATCGAATTTATTTATTTCAATGAGATCCCTAAAAAAGTTAATCCACCAGTTGGAACAACCTCTCCTGAACTGTGACCAAAGTGCTTCAATTCGCTGATTGATAACAGATTTTCCATATTGAAAACTCTCTTGACCAGCAGACACATCAGTGTGATTTCGCCTTAAAAACTTTTGAGCAGCAGCAACGTAAACGTTCTCCGTTCCACGATCAGCAATCACTTTTCTTGGTACTCCCTTTATCTGAGACAAAACATTCAGATAAAGTGAACATACATATTTCGGCTCCTTGTTGGAACGGGAAACAGACAACCATAAGATTCTCCGACTAAAGCCATCCACAGCTCCGTGAATCGAAAAGCCGTATGGCTTCAGTTTATCATACCCATCTATGTGCCACGCCCAATTTGGACCGCGAGAATAGTATGATCTTCTTCTCAAATACTTTCTTCGTCTTGACTCTACTCCAACGGGATCAAGCATTGACAAAGCAGCAGCAATCGAGCTTCTGTTTACTCGAAGTCCGTTTCGTACGCACCTATAATGCATTTGTCGATAACCACTATCAGAACCGTTACCTTGGAGCTCTTGGCTAACAAAATCAATAACATCACGAGTATTTGATGAATTGCCTTTTCGATACAGCTTTTGTCTTCTCAATGCTCTATGTAAACTACGAATACTGACATTGATACCATGCAAATTACATAAAGCGTATAATATTTCTTTATATGAATAGCCTTGCTCAAAGTATAACTTTATCAATGAATCAGGATAAACCATGGCTGTTCATTAACTCTATAAAGAAAGTAAACAGTTAACAGAAGGCTAGCAAAACAACATTCACGAAATATCCAACAAAATATTTAAGGAAGCATAGTAACCCAGCGGGCACAAAGACGTCGTAAAGACGTCGTAAAGACGTCTTTTCAAGACGTCCCTAAGACGTCGCAAAATGGTCGTGAAGTGGGAATCTCAAAAGACGTCCCAATTACATCTTCATTGAGACGTCTCGATGACATCCCAACGACATCGTAACGACGTCGCAGGATTATGAAATTTACTCTTTCAAAAACTGTAATAGGCCACAGGCGGGCCCGAACCTGGAACCTCTGGTGTGCCAGCCGAACTCGTAACCGTAATGCCACCGCTACTTGTTGTCAAGACGTTTAAAAACATTTACAATAAATCATTCTATACAGACTGATTGCTTTTGAAAGTTTATAATTGTTTCGAAGATCGTTATTGAATCTGCACAGAGACGTCCCAAAAACGTCGTAAAAGGATCCCAATTGCGACGTCCCGTTTCAGACGTCCCTACGACGTCCCAAAATGATCTTAAGTTTATAATTGTTTCGAAGGTCGTTATTCAATCCGTATAAAGACGTCCCAAAAACGTCGTAAAAGGATCCCAATTGCGACGTCCCGTTTCAGACGTCCCTACGACGTCCCAAAATGATCCTAAGTTTATAATTGTTTCGAAGATCGTTATTCAATCCGTATAAGGACGTCCCAAAAACGTCGTAAAAGGATCCCAATTGTGACGTCCCGTTTCAGACGTCCCTACGACGTCCCAAAATGATCTGGAAAGCAAACGACCATTTTACGATTAAAATAAGACGTCTCAAAGACGTCTTGTGCCCACTGGGAATAGCTATCAACAAAAAACATTAAATATTTCAATATTTAACAGAAATAATAAAAAAATAAAACCAAACTACTTACAGAAAAAGCATACCAGAACAAACATCATATCGACGTATTCTTTTTATCATTGCTTTATTCCAAAAGCATTATGGGAGTAGTCACGCGGTTAACAACCAATCACTTATTGACAAATACAACATATCTGTTTAAAATAGTTAAGTATACAAATTGCTAAGTTAGCCGTTGCTAACTATGCAAAATTGCTAAGTTAGCCAATGCTAAGTATACAAATTGCTAAGTTAGCCAATGCTAAGTATACAAATTGATCAGTTAGCCAATGCTAAGTATACAAATTGATCAGTTAGCCAATGCTAAGTATACAAATTGCTAAGTTAGCCGCTGCTAACTATACAAATTGCTAAGTTAGCCGTTGCTAACTATGCAAAATTGCTAAGTTAGCCGCTGCTAACTATACAAATTGCTAAGTTAGCCAATGCTTAGTATACAAATTGCTAAGTTAGCCAATGCTAAGTATACAAATTGATCAGTTAGCCAATGCTAAGTATACAAATTGCTAAGTTAGCTAATGCTAAGTATACAAATTGCTAAGTTAGCCAATGCTAAGTATACAAATTGCTAAGTTAGCCAATGATAAGTATACAAATTGCTAAGTTAGCTGTTGCTAACTATGCAAAATTGCTAAGTTAACCAATGGTAACTATACATATTGCTAAGTTAGCCGTTGCTAACTATGAGAAATTGCTAAGTTAGCCAATGCTAAGTATACAAATTGCTAAGTTAGCCGTTGCTAACTATGCAAAATTGCTAAGTTAGCCAATGCTAAGTATACAAATTGCTAAGTTAGCCAATGCTAAGTATACAAATTGCTAAGTTAGCCAATGCTAAGTATACAAATTGCTAAGTTAGCCGTTGCTAACTATGAAAATTGCTAAGTTAGCACGAAGTGTGAAGTGCACGTTTTATTTAAAAATGAAACTGCTGTAAAGGTTTAAATATGTAATGTATAAGTGGCAGATTCGGGCCACCGTACCAAAACAAATCAGTAACCTGCATCTTTATGATTTGATCGTTTTAACTCTGTTTTTACCCTCTTTTAACGCTGTATTTATTAAATCCGTTTGACTCATGTACTTACATATATTACTTTATATCTTTTCCAACCGAAAAGAAGTAGAACCATTTTCATCAATGTAAATAAACAAGAGGCCCCTGGGGGCTGAAGGTCAGCGCTCTCGGCAAAATTGAAAAATATTGGACTGCAAAGCAAAATCGAAATACATTTTTACTCCGGGAAGGTCGAAATAGGAATTTCTGAGATATATCTAGAGTGGCAATGGTTAAAGGAATAAACCATTTTGGTTAAAAACAATCTAAAACAGATGTTGAATTCATAAAGCAATATCATTCCAAATTTAATTCAATACAATACATCAGAGACTGACATTAAACATACCAAAAATTTATTCAAATGCCTCACATTTATCTTTTACACAAATAAAACAAATTTTAAGCAGATAAGACTTTCATGCATATTTATCTCCGAGAAGTCATATCCAATTGAATTGAATTGAATGGAACGCCAATCTGATTTCGAGTAAATAAAATATATATTATAAATATGATCAAATTCAAAAAGAAGTTACTAACTCTAGTAACTCTTGTATGTTTGGCACAGTGCACTAATTTATATATTTTTGCTTTACTTCAGATTGAAAATAAGAAAAAGTAAGCAAATGCGGATTATTTGATTAAGAAAATACAGGGTCCAATCTAGAATGGAAGGACAGCATCTGGCGGAAGGGAAAAAAGGCACATTATGAACATCAAAAAAGGCACTTTCTTTTAGGAAAAGGGCAACCTGAGCTTTATTTCAGTGGGTTAAACCTGTGACCCCCCTATACAAGCTTTTTAAGTGAAATAAATTTTTAAAAAAATGCAGAGGGCAGCGTCCGATCAACAGGTTTTCTGATTTTTGGACTAGATTAGACCCTGAAATGAAAGAAACTCACGGTCATGCAGACACAGAGTATTGACAATACAAAAGTAACAATCTTACAAAAAAGCCAGTTCGGAAATCACAATTAGTTCTGACAGTGTTCAATAAGTTTTACAGTAATAATTATCCAACTTGTGATAACTCATAAGCCCAATAAACCTGGTAGCTACGTTTCTGACTCTGCTCACTGAGTCCGATATAACAACATCGCCAACAATTTTCCTTAAAAAATGTGAAAGGCGACATAATTCATTATTAAATTTCTATAGAAAAGTTTTAAAATTTTCGCAACCTTGGTTGATCAACATTGCTTTTATATTTTGCGTAGCAAACCAATATCTTTATATATAAAACATTTATATACCCTTTGTGTATAATGGAACTTTACATAAAGTTTCTTTCACATGTACAATGTATTTATATTTATTAGGAATGATTTTGTAATTATTCAAAGTTTCGGGGCAGTAGTGTATGTTGATATATATAGACAAACACCAAAAAATGAAATGCCTGTGGTGGTAAAATGGGTTTATTTTATTCTACCGCATTGAAATATTGGTTAATAATTTCTTTCCCCTGAAAGAGCCACCAATTGTAACTCAGTAAACCCTTGCTTTGTTTGATGATAGGCGGCAGGAAAAGGAGAAATAAAAAAACATGAAACGATTTATTTATCAGTGAGTGTGTAGCAGCACCCAGTTACATACAAAATACTTCAGCCATGGCATCATCAATGGGGGGATAATGTGTTTAAAATTTTCTTACCTCCAGTGTGTTTTTGGAGATTGCAGTCATATTATCATCACTTTGTTTTTGGCTGTGTGGGATCAAACCATACCAATATGTATAAATGTAATGGAGATGTATCGACACCAGCAAAAAGAGTCATTTTGCATAAACAATTCTCTTACAACCATAGACATTTCTATTGCTATTTCTAATAAAATAATATTTGACTCTACACTGAATAGGTAGCATCATAGCGAAGTTTTGAGAAACTCCACGCAGTGATTTCATGATTTGCTGTTTTCATGGCCACACTCACAATAAGAAAACGTTTTGAAATATCTTCTTTTAACCTATTCATGCAACAACCATAGTTGGAAAATATCCTCTGATTCAGCCTACAACAGACTTCAGCCTACAATCGAGGACACAAAATCTTGGAATTACGGACGGACGGACGTACAAACGCTAATGAAAGATCAGCTGCTATCGCGCTGACCAAAAACATACTTTCTGCAGCCATTTTTAAACAACTTCAACTTCATCTACATTACTTTATTGCTGCACTCCCATAACTATAAAAAGAAATACGTACTTTCTTCATCTCGTAAAATAAAAAATAGACTTTCTTCAACTCGTTCCTCTGAAAAAACCTATATATATATATATATATATATATATATAAAGAGAATTTTCGTTTCGTTTGGACAGTGAATAACACAACAGTTAATTTTTCGTTCGTTACTTTGGTTTAATTTAATTTGGACAGTGAATATCACAAAGTTATCATTTTTGGTTCAAAATTACGTCAAAAGTTTGGTTTAACTTAATTTGGACAGTGAATATCACAAAGTTATCATTTTTGGTTCAAAATTACGTCGAAAGTTTGGTTTAACTTAATTTGGACAGTGAATATCACAAAGTTATCATTTTTGGTTCAAAATTACGTCGAAAGTCCGGTGAGAGAGGATGAGAGCCTAGCAAACTCTCCTTCGTATTTGATTTTTTGGACAGTGATTAACACAACATTTTGTTTCCGTTCAAATCGTCGAGAAGCTCTGTGGCAGAGAGTGAGAGCCTGGCAAACTCTCCTTCGATGTTTTATCTTTTGTTTGGACAGTGAATAACACATTTTATCTTTTCTTTTGGGACAGTGATTAACATAACAATTCTTTCTATTCAAAGCAATTATCTAGAGGTTTTACGCACGAGCAATTTTATCTAGTTTTTTAGTATATATACGCCTTCATTTTTGTAGAATTTTACTTTCATTGACAAAGACACGTAAGTGCTCGAAATATCTGATACCGACATGTAGTTTTATATATTACTTAAAAGGCTCTCTTAGTTTTGATATATGTATAAATTCGCCTTCTATCGTCTTCTATAATCATGATGTGCGTCATTCAAACGTAATTTATCGAAACTGGTTTAATTAGCATCGTTTGCTGTATATCAAGCTAAATGTTTTGAAAGAAAGAGAATTTTCGTTTCGTTTGGACAGTGAATAACACAACAGTTAATTTTTCGTTCGTTACTTTGGTTTAATTTAATTTGGACAGTGAATATCACAAAGTTATCATTTTTGGTTCAAAATTACGTCAAAAGTTTGGTTTAACTTAATTTGGACAGTGAATATCACAAAGTTATCATTTTTGGTTCAAAATTACGTCAAAAGTTTGGTTTAACTTAATTTGGACAGTGAATATCACAAAGTTATCATTTTTGGTTCAAAATTACGTCGAAAGTCCGGTGAGAGAGGATGAGAGCCTAGCAAACTCTCCTTCGTATTTGATTTTTTGGACAGTGATTAACACAACATTTTGTTTCCGTTCAAATCGTCGAGAAGCTCTGTGGCAGAGAGTGAGAGCCTGGCAAACTCTCCTTCGATGTTTTATCTTTTGTTTGGACAGTGAATAACACATTTTATCTTTTCTTTTGGGACAGTGATTAACATAACAATTCTTTCTATTCAAAGCAATTATCTAGAGGTTTTACGCACGAGCAATTTTATCTAGTTTTTTAGTATATATACGCCTTCATTTTTGTAGAATTTTACTTTCATTGACAAAGACACGTAAGTGCTCGAAATATCTGATACCGACATGTAGTTTTATATATTACTTAAAAGGCTCTCTTAGTTTTGATATATGTATAAATTCGCCTTCTATCGTCTTCTATAATCATGATGTGCGTCATTCAAACGTAATTTATCGAAACTGGTTTAATTAGCATCGTTTGCTGTATATCAAGCTAAATGTTTTGAAAGAAAGAGAATTTTCGTTTCGTTTGGACAGTGAATAACACAACAGTTAATTTTTCGTTCGTTACTTTGGTTTAATTTAATTTGGACAGTGAATATCACAAAGTTATCATTTTTGGTTCAAAATTACGTCAAAAGTTTGGTTTAACTTAATTTGGACAGTGAATATCACAAAGTTATCATTTTTGGTTCAAAATTACGTCGAAAGTCCGGTGAGAGAGGATGAGAGCCTAGCAAACTCTCCTTCGTATTTGATTTTTTGGACAGTGATTAACACAACATTTTGTTTCCGTTCAAATCGTCGAGAAGCTCTGTGGCAGAGAGTGAGAGCCTGGCAAACTCTCCTTCGATGTTTTATCTTTTGTTTGGACAGTGAATAACACATTTTATCTTTTCTTTTGGGACAGTGATTAACATAACAATTCTTTCTATTCAAAGCAATTATCTAGAGGTTTTACGCACGAGCAATTTTATCTAGTTTTTTAGTATATATACGCCTTCATTTTTGTAGAATTTTACTTTCATTGACAAAGACACGTAAGTGCTCGAAATATCTGATACCGACATGTAGTTTTATATATTATCTAAAAGGTTCTCTTAGTTTTGATATATGTATAAATTCGCCTTCTATCGTCTTCTATAATCATGATGTGCGTCATTCAAACGTAATTTATCGAAACTGGTTTAATTAGCATCGTTTGCTGTATATCAAGCTAAATGTTTTGAAAGAAAGAGAATTTTCGTTTCGTTTGGACAGTGAATAACACAACAGTTAATTTTTCGTTCGTTACTTTGGTTTAATTTAATTTGGACAGTGAATATCACAAAGTTATCATTTTTGGTTCAAAATTACGTCAAAAGTTTGGTTTAACTTAATTTGGACAGTGAATATCACAAAGTTATCATTTTTGGTTCAAAATTACGTCGAAAGTCCGGTGAGAGAGGATGAGAGCCTAGCAAACTCTCCTTCGTATTTGATTTTTTGGACAGTGATTAACACAACATTTTGTTTCCGTTCAAATCGTCGAGAAGCTCTGTGGCAGAGAGTGAGAGCCTGGCAAACTCTCCTTCGATGTTTTATCTTTTGTTTGGACAGTGAATAACACATTTTATCTTTTCTTTTGGGACAGTGATTAACATAACAATTCTTTCTATTCAAAGCAATTATCTAGAGGTTTTACGCACGAGCAATTTTATCTAGTTTTTTAGTATATATACGCCTTCATTTTTGTAGAATTTTACTTTCATTGACAAAGACACGTAAGTGCTCGAAATATCTGATACCGACATGTAGTTTTATATATTACTTAAAAGGCTCTCTTAGTTTTGATATATATATATATATATATATAAAACGTTGAAGTCAGCGGTAATTTGTGTTAGTAAAATATAGAGAAAACATAGAAAACACAGATATAATCAATCGCAATATTTCGACCAACTATGTGTCTTTATCAAGTGTACATTGCTTCTACTGACAAGGAAATTTTTATGGTTCAACAAAAAATTCTAAAAAAGTGACAATTAACAAGGGGGTTAAAAAACTATAGAGACAAATAGAAGAAAATTAGTGGTTAAAGAAATTGTGTGAAATATACAACAGATGAAACGTGCGTAAAGAAGTCAACAAGGTGTACTAAAAAGATATCTACATAAAAGGAATTAGCTAGAAACAATAAAATATAACTATAGAGTCATTCACAAATTAAAAGGTGATAAAAGTATTAAGCAACCGAAAAATAACAAAAAAGTACGTAAGTGAGGTCGGTGAAAAAACATTTAAAAAAACAAAACACTTACCGCCTCTTCTCTCTAAAGGCCATAAGAGAAAACAAAAACACAAAAAGCTATATAAAATATACACTAGAGAATATGCTAGGTTACAGTTGTCAAAATGATCAAAAGTAAATAGGGGGTAACTATATACAAGTAGGCCTATCAGGTTAAATCAATAACCCGCAGAGAATACTCAATCTAGTGTAACCAAAAGGCAAAATAATATATAGGAAAATTATAAAAACTAAAATATAAAATCAAACAGACTAAAAACTAATGTACCATTAAGGAAAGCACCTATCCAAAATCTAATGGCACATCCCGCTCATTCAGGCCATCAGGGAGGAACGTATTTAAAGTTTCCTGCCAAAAATCCTCCTTACGTCTAACTGAGGGTAGGTTACTCGCTTCGTCGATAAGTCTAAAATCCCCGTCCTCGCGTCCATGATGATCCTCCTGAGCGAAATGTGCATGGAAACCAGCTTGTGGAACGATGTCACCCAATACGTGTTTCTTAAAGCAGGATTTGTAATTATTAAATCTTTTCGAAAAGGAGGACCCGTGCTTCCTACGTATTGGATGCCACACGTTTTACAAGTAACTAGATAAACCACAAATTGAGAGTTGCAATTTAGATCAACAGGTTTAATTTGATATTCCTTTCCATCCCTCCTAGAAAAACTGCTAGTTTCCGTAATAGAACGACACACCTCGCAACGTTTTCCTCCACATCCCCTACACCCCGGTTGCCCAATTTTTGGCAACTTAGCACGAACTAAAATGTCTTTCAAACTTCTTCCCCGCTTAAAACCAACTATTGGAATGCTTTGGAAAACCTTGCGATGTTCATTGTTAGGTGTTAATAAAATATATATATCGGATAGGATTTTTTTCAATTCTCCGAAGACAGGGTGGTACGTTATATTCAAAACTACTCCAGGAGATTTCTTTTTCTGGTTCTCACGAAACAAAAGCTCGGTTCGTTTGAATTTTCGAGCTTTCAAAATTTGTTCACGTACCATCCTGTCCTTGTAACCTCTCTTGCTAAGCCACTCCTCAAGTTGATTGCACCTATGATCAAAAAATTCCGGCTCCGAACAAATTCCCTTTAATCTAAGAGCTTGGCCATATGGAATTGAGCGTTTACAATGGTACACATGACAAGATGACGCATCCAAATATTGATGGGTGTCAGTTGGCTTAACAAAGAGGTCAGTGACAAGTTTTTTGCCCCGACGAATCACCCTGACATCGAGAAAATCAATACTGTCTGGTGAATAATTAGCGGTAAATTTAGTAGTGGGGAGGCAACTGTTAAGGTACTCAAGGAACTGTTTCAAAATTTGCTCCCCATGTTCCCAAATCAAAAAAATGTCATCAATATAACGCCACCAAACTGAAGGTTTAAAGTCAGACTTTTCAAGTATCTTTCGTTCTAGTTGATCCATGAAAAGAATGGCATAAGGTGGCGCCATTTTGGTACCGATCACAGTACCTTGTTTTTGTTTAAAAAATCTACTATTATGCTCGAAGATGTTGTATTTGAGCAAGAGTTCAGTAAGCTCTACCAGGCTCTCTGTGGAAATAGTCTTATCCTCCCTGGTATCAAGTGCTTCCTTAACAGCTGCCAACCCTTCATCGTGAGGAATATTAGGGTACAAACCGACAACATCAAACGTACAAAGCAAAGCATTTTTAGGCAGTTCCTTAAGGCTTTCTAGCTTCCTCAAAAAATCGTTTGTGTCCTGGACGTACGATTTCACCTGTTTAGAAAGTGGCTTCAGGTGGTAGTCAACAAACGCTGAAATATTTTCCGTAAAATACCCGGAGTTAGAAATTACGGGGCGCCCAGGGACATTGTGAAGCCGCTTATGGATCTTGGGTAGCATATAGAACCGACCTATTCTGGGCGTTTCTACTTTAAAATATTCAAGCGTTTGTTTGGAAACATCTCCTCTAGAACTGATCTTTGAAAGACATTGCCCAATTACCTTCACTAGAGGACTGACATAATTACATATATAAGATCCTTGTTCAAAGCCATCGTTCCCTCATTTTGATGCAGTAGAAAAAGGTTTCATTCCGGCCTTTTTATTTGGAAATATAAGCCCATTGGCGAATGGACTAACTACCGCTATATGACCACGATTAAGAAGATTTCGACCGCAAATTTTGAAAAAAACCATCACTCTCTAAAATAAAAGTGGTATGCACAATTGCGAATTAGTATAGCGCGATGTGCAGAATGCATTTCCTACAATATACACTTTTTAACATTTTTTAACAGTTCCCCTCGCCTCAGGACAAAGTGGTAGAACAGAATTTTTATATATCTTGTATATATCCTATTTTGAACTTTTTATCTTGCATAAATATTTGTAATAACAACAATAACGATAACAATAATAAAGTGTGGTTTTCCGTTTCCAGTGGAGTCACCGTAGTATTTACAACAATAGGATTTTGTCAACATCTGAACCTTACTTGTCATTGAAAAGATATTATACATAATAGCAGCGAGATTTCCATTAACAATATAAGGCTCATATACACTAGTCAAAGTAGACCGCATAACTCAAACACAGCCTACATCATCCATTTCATGGTTGAATAGAATCCTGAAAAAAAAACCAATCAGGTCTGCAAAACCCAACCACGGGCTGACACCACACATGACTGAATAAACCATACAGAAGATTATAAAGATAAAAGACCAATGTTTGCAACGAATGAGATTAACGTGTTACGATGACATAAGCTGACGAGCCCTTACTACAATTCCAAGGAATAATATGTCGAAAATGATTTTCCCGAGACATGAGGTGATTGTGTCAATACGCACATGCTAATGAGTCTTTTGAAATCTCACAATTCCAGGTAAAATGTTAGGAACGGATTTTTGCGAACGAGTCACTTCGAAAAGATAACAAGGAAGTTACACAAAGAGATTTCTTTCCTGTTTAATCAAATAACGTTACAATAAACATGAAGTTAGGAAATTTTATCTCATTTTTACACTTAAAACCTTGTGAAGAATCTCTCTTTGCACTTAAGTATACTCTCGAATCTCTTAACACATGTTTGGTTTTTATGAAACCTCTGAGATGCTGTCATTTTTTCCTTACAAGATTATACATTTTCGACGATTTCGACGATTTAACTTTTTTTCAAAGATCAAATGTGTTTACATATCTGAATAGAATTTACGAAATGACGAGCGATCTTTCAAAGATGCACACATGCCTCATTAATTACTTTGGTATTGCAAGAAAACAAGCAAAGATCAACAAAGTTTATTGAATCACTAAGGGATCCGATTTTCGCTTTAATAGTAAAGAGGAACTATTATGAAGTTTTCATATTTTGAAGGTAATCAGATAGACGTAAGAATGTTGTTTTCTCCACCAGACATTGATGGAAAAAGAATTGGAAAAGATTAAATAGATGAGACGTAATGCCTCCGAAAAAGATCACACGTTTGAACAAAAGATATTTATTTAAAAACGTTGAGTAGAAAACTTGTTTTTTAAAATAAGTGTTTACAAATTTAAACTTTTGACTGCAGAAACGGTGCAAAATAACAACGTGACGCTAAAAAGATTTTAGTATTTATTTGATCGATTAAGTTATCCTAAATTTACAGAAAATCTGTTACTTAAGGGGCTAATACACATATCAGATGACATTAAAGGAAAAGTGAACACAAAATCATTTTTTGGATATGTCAATTTTGAAAGAAAAAACAGGAATTAATTTTGTAAGAAATTCTATCTTTAAATTATCCAAACACACTATAAAATAAAAACCTCATTTGACCATAAAAGAAAGTGGAACGAGCTCGACATTTGATGTCACAAAGTTCAAAGTTGATACCATAAAAATGACAAAAAATCAATCGGGAATTAATTTTGTCAGAAAATTTATCTTTAACTTATCTTAACACACTATAAAATAAAAACCTCATTTGACCATAAAAGAAAATGGAACGAGCATGACATTTGATGTCACAAAGTTCAATGTTGATACCATAGAAATGACAAAAAACAATCGAGAATTAATTTTGAGAGAAAGAGAAATTTTGGATTGCGTTACATGATTTGCTGTGTATTGGAATTTGCAGACAGTTGCAAGATGTTTCAATTTGCTATTATGATTAGGAAAGCCACTCGTAATACGGGACCTTATCACTGACAGTATAACTTAAAAGCTGATCAAACAGTAACCATTACACTAATACATTTAGCATTAAATATTAAAAGTGGTGCAGAGTAAACACACATTGTTGATGTTGGAACTGAGGAGGACACTGAGCTGAGCTTCAATATCCAAAGCTTAAAAAGAAAAACAGCCCATACACGAAAAAAACCGAAGATTTTTTGTGTTTTCACTAAAAGCAAACAAATATATACCACATGTAATGATAGATTTACCTTTTTTACAAAGCGTTCAGAACTTTTTTTATTTAGAAAAGATTGATCTCAGTTCAAGATAATTATAATTTTCTTCTAAACATTTTCTTTTTTCCATCTTAAAATATGGATATTTTCCTTAAAATCCATTTAATATTGATCAAAGAAATTTTTTGCGGAGTGTAGCTTTTAGCGGAACGGAGCTCATTTGGCAAGATCAAATATTGTCATCAAACACTAACAGAGAGATGCATTTCGGCTGCCGTAACTGGATGCAACCTCCTACAGGGTCATACAAAAAGTGCGATTTGGCTCACTTACCTTTGATTTTCGGAAATTTTGAGGTAGATAATAATATGGATGATCAAGCTCATAAGTGTTCAGGGTATAGCGTTTAGGCAAAATTGTCGATCTGTACGGTGGCGGTCAAAACAAAGTGGTTGTTGCTTTTTTGAGTTAAGTAGACATTTTCCCCCGAGAAATCTCCGAATGCTTCGAGGTTTGTTAACAAACATGTTATGAACTTCCAACAACTGGGAAACCAAGAATACCTCCTATCCTTTACGATAATATTGTAAGTTAATGAGAATATTGCTTGTTGATACTTTTGAAAATTTAAATTCAGATCAAAGCTTCTGAAAGTGCATCTATTCTCACAAGCTGTGTATCTGTGAGGAATAATAAAAGATAAAGCTGATACTTCTCCATATTTATATACTACTATCTTTAAGCCATGTTTATTCAACTTCGTGTTATATTTTGATCCACCTAACTGTTTTTATTTCCACACACAACACAAAACAAGACATAAAAGTCCAATGATGATGATAAAATGTAATGTAAATGTTTATGTTTATGAGGTGTGTGCAGCGCAGACACACACCAATGCCCCATAAAGTTTTATTCATAATATAGGTCCTTTTAGAGATTTATATACCCTTTTTGAATTCTTATTGCAAGCTTATTCTTGTTCATGGGAAATGATTTGCATGTTTCGTATATGATAAAGGGTGGTCAAACAATGCAATGTTTTCATTAGAATATTGGATTTTTAAAAAAAATGTTCAGACAACTTAGAAAAACTGTCATAACTTCCCTCAAAATTGTCAAAACTGTATGAATTTTTTTTTAAAATGTACAGAATTTACTGCTGATTCTAAATATATAAGTATCGAAGCCACAGGGGAACTTGTGTTTGCACATTTTAACTAAAAACTGACCTCGGTAAAATTTTCGATTATTTACAAAAAACGGCACCGTAAAAATCAAGTACCCTAGTATGTTTGACAGCAAAGCGCGGAAGAGCATTGGACAGCGGTTAAAAACGGTTTTTTGCAAAGCACGCGCAAGACAATAAAGTTTCCCGCCATATATTTTTCTTCGCGATTATCTTCCCGAAAGACCTTGAAAATGCAAATCAAAGTTCATTTTTAAAAATTTTTTAAATGTTCATTTCCAATTTGCCGAAGAAAGTGACATCGTTGGAAAGCTTAGGCATTGTAGATTAACGCTGTGAAGTTTGTTTTATTATATAATTGTTTGCTCTCGCGCGATTTTCCATTAAGTAACCCAAGGTAGCAAAACATTTTATACTGTCGATTAATTTTTTTTTTCAGAAATTAATTTACGTCATCAAGTGATTTGATTAGTTAATAAGATTAAACAAAATGGCAGAATCGAATATAAACAAAGTGTAATGTTGTGACTCCCGTGCTTCACTCATGCTAAGTTCTCAGATTCCTGGATGTTGGGAACCCGAAAATCATAAAATCACTTCAAAAACCTTTCCAAATTTATTTACAGTTGTTGAAAATCAGTCTCAAATTTATTGATTGGGAAAGCTTAAGTTCATTGTCTGATCAGGATTTTTCTGAGAAAATTAGAAAACCATCCAACTTTGAAGAAAATAAAATTGCATAACAAGAAATTCCCCTTACATGTATGAAATTTACTGATTCTTTTGCATATTTTCTAAACTAAAATGAAAAATGGATCATCGCATTGAGATGCATTTACAGTTGATTTTATTAAGAACCTGCAATTTATAAAAAAAACATTATATTTGGCAAATTTCTATTCATATATATAAGTTAGGTTTTGGAAAAATTTCATTTCATTCATGTAAGCTCAATTATGCAATTCTGTAAACGTGATAATTATGCATATGTAATTATGATAATTTATGCAAGTTGACAATACGCCAATAGTTAAGTGTGGCAAATTTCATTTCATTCATGTGAGCACAAGATTAGAAATTTAGAGATTTGCATAAAATAACAAGATAATTATGCATAAATTATGCTAATTTATGCAATTTTGGTTCTTAATTTTGAATTATCGACACTTGGAATGAATTTTTTGGACTGAAATAATTAAGTGTGGAAATTTTCATTTCATTTCATTCATGTAAGCACAAGATATAGCAATTTAGGGATTAAACGCATAATTATGCTAATTCATGCAATTTTGGTTCTTAATTTTAAACTTTTATCATCGGAAATGAATTTCTCAGATCGAAAAACTTCCATGTTGAAAATTTCATTTCATTTGATTTATATGAGCACAAGATATTACACATTAGAGAATGCAAGCATTATTATTTGTCATAATTACTACGTAATTATGCTAATTTATGCAGTTTAGGTTTGGAATTTCGAACTTTTATTGTCGGAAACGAATTTCTCGGACCAAAATACATTTATACTGAAAATTTCATTGAATTTCGTTCATTCAATCAAACGTTATTGTTAATTTTGTATAAACAGTTAATACAAAACCATTTGTTTTGGTGCCACTTTCTTCCTAATAGTCCCTTCATAAATAATTCCCAAAAATAGCCAATTTTTCGGTGTTTTAAATTTGAATAACTTTTGATTGGGTTGGAGTTAGAAGGTGGTTGACCCCTCGTTGGATTGCATTTTTAAAGCTCTTTGTAATGATATAGTTTTCATTATCATACCTATAAAATAAATTTTTTCATTGACCACCCTTGACGGCAGGTAGGGAGAATGTGTTTGTGTAGAAAAAAATGGCTTTGATATTTTCTATGTCTAAATCACTTAGACATCAAAACAGTATATATACAGTACATCATCATTCATGGAATTTGTCTATTTAAAAGAGCACAACAATCGTAGTCACATTTTATGATCAAATTGGACTGCTTAACAACAAAAAATGTAAACAATATAATATTTTATCCATATAATATTGTACTGATTTGGAATTCAATAAGTCAACTCCATTGTAGTATTTAATACATGTTAGGGTTAGGGTTAGGGTTAGGGTGAAATTTTATAAATTCTAGAGAAATAACTGAAGTTAAAATCTTTAATTGGATAAAATAATTAAAAGAAAATAACAATGAAGAGCAAAAGAAAAAAATCAGTTATATAATTTGTTTTTGTGTAATTGTTATTACTTTACATAATGCTACTTGAATATGTCCTTTGTGTATGTTGTATTGTGAATTATGTACACAAGCGAACGAAATAAAACACATAATTATGTTAAATAATTTTGTTAAATATATAATGATTTTGCTTAGTATCGTGAATGGGAAATTTATGCTCTTAATAATTTGTCTGTTGGTTTTACTATTTCAGGTGTATAAGGCATTATCAAGAGTAATTGATATCAATTAATGAATTGAGACGAATCAAGTCGTGGAATATCTGGTACACTTGAAACAATGGAACTGCTGAACCAAGACAGGAGTAACAAATGTGACGTGTTGGGCATTTCCAGCATATGTGGTCAGGAAACATTGATTCAAATCGGTTATCGTTCATTTGAAAAGAACATGTGACCAATTCAAGAATGTTTTATGTATATATACAAACTGAGTTTTGTTGATTGACATTTAAATTTGCAACATAAAACTGGATGTTGTTCATTATATCTGGGTTAAGTTACCTGAACGTTTTGGCAAAGTTTAAAAGATGTCTGTTATGTATTTCTTGTTGGTTTTACTTCCTAGTGTTTCTTTATGCATTCGAAAAAGCTATTTTTTTTATATTAGATCTTTTTATTCATGCTCTTTTTGCGACTATGAATGTCGGAATTTTTTTGAATCTGTACTTATGCATAAAAGAACTGGAAATGGTTGATTCATAAAGCATTTTGTTTTCCTTCCCTTTTCTATCTCCATCCCACATTCACAAAATCAAATCTTTAAATACACGTTATCAGACTATCAAACCCGACCTTGTTTTGATTTTTTATATTGTGACATTACTTGATATTAAGTTTTTCATAACTGAAAATTGCTATGGGCCAATTTCTGATAATTTTCATCAAATTACCACATCAAAACGAGGCAAGGGAGCACAGTTTGGTATTGGGACATTTGAAGTAATAAGGTCTTTGAATCACAATATAACTAAATTGTACATTATATTGATAGGATACATTTCAAGAAAACTAACAAAAATTACTATTCTTTCAGTGGTGCTATTTTCTTTTCGCAGAGTGGTCTCCGTCCGGGATGTTTTAGGGTCAGGGTTAAGGGTTAGGATTATGGTTATTTTTTATCTCCATGATGAAGAGCGAACAGTAAAAAATATGGCAGATACATTTAGGGGGTGCTGCGAAAAGGAAATAGCGCCCTTTCAGTTATGATGCGTATTCATGCATTCAACTCGCTCGTCGGAATTTGTTGAATGAATATCCGGCTTTCACGCATTTCATATTTTCGCTGGCGAACGGGTGATTCCACGCACCCACTCCGCAAACCTTATATATTGATGTAAATCTTTCACTGACATGCAATGCCCGTTGCTTTGGTTTCATGTATATGCACGCACGAAATTTCATAAAACCGCTGGGTTTGGACAGCAAAAAAAACAACAAAAAACAAAAAAAACAAAGCGGTTAGTATTTCTTGCTTTTGCAGAAATCCAAAAAGAAGAAACAAGATGCCCTGATAGGCATAAGGATTTCTGCGAAACCGGGTTAAGCATGAGAAATGAGAGACTTGTGACATTATTGAAATTTGAAGGTTGAATGACTTCTACGAAACAGCATTACATTTTTGATCACACACTCCCTAGCAATCCATGAAAGCATAACTGATACTATCATATGAAATATTCTTTATTCTGTTGGTACGAAATAATACAAGAACCATGACACAAAACAGTAGCAGCACTTTTTGTCGAAACATGCAAAACAGATAGATCTAAAGTTAATCCTGCTGGAAACATTGTCAGCCATTAATCATTTACAGGGCTGATGACATTTTACCTTTGAAATAGTACAAATGCGGCTTAGCTAAAAAACGCCCGAAAGTTATTAGATACGAACAAAAGAAATAAGTATAGACGTGAATCGTAAACATGGATACGCATTTTATAAAACAGTTTTCTTTTAAAAAAACTTTGTAAAAGCCAAAAGAACAAAAAAACAAAAAACTTTTTAGAAAAAAATATCAGAAACAAAGTAAAAGAAATACTATATTTTAAACTAACTTTGAAATCAAAATCAAAAACAAAATCAAAAAGGTAGAAAAAATACTTATGTAGCTAGTGTAAATAGGGCTTAACTAAAACAACAGAAGCTTTAACATACAACGAAAAAAAATACGCGTCGTAACCATGGATACGCATTTCATGCGAGAGTTTCATACGAGAGTTTCATACCAGAGTTTGTTTTTTATAAGAAACTATGTAAGAGCGAAAAGAAAAAAAGAAACACAAACTTTTTCGAAAAAAAAATTAAGAACCAAGTAAAAGCGAAACATTCCTCAGAAATACTATGTTTTAAACTAACTACGTATCTATCTACCTAAGCTAGCTACTAAGCATTTAAAAATATAGCTTTTAAAAAGTGTAACTATGAACGACTTCGATGAATTTTCCTAACTGCAACAGAGCTTCGAAGCTATTGTTACCAACAACAAACTTTGAAAATCATAAGGTTCTTACAAGTGATGCTTCAAAATTGGTGCAACTGAAGCTCTCCATTGTGTTTTTAGTGGGAGAAATGTCTGTTTCGCTCGTGAAAAAGTGCCAAAATACTAAATTACATATATAAAGAATGTTTGTGTATTTTTTTTATTTAAAGGCACGCACGAAATTTCAAAAACACACTAGGTTTGGACAGCAGAAAAAAAAGAAAACCCAAAGACGGTTTTAAAGTATTTCTTGCTTTCGCAGAAATCCAAAAAAACATGGCCGGTTTTAAAAGATTTCTTGCTTGCGCAGAAACTTAATAAAACATTTTTAAGGACTTGCTTTAAGGCCACGAGAACGATGTAATTAAGCTTCGTCTGTAGTAAGGATTTAATGGCCTTTTTGCCCCCGCTGCGAACGTAAGCGAAAAATGACTTTCGCCTATCTCGTGAAACTACTTACGCTCGTTGTGAGGGCAATTACAAAACGTTTGGGTGGAAAGTTTTTTTTTAAACGTAAAGCTTGCTGTGTGTACAAATTGTAAAGCTTGAGCGCGGGGGAATTTATAGCTAAAGCTACATGCTGTTATTCAGTTATTTGATTAAATAGGAATGAAATATTGCTAGCATAACTTGAGTGTTATCTTTTTAAACAGACTCGTTCGCAAAAATCGGTGTGTAACATCTTTTCACAGAATTGTGAGATTTTGGTAAAGGCTCATTTGCGTTCGTCTATCGACTTGATCATCCCTTGTTTCGGGAAAATCCGTTTCGACCTATTTTTCTGTGTAAATGTCAGATTTTGATGGTAAGGGCTCATCAGTGTGTATCATCGCAACTCGTTCATCTCATTCTTTGCGCACATCGGTTTTGTATGTCTTTTGGCTTCTGTATGCCTCATTTAGTTATCGGTTGGGTGAGGTCAGGCCGTGTTCAGTTTGGTGGGACTTAATGGATGATACCTAGATGGAGGACTTTTCAAACGACATGGATTGGAACACGTAAGCTATGTTTGAGTTTTGCGGTAAAAACTTGGCCAGTGTGCATCAGACTAATATTAATGTTCATGTACATGGAAATCCAACTATTGCTCCGCATTGTATCGCTTGAAAGAACGAAAATACAGTAATTTTAGAGGAGAAACTCATCATATCTCGCGTTTTGTGTACAATTGTATTTTCAGCAATACATTGCGTTCAGATTTTGACGAATTACTACTGTTGTAAATGCTATGGTAACTACAACGGATAAGGAAAACCATACTTTTGCAGGAACTGTATTCCACACATACAGGACATGATAACAAATTTTCAATAATCAAATTGAAAACTACGAGACAAGCGAAAATTGAAATTTAATCACTTGATGATATATTGTTGAGATTTTTGAAGGAAAAGAAAAAGGAAAGAAAAAAATCTTTTTTTGGTTAGCCACCTCAAACGCAAAATCCGATTTTATGATAATAAATCTTTCGGTGATAATGTGTTAGTTTCGATTGAAGGGTATAAATTGACTCATAAATTCACTTTCTCACAGTTCTGACAAGGAAGTCAAACGAACGTGAAAAAGTTATTCTTACCTTGTTTCAACAAACAACATTCAAACATGCTGACCGAGCTTTTATTCTTACTAAGTTTGGCTCCGTTTTACGTGGAAAGTTTGCGAGGAGATTGCTCACTAGATGCTGCGATGACATGGGTAGGAAATCATAAATTGTATCTATTTAAAGGAGATAAATATGCAAGATGGGACAGTGTAAATGATACGCTGGAATATGTACTACCTATTCAAGGAAATTGGAAAGGTATTCCAGACAACCTGGATGCAGCCACCACATGGGGTGGCAGAAACTATTTCTTCAAAGGCTGTCAATTCTGGACGTAAGATATTTCGTAATATGTAGATCACTAAAATCCAAAAGCAAACTTTCTAAGAGAATTTAAAACTTACTCTCTCTACTAAAGCCCTGTTGAATGCTATAAAAATTACGAAAAACCAAAAGTCCCTCGATTGTTACCATTAACTATTTTTCGTAACTTAATTATTCGTCTTGGATAAGATAAATTAAACTTTTTTTCAGATTTTACAAAAGCGATACTTCACATGGACCTCGTGATATAGCTGTGTATTGGAAACTTCCTTGCAATTTAGATGCTGCAGCAACTTGGGGAGGAAATACCTATTTCTTTAAAGGCAATCAATATTGGAAATGGAATTATAGGGGATTTGTCGCAGGGCCACGTCCCATTATAGCCGCTAATTGGGATAAATTGGAGGGGAACTTAGATGCTGGTGTGCAAATGAAAAAAAATAGCAAAACTTACTTTTTCAAGGGAACAAAGTATTGGCAATTTGAGACTAGTGGCAAAAGTTCACTTGGAGATATGGAAAAAGGATGGAAAAATTTACTTCAAAGTGGTTTACTAAAAAATTGTCCATGTGATTGCAATAGCTGTTGCAATATCAATTGGGAATTTCAGAGGGTTGAGTATAACCTTTCCAATGCGCATGTGACAACCCTAAAACCAACCCATATGGCTTCTAAAACCGTTGACAACAGACATGGGACTAATGATCAGAAAATCACTTTTAAGGGTGAGTCCCTCAAAGAAACGACATGGTTTAAGTATACAACCGGAGCCAATGTCACACTAGGTACAGAGTTCAACTGCTCAATACCAGAACTGCGTACACCAGAATACCAGAACCACGACGTTGCGATGTCGGCCAGAAAATATCAATTTGCATATGGAAAAGAAAAGTCAGTAATGCCAGCCGAGTTAAAATCTTTTGAATGCCATGCACGACAAGGAGTGAAAACCCAATGCGATGTTTCGGCTTCTTTCCACAGCATTCGTGTCCCTTACACAATGTTTTGGAAACAAAGTACAAAAGGGTGTTTGTGCACTTCAAAAGGAACATTTCACAAGCTTGTCTTCACCAGCTTTTCATTGCATGTCACTAAAACGTCTTAGTAAATAATCGAAAGAGTTTCTTACTAGGAGAGTAGATGTAACTTCACTTTGATGAAGATATGATACTTAAGTGCAATTTTGTGTTTTGATTTCATACCAAACTATGGCTTTTTGTCGACGTTAATTTAAACTTCAACAAGATTGACAATTTTAAAACCATTACTTTATATGAATGTATCACCATGCCTGTCCTTAGTCAATTTTTGCGTGTCTCATTGTAATGCCATTGGTCTCCATCGGGAATGTTTCCATAGATCGAGAGCACGCTTTCAGTAAACCTGTGAGCATTTTTAACACATTGCACTATACACACATAATGCATTTATACGCATTACATAGTGGGGTGTTGGATGCTTGGCAATACAGTTTTCTTTTACATAGAAGTTACTCTAAATTTTCTCCGCATTGTAAGTTTTCCGATGATTCAGTTCATTGATGATTCCCAGTAAACACAAAAACGTCTTCAAGGAGTCTTTCAAGATACCAAAAGGACGTGTTTAATGCGTCTTTATTTGGTTGAAATCTGTAACGGTTTAAGACGAGTTTGTTTCAAAGACGTCCAAAAGCTGTATTACAGACGTCTTTTTGCATTTCAAAAGACATCCTAAAGACGATATCTAAACGATATTCAAAGACGCCTTTTAAATTTGCCTAAAAGCGTTGCAGATTTCAACCAAATCAGTGCCGTAGACACGAAATAATATTTAGAGGGGAGCCATATTTCTAGTATCTAAGGAGGCCCTACCATGGTCGGGAACGATGGACCAGGAACATTTTTGGATATTTAGCCCTCTAGATTGGTTTAAAATGCCTGTCCGAAAATCAGTTTTAAACAACAAAAAAACTATACTTGCATGAAATATTAGTGTATTTTCAAACAATAAGACTATCGTTTCGAGTTCAAATGAAGTACCTTATGAGAAAAGTATTACGAAATATATAGAAAAAGTAGTAAATCTCGCATTTGTCAATACATTCTTAAAAATTCAACATTATAAATCCCTTAAAATTACAGTTTTTGCCGAGCTATTACTTTTATCTTTTAATCACAAGTTATTTTGTTGAGCTGTTGATTTTTTTAAAGAAAGTTATGGGATATTTTATTTGAGTCACTTTTTAATGACTTTAGTTTTCAGGGGTCCAGGTGTTTAAACAAGAAAAAACATGGCTTGGATTTTGCATTATTTGTTATTTATTTAATGTAAAAGTTACTTTTAATCTTCTTGGCATAAAGAAAGTTGCTTCGCACAAAAGGAAACAATAACGTCACTTTTGATTTGGGATGCAACGTATTAGTTTTGGACTGACGTCGCACACCAAAAAAAGAAAAGCAATCACAGTTCGCATTTTACATGACAGACAAACAAACAGAGAATCCAGTATTAATATATACATAACACCCAAGGCTAAGTCGCTTGCCACCCAAGTTCATCAATCCTTGAGTTCAAGGAAAATGTAATTGAGGAATTGCCAAAGAAAAGGGTTTCGATCCTGTCCAAAATTTTTAAAGCCCAACATCGTCAAAATCTTTCCCAAAAAAGTGTGCCCAAAATTAATTCACCCAATTTTTATCCGCAATAATTTTTTGAAATTAATGTATTATCATAAAATTGGTTTTTGCGTCTAAAGTGGTTCACCAATGGGAATTTTTTTCCTTCTCTCTTATTTTTGTTTCATAAATTTCAATAATGTATCATCAAGTCGTTAAAAAAGACTAAAATTTCAAACTTTGCTTATCTTTCAATGGTGCAATTTAACTATTAAGTATTTTTTAATGTAACTATATGTTGACAATACCTTTCCTACAAAATTAGGGTTTTCCGTATCCAATATAGTTACCGTTGTTTATTAAGACATTAACATGTTGTCAGAACCTGAACCTTATGTATCGTATAAATACCAAGTGAATATCAATAAATGTCAAGTGTACACGTTAAGAAGGAGTGACGCATTATTTGGGGCCAAATTTTATTTGGTACTTAGGCTATGACGTCATCATAATCTTTGACCGACGATATCTCTTTAACGGTTGATCGTAGCAAAACGACCCCCATACATTTTTTTTGATCAGTTTTTCAAGCTCCACAACATGGGTGCACTTCCCACTTCCCACTTCTAATTCCGTATTTAAAATTTTCGTTAAGGGGCAACTCGGCATTTGAAATGAAACTAAATTTTATTATTAAATTTTTACCCGGGTTACTAGTACAGAATATAAAGGACGTTAATTTCGATTGAACAAGGCGGTTTTGAACTAAATTAAATGTCGAGTTTCCAAAGCATTGATATGAAAAATTGCAAACCATTTTTGGACAAAATTGAGTTAGTAATGAGATTTCCATGAACTGGGGCATCAATATGAGGCTCATATAGTCTAGCCCAGGCAGACCTCATAACTCAAAGATAGCCAATCCATGGTTGAATTGACCCAAATTCAGCTATAATCCAATCAGGTTCGCCGAACCCAACCTCGGGCTGACATCACCCAACCCGCAACTGAATAAGCCACACAGAAGATTACAGACACAAAAAAAGATGTTTCCAAAACATGAGGTGATCGGGTCGATAGACATACGTTGATGACCTTTTACCATCGAAATCTCACAATTCCATGAAAAAATTTAGGAACTGATTTTAGCGAGCAAGAGGAATGTTTCGAAAAGATAACACGCAGGATACGTTAGCAATATTTCGTTCCTATTTACTCAAATAACGTCACAATAAACATGAAATTAACAATTATGTCAGCTAAATGTATGCTACGTTTTATGGTTATCTGTCATGTTTGTAAATATCCGAAAAAAAAACTGAACTGGCGAAGGTACATGAAGATGATGATCTGAATCCAGAGTTTTGGATAGACAAAACAACCCGGCCCGATAAAACAGTATCGTAAACCAAGCTATCCAATCTTCTTTTATCGCATAGGTATGTAAAATCAGACAATACAATATTAAATCTTTACATGGCCTTACCAAATTTTGTCTCGTTTTTCATATTAAATACTTGTGAAAAAGTTCTCATTTCACAGACACATATCATATGATTTTAAATGGGAAGTTTTTTGATATATCAATGTGATAAAATAAAAATGACGGAAAAGCCCATCTGGAATTATTTTTGTAAAACCTTATATCTTTAACTTATCAAAACACACCACAAAATAATAACTCCTTTTGAGCAGAAAAAGGTAAAAAAAAAATCGTTAATGAGGATTCAGTGCATGTTCCCTGTCAGTTCTACTTGAATATTCTAGTTTCATTCTAGATTCGTTTTTTATTTTCTACAGAATTTTTTAAACGAGAAGATCTTCGCGTGATAAAGAACTAAGTTGTCATAAGATTCCGTCAACAGAAAAAAAAGGCAACAAAAATGTTCGTAATTTTCAGTTTTATTATTAAAATAGTTTAAATTTATGTTAACAAAAAAGAAGACGAAAATGGGATTTACACATAAGTATTCCTGAAACATTTGTCTTTTAAGCAGGTGATGTAATAACATTTTTTGGTTTCAATTTGTTCTTTTATGCCTTCAATTTCTCTGTTAAATATTACAATTTTTCGTTCAGTTTTTTTACACACTTATGACTTTTTCCTGTATCTTTATCTTTAGAATGGCCTTCTCTGCTTCGAATGTATGTCTTCCATTACTCGCTAGAAAAGGCCTTTTCAATTTTGGCCAACAGTTTCATTTACAACCTCGTCTTCATCTTCCATTTCTACTTCTGCGGATCAAACTGGATCCTATTAAAACCTCCAATCCCATCCGCTCAGTTTGACTGCCACTTAACGACATCGACAACTTAGGTAGAACCATGGAATATATTTGGCTAGAAATTAGAGGTAAAAATCGAAGCAACAAACTCTGGTGGATACATTATACCAACCCGATTCAGATACCGCCTCAATATGTTTATAAATAGAAAAAAAATTGACTCATTTTTGACAAAGATCAACAACATCTGGGAAGGTTTTATCATATTAACAGAAGTTATGACATTAACCTAAATATTAATTACACAGTGGTTAATAAATATAAAAACTGTCTGACACTATTTCATTTAGAAAATGTCATCCTACAAGAAACGGCGTAAGTTTAATCGATCATATCATTACCAACATCTCAAACAAAATAACAATTAGTGGAGTCATTTCATGCGAAACAATAAGTGACCGCGATGCGTCGCTCATCAGTATAAAAGTCCCCAACAACATATATACACCACGTTACAAATTCGTCGATAATTTAAAAAATTGAAAAGACAATCAGCTATCATTTGATGTAATGTATAGTTTTGATAATCCAGATGAGCAACTGGAAATCTTGAACAATCTTATATTATAAAACATCGAAGACAACGCTTCGCCACGTCATTACAAAATCACCAGACCACCGGCACCAATGCCAAAGCAACGAACTCTACCCAACAGACATTTCAACGTTGTATCAACATTGTGTTGAAGTTGATGTCCAATGTTCAACAAACGTTGATTCACAGTTGAAAATGAAACATAATCCGACGTCAGATTTTCAACGTTGAAACCACGTCAGATCACAACGTTATAGCCAATGTTGAAACAACGTCGAATAACGTTGTTTCAACGTTGTTTCAAGGTTGATAATGCTAAAATCCAGATTAAAATATCTTCGTTTGACTTTATTGTCTGAACCGATAGCTGAGTAGATGGTTCGTAATATAATTGTGTCATTGATATAGATTTTACTCATTAACAATGTGGATAGCGGCTAATGCAAGGAACTAAGCGACACCCAATGAACATTGGGTCACGCTGAAAATCATCATACAATAACTACTTAAAATAAAATATATAAAAAAAATTTAATCATCTTGTAAATCGTCGTCGATTTTATTTCCCGCGTCGTCTCCTTCATCATTTGCAGCCTTATCTGAGATGGATTCCCGTATCTTTCGGCCTTCACCGTCCATGCGGTCTGGTGCATATTTCAGCAGGTCCATAATCACAAGACGAACCTTGCTTTGGTAACTTTTTTGAAAGTATTCATTACAGCGGCTAAAACAAAAAGTACTTTTCAGTGATGCAGTGCAATTCATAATAATTCATAATGTTGACACTGTGTATAAACTGAACTATAGAATAGCAATCGCAGCGGGCAAATCAAGATAAAGTCACTGCCACGGTGAGCATTTTATTGAAATAGTGTGCATATTTCAAATGCACGATTTCACAGTGATTTTTCAACAAATTTGCCCACTTTTTTCTAAATTGTTCGACAAAATTTCGATTAAAAGTGGCGGTGGAAATAGCGCTGTAATTGTTGTTTCCTGCAAAAAAGCTACTCAGTTGCATAATAGTCACATTTGTGTCTCAAACATTGTAAGGGAAATCTTATAATTTGACCATGAACATCTTCAATTTATAATAAGTTCAAAAAAGTTCCTTTGTGGTATTAAACTCAATTCTCTCCTGCTTAAGGACAAAATCTATCTGAGTATCAGGTTGATGATAGTTATACCATGGTAATTATTTAATGATACATTTTTCTAATGGTTATCAATGTACATACAATAATGAAATTTCACAACTTTATAGGGAAATAGTTGCATATTTTTGTGAATCCTGTTAAACCTTTGATCTAAAATATACACAGTGATGCTTTCACGAAAACTGAAACACAAAAATTACTGTAGTGGAATTTTCTTTTTGTAAACATTTCTCCACTCCAGGCCTATTCTTCTCAAAATTACAGTAATTTCAAGGTATATTTCCAGTTTTTCTTTCCACTTTTTCATTTACATTGCAATATCTTCTATTCTGAAAAACATTCAAGTGTATAAGAATCATACTGCAAACAAATTCAAATTTCAAAAATTCTCTAAATGTCGAATGTTTGCAATCAGATACCATCAACACAATATATGCATAATTAATTGGGATTCATCGATATGGAAAACATATACAGTGGAACTTCGCTGAAGCGGACATCCTCTAAGGCGGACACCTCCCTAAGGCGGACAAAAAATTTTGCACCGGATGATTTCCTAACAAACTCTTATAAAAACCTCTCCAAAGTGGACACTCTAGAGCAGACACTTCTTCAAAGCTGACACTTTTTTAAAGTCTAACGCGACTATTTCGCCCAAAATTAAGGTCTATAAAGCGGAAGAGAAGAAATCTCGGGATAAAAAAGTGATATTTTATCATTTTCCGTTGTATCTTTCTGTCCAAGCACCTATTTTGTTTGTTTGTCCTTATTCCAAAAGTCACTTGATTGCGTTTATGAATTGCTACATTTAGTTTACATTGATCTCTAGTTGCTCGATCCGTAGTTCTCAGTTTGAAGATTTCTTTCATAAAGTAAGTAAGTAAGTAAGTAAGTAACGGGAGTTTTCAGTCCTTGGGCTTCCATCCGTAATGGTTGGTTCTTCCGCCCGCCGACTTGCAACTATTAGTTGACTTACCGCCAGAGATACGTATAGCATTGCTCTAACTTGCCCGAAGGCCAGTGTGCAGTCAGTCGATGGCTCCTAATGGGCTGACACGCTGCTTTTAAAGCGCATCGGAGTGGTGTATTGAGATACGACATGACTGGACTCGAACACGAGTCACAGCGGTCGCACTCAAAGGTACTAACCACTACACCACTACACCATCGCTGCGATTTCTTTCATAAAAAGAGGATTTAAATCATTAATAGTTTTAAAAATTTCAATACAAATATTTCTTTCTATTGCGAGTTTCATTGTTGGTCTTCCAGACTGTTGGAGGAGAAGGTGATATGGAGTTTCATTATCATTATAAAGGAATCTAATTGATCTTTTGTGAATGCTTTCTATCAGTTGTAATGATTTTGCACTGGAGAGACACCATACTAAAGGGCAGTAGTTGAAATTAGACAGAGTAAAGCTATTTATCAAAACTTTCCTCTTCTCAAAATTAAGAAACGCGTTAAACCTCAAGAGAGCATTCAGCTGATTTGATGCTGATCTGCAGATATTTTTAATGTGACAGTTAAAATTTAACTTATCATCTGTTTTTACACCTAGCAGTTTAACTGAGGAAACTGTTTTTATTTGTTTTCCTCCTATGTTTAAAGTTTTGTCAGTTAAATCGTTTTTCTTTTTATCTATGATGATGGCTTGAAATTTATTAGGGTTGACAATCATGATGTTCCTGTGAAACCAGTTGATTGGATTGTTAGATTCCTTTTCTAGAACATTAATAAGATCAATTACTATGTCTTCGTGTTCTTCGATTGCCGACTTTACTCTTCCGGAAACTTAAACGACAGCTTGCTCCTGACCAGTGATATAATACGTGCATGGAATTTCCGTAACCTGTACCTCGATTCACGTACTTTCCATTGACTTCTACGTCGATGTGTGAAGCCGTCAACTTCAAAAACATGAACATAAAACTGATGTTGATGGATACTTCACACTAGTGAGAGCAAATGTGAAGAAATTGATGAAAAGGCAGGTTGAGGACATGGGTTCTGCTAAAGTGCAACTTTCTCCATGGATTATGTGGAAGAAGCGTATCAAGCTTTTAATTCAACTTGAAGATGATGATATAGAAGGAGATGAAGATGATGATATAGAAGGAGATGAAGATGCATATGAAAGGATGGACAAGGTTTTTAACAGCTTGATGATGAGAGTGTTCCAAGGTAGTGATATGAAAGAGATATTGGATAATATGTTTGCATATATCAAAACACAAGTAGAGCATCCTGCATTACCAGAAAGCGGCTTCACCATCGATCACATCATGCACCTGGACGTAGACTTTCACAAGCTGCAGCTGATGAGAAGATGTTCATACATCGAACTACCAACCTGGATAGCGTCGAAAAAGGCAATCATCAACCCTAAAAACGATGATGAAGAATGTTTCAAGTGGCCTGTAATAGCAGCACTACATCATGAAGAGATCACTAGTCATTCAGAACTGATATCTAACCTAAAAAAGGATGAGAATAAGTACAACTGGAATGGTTTATAATTTCCTGTAGCAATAGACAAGATAGGGAAGTTCGAGAATAATAATCCTGCCATCGCGGTGAACGTACGATACATCGAAGAAAAGTCTACAAAGAGGGGGATCAACACCAGGCGAGAATCTAATCGTAACATAACGCAAAGAAGAAAGTCAATCTATTAATGGTTTGGGAGAAGAAGCACTATACAGTCATCGAGAATCTGTCAAAGTAGTTAGGTCAAGAAAACACAAATCATCAACATGCACATGCACTTTTGCATCAACTGTCTAAGTGGTTTTAAGAGTGTAGAGTCACGAGACAAGCACTATGTCTACTGCTCTGGCAATGAACAAGTCAGAGTGGAGATGGCTGGAGAGAAGGAAAAATGGTTGTATTATAACAATGGAGAGAGTACCTTTTTCAGAGTACCTTTTGAATGAAGATGAGAGAGAGGAACACAAAAACACTATCGAAGCACATACCTTCAGGCTGGTGTACGTACAGCATGTTTGTGTATGGAGATGTGCCCAATCCTCTAAAAGTATACAGAGGTGAAGATTGTATAAAGAAGTCTGCGGATCATCTGGAAGATGATGTTAAGCGGTTGTATGCGACATTTCCAGAGCAGTGGATGATAGAACTGACGGATGTTCAGAAACGTGATCATCGAGATGCAGAAACTTGTCACTATTTTCTGATCCTCAAAATCGTCAGAAGTCACTGTCATTATACAGGTTTATATGGAGGTGATGCACATAACAATTGCAACCTAAGATATAAGATCCCATGTCATATCCCTATCATCTTTCACAACTTAAGTGGATATGATTCACACCTCTTTATTAGAGAACTTGGGGAAAATTACAACATGAAAGATATAGGATGCACTGCGGAAAACAGGGAAAAGTATATATTCTTCCATGTCAAAATAGCAATACCACTTGCTGGTGTTTTCAACTCTGACGGTGCACAAGTGTACAAGAACATCGAGCTGAGACAAATGGATAAATTGTCCTCTAATCTTAGCAATGAGCAGTGTAGAAATCTTCGAATATTTTACAAGGAAGATAGCATCTTTCAGTTGCCGCAAAGGTGTATATCCATACGAGTATATGAATAGTTGGGAAAAGTTTGCTGAGAATGAAGCTACCTCCAAAAAAGCCTTTTACAGCAAGCTGAACATGTGTGGTATAAGTGACAAAGACTATGAACATGCACAACAGGTATGGAGAAGAATGTCTCCAGAAGGAGACGTGACAACACTTGGAGAT
Source organism: Turritopsis dohrnii (assembly GCA_027922465.2). Classification (NCBI taxonomy): domain Eukaryota; kingdom Metazoa; phylum Cnidaria; class Hydrozoa; order Anthoathecata; family Oceaniidae; genus Turritopsis; species Turritopsis dohrnii. The sequence continues at coordinate 389,998 of BQMF02000334.1, forward strand.
TACCTTGATGTGTACTTGGCAACGGATGTACTACTGCTAGCAGATGTGTTGAAACGTTTCGGGATACATGCTTGCGTCACTACCAATTGGATCCACTCCATTTCTACACAGCACCCGGTTTGGCGTGGAAAACAGCCTTGAAGTATAACCAAATAGAGTTAGAGCTGCTCACAGACATGGGCATGCTGTTAATGTTCGGGAGAGGTATACGAGGAGGTATAACACAAGCTGTACATCGCTATTTAAAAGAACACAACAAGTATATGGATGATCAATATGATCCGAACGAGGAATCCTCATATGCAATGCACCTTAATGCAAACAACATTTACGGTTGGGCTATGGCATCAGACTTGTCAACACATGGATTTAGATGGGTAAAAATGCTGAGAAGCTCACACCTGAAGCTATTGCGAACTTACTTAAGAAGAATGACTATAGCTATCTGCTGGAGGTGGATATCGAGTATGCAAGAGGCTACATGATACTCGTAATAGTTTACCATTTCTCTGGTATCATTAGATCGCCTGGCTCAATCCTTGCATAAAGTTAAACACAAGACTGAGAAAAGAATCAAAGAACGACTTCGAAAATGACTTTTTCAAGCTCGTGAACAATAGCGTGTTTGGTAAGACGATGGAGAACATTCATTCACAGAGCAAAATTCGGTAAGTTCGTAGGATTGTTCCATATACAATGAAGTTTGAGCATCTCACTACAGCAGAACTTGTAGAAGTTGTCATCTGATGGACCCCCTTGTGAGGTCGCGAAACTCACACGACGTGTTCCTTTCCTTAAAGTTTGCTCTCTACATCGCAATGTGTAGTGAAACACCTACTGCAGCTTTAGCCTGAAACTAGTTGCTTAAAGAGATTATCCCAAGAGGCTTTTAAAAGATTATCCAAGAAAATCAAAATTCCATTGATCAAGCTGAAGCAGCTCTTGCTATACTCAACGATGATCTCATAGAGGCGCAGACTGAGCTTGTAGAGCGTGATCAAACGATTGATAAACTCCTGCAAACACATGTTCCTCACGAAGAAGACCTACGAAAGGATAATGTTATCCTGGTTGCACGCAAGCACTCTACCTCTGAAGATGATAAACATTACAACTTGCCTTACTACGTCGCATGCATACAGAGACGTGCAATCACAAGTAAGAGACGATGGATACTCAGTCACTTTCCGAGTAGTGAGGAGATCGTTGTCATCGATAATCCTAACGGTATACACGCGTTTAATTGAATCGAAGAGGATCGGCATGCGGAACGTTTCCAGTGTCATTTTAGATTGATAGACTTATCTCGTGATGATCTATATGACTTGAGTGTCTCTGACCTTGAATATTGAAGAGGGGTCCCAACTGTTGGGAGATGTCGTTTTGTAGCTTTATCAAGCTACAAAACATAAGGAGGAGGTACCTCATACATCCTATAGAAGGATTTTTTCACGACCTTCTTTCCTTCTACGTTCCAAAAGCTCTTTCTTCTTCTTTTCATGGATCTGCTTGATCACCTTATTCGACTTGCTTCTTATCTCGTGTTTTTTACTTATATAGCGTTGTTTTGCCTCTAATATCCAACTAAATTCAGCTTGCTCAATACAACTGTCTTCTAGGCTTTTGCTAACGAGTTTGATCACACTATTCAACTCTTTCTCTCCAACAAGCGATATCATGACTTTTTTACCTTTTTACATCAAAAATAGAGCCATTTCTTGGATGCATACCATTAGTGCTGCCAAGATGATACTCTCCAACAGCGAGCATACCACCCACTCCGCTCAGACAGTAAGATATATTCCACACAACTGTAAAGTAGCGTGAAAATTTGTGCTCTAAAGATGTTCGGTATTCTATCTCCCGATAAAAGAATGTTTTCGTTTCTTTGATCGTTTGAATTCTATAGTTTTGTGCGTATCCATCCTCAGGGTCTGATAAAACAGGATATAGCTTCTCCATATTCACGTCGTACATAGCCCTCTGTTTATTGGAAGACGACGAGCAAATTGATAGCTTGTAAATTAACTTTCGTATCTTGATCGTCGGTGACGTAAAGGTTCAACATTCGCGTTGAGAACCTCAAATTGCTGGTGAACATAGGGCGTTCATAGTGATACGACATGATGTCGCCATAATCGTACTCTAGCTCCTGAAGTTCAAAATCGTGCAAGATGCCCGACCCTGTGCAGTTCTCCACCAGCATCGTTGTGTTTTTGAATTCCTTACAGTATAAACGTATAGACATGAACGTGCAAAAGTTCGGCACCTATCTATATTCACCTGGAGTGTACTTCTTCTTATCTAATCCTAAAAGTTCTCCTACGTTATCAGTTATCTCTAAAGTATACCCTTTGTGTACGGATAACTGCAGTTTACCATCCTCTCTCTGATCGAGATATACGCTTCCCAGTGATCTTGAATTTATTTTTGAACGAATACTCTTTGACGTATATAATGCAGGCGGAAAGTCAATATGCATGGGGAACCTTGAATCGAGCGTGTTGAACTAGATTGAACCGCCCTACGTATAACATTGCACTTTTTATCGCAATCTCTGTGCCTTCTTTTAACTCTATTGTTAACTTGGTTTCTCCAAGATGAGTGATTTTTAGATGTACTTCGCTCATTTTATTATAAGAGAAATGAACTACAAAGTGTGGTATATGCCAAAATTTGGGCCAGCCAGTACGCTCTTAGCTGCTAAGGAACTATGGGAGCAAAGGATGGTTGTGGATCAACAAGAGAACTTTTTCATCGCTAAGTTTCGCGATATTTTCTCATTTCTCTTCGTACCCATGGAAAACGACAAATGACACAATATCGACATGTACCCAGGACAACTAGCTTTTGCTAAATGGTTAGCCACGACTGGTTGCGGCATATCCACGCAACATCTACACCATAAGAACTCTATGATTGCCAGCATCTACCGCTTCCATGTCTATTTTTCAGATACGTCTCATCTTGAAGCAACTTGGAATTGCTCTACCAAGTGAACTAAGCTTCAACCCGCGAGATAACAAATACAATTCAAGTGCGTTCAAGACGCTCTCTGCAGGGTTTGACATACCAGCTGAAAAGTTCTTCTGGCGATACCCTACTCGCATGCAGAGAGTTGGTAAGAGTTGGGAATTCTACGTTCAAAATAATGTTAATGCTGGGTTAAGTAGAGCTGGTATAGAACGCCTGTCGCAGAGTACGCTGATGTATGGGCGAATGCTTTTAGAAAGTCAGGCGAGTGCACGTTCCGTTATAGCGGGTGATACTGGGCGTGCCTTGGATGCGCAAAAGATCTTCATGATGACAGTAGAATAAGTGATCCTGAAAGACACGTCTTTAGCGGAAGAGATTGGTAAGTTCCAGAAAGCCTTAAGTTACGCTAGATCGGAAGCTGATTTTGGAGTTGCGGTCGGTACATACCTGATACCCAGCGATTTGAAGCTTGGAAATCTCAACAACATTTTTCGACAAAGCTTACCGTTGCGACTCACATCGGTAAACTACCACAGCCACCTAAACAACACTCCTTGGGAGGGTTTCAGGGTTGCAGAACGGTTTCTTCAGTTGATATCCCTCGTCGTCAGCATCATCATCCTCTTCCAGCATCTTCTGCTGCTGCTAAGCAACACGAAGAAAAACATCAGGCTCTCATAAGGGTAGGTGGTGGATTAATTGCGCTTCCTTTGTATTTCAAACCATAGCCAGTTGCCTATCATACCAACCCCCAAAACTACGACTAGCTATGCGTTGCTTGCTAGAGCTATGACACCTTTCTTAAGAGCCAGCTTACAACACTTCCGATGATCACCGGCAATGCAGCTCCAAGTTTGCTTGCAAGTTTTCCAAGAAGGCGTCTAAGTGCTTCGAGCTGCTTCTTCATCAATAGTTGCACACCAGCTCTTCCAGAAGCAGGAGGAGGACTTCCTGGAGTAGGAGGAGGAGCACCACCTGTGAGAGAGGTTGCTATCGTTGATATTACCAGCGAAAACGCTGTTAAGATGGTAATGATGTCATTCTACCAGAATCGCTCAAGATCACGTTTGACATCAAGCTAAATACCGCCGATACAGGACGCTACATCGTCAATAAGTCAATAACTTAAGAAGGGCATTGCTCCAAAACTTAAAGATAAGCTACGAAGGAAATGTCATCCAAGACATTTAAAACGTGGATGTGATGGAAATTTACAAGGACAAATGGCTATCTGAAAAAAGCCAGACATCGAACAAGGGACAGATTCGGAGGGTGATGTGAACAAGCTCAGAGTCACAACGGGTGCAACGAGTTCTTCAACAAGTAAGTAACATTTTGGTATGGTAACATTTTTGCCATTCCTCTATGGGAATTTTTCGAACTCGTCAAGCACCTTCCTTATCTACAGCTTGGCGATCGCTTAAGCTTCCAAATTCAATTTGCAGAGTGGAAAAGGTCATCAAAGATGCAGAATCAGGATCAGGTGCTTTGAACAAAGATCCGGACGGTGCCTACACTATCTCCAATGTTGCTGTAGAATTCGACAAGGTAGAAGACTCCGATTTCAAACGAGACGTCTACACCGAACTCGCCAATAAACGCCTAATCTACACGCGTGTTTTACGGCATAGAATAATCCCTTTGGACAAGAGAGATACCGCTTGGAATATACAGAAAAACGTACCCAGCCAGAGCTTAAAAGCTCTTGTTCTATTCTTTCTTGATCCAGACAAACGAAAAGCATACGTTATGGATAACACCCATTACTACAACCCGAAAATCAACAATGTAGATATTACCATCGAAGGAGAGCCTAATTAGCTCTTTACACACGGCTTACTTCCGAAAGACATGTATGAACCGGCGTGGAAGTATTTCAGTTTCGATAAGGAGACGGCCATTATCCCTGCTAACTTCCTCGATTCTAACTACTTACTTTTTATCGACTTTCGAAGAGTTGCCGACAAAACTCTACATGGTGCAGGGTGGTGCCTCAAAAACATTTCAGATGGTGTAACACTGCAGGTCACCAAAAAAGCTGATGGTACAGGACCCATCCAATGTTACCTCTTTGCGCTGCAAGATGGACAGATTAACTTCGAGAATGCAAGCTTAAAAAGCGTCGCCTACTAAAAGAAATGGACCTTGTTAAAGATCCTTGTACGACAATGTTTTCAGGACCGACAGACTGTGGCAAGACGGAACTGCTTCTACGTTTACTACAGAACACTACAGTTCATTTTCTGTCCTTCCCTCAGATGGAATGCAACCTATAAAGACTGTACGACTCTCTGGGAAGATGATGATGTTTATCTGATCAAACCTACACCCAAACAGGACTTACTATGTTGGATTGAGAGATTCAGCAATCAATTTGCAGGGCAGGAAACCTTATTCATCTTTGATGATTCTATAGCTGATAAGATACTCGATAAGAATAGAAGCTCACTTCTAGATCTAACTACCACAGGGCGTCATCAAAAACATAGTCTATCGCTTCTCACCCAAGTCTACACAGCTCTTTCAAAGAACCTCGTGCGTGTGTTTTGGCTTGGAACCGGCCCCTATCTATCTCTGCTGATACAAGTATTGTTTTGCATGCGCTTTACGTGACTCAAAAGAATGGCTTTGCAAATTTTAAAATATCCTGCTTTTTCATTCTATTACATTATTTTGAGGACTTATGCAGAACAATCATCTTCAGTACACGTGAACATGAGATGCCTTTAACAGACTAGGCAGAGAAATTGGGCAGCAATTTCCGAAAAGATTTGCTTGGTTTTCATGCTTTCACTGGATCGGATCAGACTAGGAAGTTCCTCGGCTTTTCAAAATTGAAATGCTGGGAAACTTTCATGGCTTCGCCAAAGAATACTCTAACAGCCTTTGGAAATCTTGGAAGACTGTTAAACAAGGAAACTGAAGAACATCTTGTTTACTTTGTCTTACGACTTTACATGAAACAAAGGCCAAAATCTGTGACAACCCTTGGAAGTGTAAGATGGCATCATTTTTTTCACTGAATCAGAAGGAATCAAACAAATTACCTTCAACCCAAGGTTCGAATAGATGTTAAAGCGAGCTCATTTTACTGCGTTACATTGGAAATCATAACACATGCAGTCACCTCAATTGCAACATCCAAATGAATACGGTTGGAAATGGGATGAGACTAAGAGAATATTTGATCCTGTAATGGCGACGAATCTACCTGCTCCAGATTCCATTAAAAACTAATTTCATGTGGTTGCAAAACAATCTGTCAAACAGATCGATGCATATGCAGAAAAAACGAACTTCTGTGTAAAGAAATGTGCCGATGCGGTGAAGATTGTGAAAATAAAGTTTGTGAATTGGAGGAATCATCTGACTCAGACGTTGTTGATGACTGATTACTATTTCAAATTTTAAAAGTCACCAAATAAGCAAGATACACAGACATGATGCTATCAAACAGTATATTTGCTACAAAACAGTTATTTTTGCGTGAACACTGAATAATCTATTGGGTTTAAAACAACAAATTTCAGCACAAGGCCGAAAAATACTGTCCAGCTTCTAAAAATTCTTCTGATAAATAGTTTACTCTGAAACTTTCAGGGCTTATTAACATCAACAAAATCTTGTTTCTGTTGAAATCATATTGTGGTTTTACATTTACACGGTATTTTACAGACCGAAACGTGAAAATTGACTTTGGTCTGTAAATGACACACAATTGAACATAGAACGCTGATTTTTTTACAAACAATAGATTTTGTTAAGACTACATATTGCACGAATTTTCAACGTTCTACAATGCCTAGAAAGATATTAAATAAAAAAATAACTAATTTAGGACTTCGTACTACTCTTGTCTGTAAGTTGTGCAAAATTGGGAAAAAAAATTGTACAGATATCTCAAAAGAATCCAAATACCCTAAAGTTTTCGAAAATGTACAATTTTTGCTTTTGTGCAAAAATTTCCAGCGGAATTACAATTCCCACCGTACTATTTTCTCTTTTTGCCTATCTTAACCATGAATGTGGAACCATTCGGAATGTTTGATCAGAGCCTTTTTGAAATCAATTTAAAAACTCGTGTATCATTCATGAGGGGAAATCTGTTCGGTATGAGATCAAAGATCAAACTCATTTAGTTATCGTATCTTCATCAAAGTGAGGTTACATATACTCTCCTAGACAAAAACGTCTTTGGATTATTTAGTACGAGTTTTCGGTGACATGCATTGACATCTGGGTCAGCGAAACCTTTCGAAAGGTTCCTCTTGAAATGCACAAACATCCTCTTATTTTATGTTTCCAAAACATTGTGCAAGGGACTTTCATTTTCTTGAAATGTAGCGTGGCAGCACATGTGGTTTTCTTTTTTGGAGCTCCAACGCAATCATAGGACGCTTTCCTGGTTCGGGAAATTGACTTTTCTTTTCCATATGCAAATTGATAAGATGCAGTGACATCGACAGAAATCTTTCCCTCAGCAAATATTGGTACTCCACATTTGAACTCTGGACCTACTGTGACACTGACACCGGTTTCATGGGTACTCTGTTTCTGTGACGGACTTGGAAGCCCTAAAAACGAATTTCTGTTTACTAGTTCCGTATCTGTTGTCAATCACTTTAGAAACAACATGAGTTGGTGGTAGGGAAAGAACCGAAATATCCTTAAGGTGATACTGAATGATATTAAATTTCCAATTGTCATCACAACAGCTGTTGCAATCACACGCACAATTTGGTAGTAAATCACTATCAAGTAAATTTTTCCAACTGCTTGCCACACCTAGGTACGTGGCACTGTTGCTACTACGCTCAAGTCGCCAGGACTTTTTCCCTTTTACCATTTTGTCCCCATTGCACACCAGCATCCAAGTTTCCTTCTAATTTACTCCACCCTGAAATACCTGTAGGTCCAGAAAAATCATCACCATTCCATCTCCAATATTAGTTACCTTTAAAGAAGTAGGTCTTGCCACCCCAAGTTGCTGCTGCATCTATATTGCAAGAAATTTTCCAAGACGCTATATTAGAAGTTTCGTCTCTGTGATATCTGAAAAAATGCGGGTAAATTTTTGCAATAATTTGAATTTATTTTCTGACCTCAGATTTTGAAATGTAGACATAATGATTAAAGGTAAAAGGATTAATTACAAATATTAACTGCTAATTTTTAGTTGATAGAAATTGGTAAAACTCTTCATGAAAACAGGATTAAAATCGAATATCCGGAATACCTTTCCAATTTCCTTTAATGAATCCTGCTTTACTCACTTTTCAGTCACTTTTTAGCCATTGCGCATATTTGCTTCCTATTAATAGATAAAGTTTTTATTTCCTTTCCAATCCCCTTTCAAGCTTTCCACTTAGTATGGTGCCAAAGTTAACAAGCATAAAAACTCAGTCAGCATGTTTGAATGGTGTTTTGTTGAAACAAGATAATAACTAGAAGCCATTAGGCTTGAACAATTTCCGCATCAGCCCTTGAGAAAATTGCTTTAGGCTAATTTTCAAGATATCTGAATGACTTGTACACTGATTAATAATTTGATACAGTCTGGAATTATTCAAATTACTCCCTTCTTTAATTCATTTAACTTAATCTTGACGACTTTGCAATTCACTATGATGTTTCGGGGCCAGAGAAACAGTTCACCAATATCTTGCGCATGATGTTTATTCACGAAAATTGCAGATTTTTCGAAATTTGGTCCAAATTAGCCCCAAATTGTCCAATTTTAGTCAACTCTGATAAAATGACTGTCAAATTTGAAATCAGCACCTTTCAAATGTAATCCATGCAAAATTTCATGAAATTTGAAGAACTTTCGAAATTTGGTCCAAATTTGGCCCAAATTGTCCAATTTTAGTCTATTCTGACAAAATGACTGTCAAATTTGAAACCTTGTCTAAATTTCCCAATTTTAGTCAAACCTGTCAACATAATTGACAGGTTTGACTAAAACTCCACCACGGATGTCCTGAAGTCCTAGCATAGAGTTTTGGGTCAGTCATTAACTATTCTGAATAAACAAACAATCCGAAATCCGAACGGACTTGCCAAAAACGACGAAAAACTGTGGATAGATAGATAGAATGTGTAAACCAAACAATTTCTTACGCATAGCGCGCGGAAATTGAATAATTTGTTCACGTACGTTTGATCTTTTAAGCAGAAATCGGACAAATTCAAATTATGTCCCTATTTATACCCTTCAATCAAAACACAAAAAGTTATAGGTAAACATGCTGTCCAAACACTTTGGTATTTTGATTGGCATCATAACAAGTGGTTATTGTTTGTATCCGCCTCCTTAAGGAGGGTTTATACGTAAAGATTTATGAAAAATCTTTCTTTTAAGCTGGTGTTTTCAGGCTTTAAATTTAAATTTTACATCAAAAAGTCAACGTGGTCATGAATAATTAATTAGTTGAGAGTATTGAGTATTACATATGTTGATTGAAGTAATAACAAGTTTTGCTTTTCCTCGTGCCCAATCCCCCTTCCTATACACAAATCAATGCGTGAAAGCGTTGATTGTGGGTGTTGAATTGAAATGGAACATATATTTCTATTTAAACTAAAACAATTTTTTCTATCAGATAACATATTCAATTCTGCAAATTCCACAAATTTTCATAACTATATCATAATCATTTTCAAAACTGGAGAACTTTCGAAAATTGGTTTCAAATTTGCCCAAACAGACCAGTTTTGTGCTGACTGACTGCTAAAATTAAAATCAGCACTATCCATGCTTTGTGGACATTTTCATGGAAATTGAAGAACTTTCGAATTCAATATGTAGGCACACATTTTAACCTCCATATTGACAACCCACAGCAAGAAGGTAAATTTTCACGTATAGTAGTAGCACTCTGTTGTTTTCATACAACATGTTAGCTTTTCTGCTGTACCGCTGATAGGTAGATATTAAATAAATACCAAAAATAAATATTGCTTGTTTTCATTATCACGTCATTCTGTATATGAATTTATTCAACACTTGATCTTGATTGATTTCTTTTTAAAAAATTCTTTCACTTGATATAAACAAATGGAATATTTTTGTACAGTAAACAAACGGTAAGTTCGTGAGTTTTCGAAGCTTGTCGTTTTTCGTTTTAGTATCAGTCATCTTTAGTTGTTCTTGTGTGTAATGATTGTAAGGAAAAACTAGATATGTTTTTAATCTGAACTAACGGTACAAAGTCATATTAGGAGAAAAGGAATTCTACGAACTGCAGTGCTGGAAATCATTTAATTTTTTCAACTCGTGTTTTTTTGTACTTTTAAAATACAATATTTTGCTCTAGAGGAAAAGAAAGAAACAGAAAACAGAGGAATAGAGAGTTATTTCAAAAGTGACACGTAGTTAGAACTCCAACTGAAAATGAAAAGGGAAACTTTGTATAACTTTAAGCAGCTGACAAAACTCAGGCGTAGTTCCTCAAGAAAAAAAATACCTTGCATATCAATTTTTCATTTATCTGCAAGAAATGTTACACACATTTTAACTCGACCGAAAAATTGATTGCATGGAATCTAAAAAGAATATGTTGTTATGTCCCACTTTAAAATTTCTTTGTAATTACTTTGCCCCACTTTGTAATTTTCAAGCTGCGCCACTTTACAATTACTGGCTGTCTCAAGTTGTGATTCTATTTTACCTGTTTTTTCCTAATGTCTTTACGGATGGAGATGGCTACTTTTAGAGCATTACATTTTCAGTGAGTAGAAAAAAACCCCAATTGAATTAATAATTAACAATTTGTCGGATTCATTAGTTTACAAAGTAAATCTTCTTGCAAATCTTTTCTCCTCAAAATGAGTGATTGATCTTTACGAAGAACACATCCACCAGTTAGAGAATGTAAACGCGCAAAGAATGTAAACTGTGCGCTGCACAAGAATAACACTTCATATTGTTAATTGTTGTTTTCTAAAATTTGTTTCTTCAAAAACAATAAGAAATCATAAACTGTAAGCCTATGTGTGGAAGGCTTTAATAAAATATTTTAGTTTTCTTCTTAATAAAAAATCTTAGGCAATAATAAAAGCTAACAAGAAGCCGCTTTGCTTGAAGACTAAAGGACGTGTCACGCGTCTACTCTCAGCTACAATAAAACATTAAAAATGCAACATTGTCGTATTGCCCAATTTTGGTCAAATTCATTTATTTAAATATAGCAACGGTGGATCATTCCTACAGCAGGCTCAACGCATCAGTGCTGACAAACTTGAGTAAGTAATGCAAACAACATTTGTTCAATAAGAATGTCTTAATAATGTAATTATAATTAATGAAATCATTCTTTACAATCTCCAATTGATTTTTTATTGATTTACTGTTATTTCCTCAGGTGGATCACAGATAGTACTTGGCGCAATTTCAATTGTTCTTGGAATAATTTCTGTCACTATTTACAACTTTGGCTTGTCACTGTTAACTGGCGGATTATGGAGTGGATTCTGTTTTTTTGTAACTGGGATATTGGGAATAGCTGTCACTCGAACGGCTTATAATGACTGTCTTGTTGGTATCACACTTACATTAAACATCATCTCGATATTGCTGACTATAGTTCATGGAGTACTGTCATTCCTTATTCTGTTGTAAGCTATTCATTATTTGCTATGTCTTTGGCATTTTGAAGTACAGCAAGCTTTGGATAAATTTTGTAGCCATTACTGTTAGAATTACTGAGTATTTAAACTATCTACTGCCCTTTGCGTGAATTCTGTTATAATTGTTGAGAGTTAAGTTTTCGAAGATTTCAGCTATTTATATGTAATGGGATTTTGGCGTTCAAAAGTCGGGTAGCTGGGTGACCTTGACAAAGCTTCATATCTTTAAAAATATGGGTATGCAACATAGTAAAACATCTCTTCAAAAATAAAATATGAAACTAATGAAATTCATAGAATATTCCATGTTTTTCTTTATTTATGAAAATGTAGTGCCTTCGGGAATCCTACCACAGCAGCCATAATTGGGATATCGGGTGCAGTAATGGTTATCGAATTCATTGTGGCACTCACCACATTCCATCTATTGTTGCAGCATCTGCAGTGGCTCCTATCAGCAAGGTAATTACAAAAGAAAATCAATAATGTTTGCTATTTTCATTTTGAAAAATATCAGCTGGGCTTCATTTTAATAAGAGTCACGAAAACTTTCATAAAGCTAAATACAGTCGAATTCTATTGTTCAAACCTCCATAACTCCAACTGTTACTAATTCGTAAGGCTTTAGTTGTCCCTTCACCTATCGTTTCTTTGCAAATGTACTTTCCAAAAATCGAAGGATTTTTCGGTTTCATGGGTGTTCGAATCAGTGTTTGTTATTGCAGTCGAATGTATGCCTGAAAGTTTTTTCTCCTTTAACATGAACCTTGTGGTTATTTTATTATTTTGTGTTCTATTTCACTTTTGGGTAACATCTCATATATTCACTTTCATTTTAATTACTTTCATTTTATCCAATGGCGGGTCGCGCTAAAATGTTTCATCTTTGATGCCAGCGTCTAACCAACATTATGATTCCTATTGAATGTTGCATTTTAAGTGACAATACCACATGGGCTTTCACGGTAGGTTAAATACCTATAAAGTAAAGGTTTCACGCTAGAAGCTTGTACAATTCCAGAATTGCAGAATGAAATGCAAACTGTCGCTGTAGAGAATGCATAAGTTGAATCAACTGTCCGATTGCGTCCGCAGACGTTCCATTTTCTTTACTTCATTTTTCCGCCTTTAAGCAGGGACCACGGAGCTAGGGCTAGCCTTATTAGCCACCCTGCTTCGCGGTCCCTGTTAAGGCAACGCTTTTACAATAACCTGTATTATGGACGCCGCTTTCTACTTAATGATTTGAAATGCACTGTTTACTAAAAGCCAAATTTAGATACATGTTCTTCACTTGGTGTTGTGTTATGGAAGCAAGCAAATAAGTGACTGAATAAGGGTAATCACAAAAGCAACATTTTACACTTTCTGAGGATTAGGTTAACAAGATTTGGATAACATCTGCATGATGAATAAACCAATCACAATTTTAATAGGTGTTGTCATGAACTTGAATCCAAATCAGGGATTGGTCACAAGAGGCATCAATTCTGGCGTGCAACAGCCAATAGTTTACCACCCTGTTCCATCATCTAACCCTCTTCAACCAAATGATGGCGGTTTCTCAGAAAGCTCTTCTTATCCTGTGCAAGAAATTGAAAAACCTGGCGTGGATTCGAACATGGAACTAACTCCTTCTGATCCACCTCCGCACAACACGCCATAAGCCAATTGTCAATAGATAATGTTGCTAAATGGATTGGATGGTTTTAAGGGAATCATATAAGATAGCATTCACTGGCAAATTTGCGATGTTTACTACAACACCTGTTCATAGAAAAGATTATATAGATTTATACATTTTACATTACACATATCTCTGATGTTTTATTTCCCAGGATCATTCTGTCTTTCTGTTAGTCTGTCCTTATTTCAAGTGGCACAAGAGACATTCTAAATAGCATCTACCAAAGTTTATTCCCATCCGTACCCAGGAGATAGAGGAAATCTGTGATACTTTCGCTTTTGGTCCAAACTTAGCTCTATGCTTCTAAACAATTTTATCTTATTACCAAAAGTACGTTTCAAATGAACTTGCACAGTTTCCATAAATACTTGGCAAATTTGAAGGTCATAAGATATTTCAAAAATTCTTTTTGCGCTGTGTCAAGCTTAAAAAGCACTTTTTCATGATAAAAAAATTTGGAAGAATAATGAAAATGGAAGAAGAAAAACGAAGATAAAAAATGAGCTTTCTGTAGAAAAGAGCAAAACAAGTCAATTTTTTGTGACACAAAAGGTGAAATAATTTTTAAAAAACGTAAAATAGATCGCAAGACATAATCCTTTAAAGTCACTTAGGTCGCATATTTCAACATATTCACTCTGTTATGATTTCATTAATTTTCCGGGGGTAAGCAATGATCTTTCCACTAAACGAGCTAAATTGAGCTCTTTTGCTCTTTTCTATAAAAAGCTTGTTTTGTCATCTTCGTTTTTCTTCTTCCATTTTCATTATTCTTCTAAATTTTTTATATCTTGAAAAAGTGCTGTTTAAGCTTGACACTGCGCAAAACGGCTCTATTCAACAGAATGATTACACAAGTAAACTTCCCGTGCATAAGTCATAAATTTTTATATCAATCTCAAAGGGATACTTTTACAGTACACCGTATTGAGACAATGAATGTAATGAATGGAAAAATTAAATGCTCACGTAGTCATTCTATCTAACGTATTCCCAATTATATTAAATGTCAATTACCTTCGCAGTTGCAAAATCTACCACCCCCGGTTTTCATCAAATCCTTACAAGTTTGAAAACACGAAAAACATGCGACCTAAGTGACTTTAAAAAGTTATATTTTGCGATCTATCTTACTTTTTTGAAACATTATTTCGCCTCTTAAACAATCAAAGATTGAAGTTTGTCTCACAAAAAATTGAGCTCTTTTGCTCTTTTCTATAAAAAGCTTGTTTTGTCATCTTCGTTTTTCTTCTTCCATTTTCATTATTCTTCTAAATTTTTTATATCTTGAAAAAGTGCTGTTTAAGCTTGACACTGCGCAAAAAGAATTTTTGAAATATCTCATAACCTTCAAATTTGCCAAGCATTTATAAAAACTGTGCAAGTTCTTTTGAAACGTACTTTAGTAGAGTTCAAAAGTTATTTTAAAGATAATTTATTCTCGCATGTTCTTGATCTATACTTTGTTTGAAGAATTATCTTACTTTGCTAAATGCTAAATGCTTTTTAAGATATCTTCTTGACATGTCTTTTCTCTCAAAGTACTCTACATATATTTACTCAAATAGAGTTTTCCCATATTTTACTGTGGATGGTGTCAACGCCAGTGCAATTGTTTTTATTAATTGCACATATATTCATTATTTGATAGTATTCATTTGTAATTTTGATTCCACAGTGCAATGAACTTTAAAACGGTCATACTTGCTGGCTTGACTATAACAAGGTGTCTGTACTGAAAGGTCTCGACCGTGATATCTTTAAGGGCCGAGAACACTTACATTGTGACAACTGCGCAAAAGGATTAAAAAGGCACATAAACAAACTATTTCATAATATCTACAGTTTACTATCTCTAATTCGAATCTCTGTTTTTCGAATCTCTCTATAATTCGATCAAACGCGTTGTCACGTGAAAATGTATGAAGAAACTCTTATTTTCTGCTCTCCGTAATTCGAAAGCCCTCTATATTCGCACTTTCCTTATTTTTACATGTAAACAGACCTTTAATACATCACGTATAGAACAATCGAATTTTATTTTGACTTTACATTTTAAAAACTGTACCGTTGGTAATTTGTAATTTTTACGATTGCATGCGTCAGTTTTTAAATTAGGAGAAGAGAGGTGTCAATATCATAGATCATAAAAATAAATAGCTGAAGATTGTCGTACAATACGTACGGCATGAACCTCTGAGTACTGAAAAACTGTAGTTTTTTCTTCAATAATCTGCCCTATTCCAACAAGTATTGAGCACTTTTTTCGATTAGAAGAACTATTACTTCGATAGAAATAAATACAAATTCTCATAAAAAAATCTTGAAAAAAATCGTGTTGAATTACCAGTCCTTCTTTCTCTCTCTTGTCATTAAATTCGGTTAATTTTGCTTTTTTGCTGCTAGAATCATTGATTATTTGATTTTGCCTCATTGATGAAAGGTCCCGGCGGTTCCTGTTCACCCCAAGACGACCGACAGTACTGGAGTCTGAACTTCCTCTGAAACCAATGGAAGACGCTGCTCTGTTATCAGTTGTAAAATTTCTGTTGTGGTCCCATGTAATGAATGGAGTGCGGTCTCTGCTTCACATCGGGAGTGCGTTTTCTGAGGCCACTATCTCTGCCATCATTACGGCATTGGGTCCTTGCAGATCATGGACGAGACTTCTCTTGCTGGATCCTGCATATCTTTTGGAATAAATGACAAGGCTCTCCCCTTTTAATTTTTTTTATGCATTATGGTTCCTGACTTCAGTAAAGAGAGGACAGTCACTAAATCCAAATCACCACAGCCGCTCTTGCCATGCTCCTCTAGCGTTGGTGGTTTGGGAATTATAGGGAATTATATAACAGATTATAGAACAGGAGTGTTAAATAGTGGATTATGTTTACATCTTCATAGGATTTAATACGAAAAAGATCAATCATTTTTGTTCCAACATAACACCGGAGATTTTTAATGTTTTAATACTTTTCCCAAATCAATGAAGGACCTTTTAAGATGAATATGGATAATAAGATAATTATCCATAGATCATAAATTATTCATTATGGCAACCTTCACCTCGTTTTCAAGTTGATTAATAATGACGTAACAAAAATTGGTGATGGCTTGGGGAAATTATTTTACGAAATTCTTTTATTACGATAAATTATGTAACAATTATTAAGACTAGAAAAGAGGCAAGATGGCTCAATGGTGGATGAATTATGCATTTATAGATAGCAGTGTATATATAAATATATTATACATACCGGGTGAGTCCAAAAAAGTACCGGTGTTTCACAAAAAATATCCTTCGATTGAATAATTATAAAAAATAATTTTTTTATTTCTGAATAGAGAATCCTTTACCTATATTTTGGTGTATCACTTTTCTAATTTGGCAGATTTCAGTCTGTACTTCAGAGTCCTTGTCGTTTGCTGCACTAAAAAGCGCAAAAGTAATAGGAAAAATGTCTAAGCAATTTTAGCATAGGATCTTCCTAGCGTAACAGAAAAATTAATGAGGAAAAAGATACAAAAGGAGATTCAGTATTTCACTATACTTTAAAGCAGGAAAAAAACAAAGTCAACCAATAATTATTAACTACCGTGCAACAGCAACTCGAAAGTTAGACGATGATTTACCTATATTTTGGTGTATCATTTTTCTAATTTGGTTGAGTAGAAAAAAAATTGGGGAAGCGGTCCTTGTTAAAATTACCCGAGCAAAATGTCTCGTAGCAAGATTTATGTTTTTATTGCAAAGAAGAAGGGAACATTCTAATGTGCTAAAACTTATTTTTTTTATTCCCAATACATAAGTTGAGTAAAAAGTTCAAACTTTTTCAACATTTTCTTAAAACGTATTCGCTGAAACTTTTTATGAAGACTGTCTTCTATAAACAATTGGAAATGCCGCAACACACGTACAGCAAAGAGTTTGGGTATGCATCCAGTTTGCGGGGATAAATAATTTTATTTTTGAAAGTAACAGCACTTTTAGACGAACCTGTGTCAGTAAAACAAAGTAAATTTTAACAACGTTGCACGCGTTCTCTTCTGTGAACTACTTCTGCTACGCTTTGCACTACAAAGTCTTCAGTTCACCATTTTGTATCCATTGCATTGCTTAAGTCAAAGAAAATGGTGTTCTGTAGCGATAAAAAAGCTGTTATTAAAAACGGTTTTATTGAAAAGGTTTGAAATGCCAATAGAATCTGCGCGGAACATCATACAAAAAACTGGGATCGGGTATCTGTTATCGTCTTTAAAAAAGTTCAAGGAAAGTGGTTCCATGGAGATAAAAGCAGGTTCGGGTAGATCACGAACAGTCACCACCAAAGAAAACAAAGATCGTGTTGAGGAACTCCTTTGTTCTCAAGAGGACGATCCAGTAAAACTGGTATCAGTCGGTCATCTGTACGGAGAATGGCGAAAAGCAAGGGGTAACGCCAATTCAAACACCGATTAAAAACACAGATGACGGGTGCAGGCACAAACGAAAGAAGAACTGTAAGAGCAGGACTTTTAGCAGAAAGATTTGAGATGAACAGAATGATGGAAAGGTGTTTTTCAAGACGAAAAAGATTTTACTCTTGACATTCCAATCAACCCCCAAAATAGCCGCGTTTATGGATCAGGCAGCAAATCTGATATTCCAACTGAGAAATTGTTCCATACGCAAAATGGACTGTCAAAGAAGATTATGGTATCTGCTTGCCTTTCTTGGAAGGTAGCAACCAAATCTTTTTATCGTAAATGATAACGGTATGAAAATGAATGGTCAATTATACAAGAAACATTTAATTAAAGACCTTCTCCCTAATATCCAACATCTCTTGAAACATGAACGGTGGAACATTTTGGAAGACAGTGCTCCATCACATCGTTCAAGATCTTCTCAGAGAAAAATTGAACAAACGATTTATCAAACACACAGAATGGCCACCTGCCTCGCCTGATTATAATCCAATGGTTTACCGTTTCTGGAACAAGATAAAGGAGAAAGTCTATGAGGACAGATTTGGTAATCCATTCAAAGATACCAATGAGTTAAAGAGAAAGATTCGAAAAGTTTGGCCCGACGTTGGAAAGGATACAAAAGAAATCAGAAAAGCATTGAAACAGTTCGTTACGCGCCTAAACGCATTCTTGTCAATGGTTTATTTATTTTACAGTTTAATTTCGGAAGAAGATTTCGTCAGCAGAAAAGGATATTTCCTGTAAAATTTATTTTTGTCGTCAGTTTTATAACAAAATGCAAAAATTGAAAGTTAGTTATTTATACTAAAAAATACATAACTTCACGAAACTTACTTGTTTCGTACTGAAATTTTAAACGTTCTGCTTTAACTCGAGAAATTGCTCCCCAAAAACTGTTACTGTATCTTTTCAAAAAGTTTACCATTGAACCCCCTAATTCATGTTGCGTTTTTTTTTGCCCACCCGGCTTTTGCTTTAGCCATAACTTTTCTGGTGGAACTTTGGAGAAGTCCAGGGATACCAGGGAAATCTTGAGGAATTGTAATGTGAAAACTCACTCAACTTAAGATGAAATCTGAAATACTATCTGAAATTATTAATAATATTAGGTAGAATAATCTTGGATGATAACTTTAACTAGTGTTTACATCAATCAACTTGTAGTACTATTTCAATGTTCTGTTCTTATCTATTTAGGTCAGTTGAAAGCATCACGAAATATCCCTTTTCAGACTAGTCCCAGTTATCAATTTAATCTGATTAACTCGATTTACTAGAATCCCTAGACCTATCAGAACTTCTCAAACTTCATCCAAACTTTATCAGACCTTGCTTACCAAAAGTTTGTCTTGAATCAGACTTTGGCAACAGACAATCACTAGACAAAAACCAGTTAACACAGTTTATTATCTCTTCCAAAATTGATATCCATTTAAATTTCTAGTTTCTGTATCGTGGAAAATTAAGATTTGTGAAATTAAGACGCAAAAGTCAAGGATTCCTGGAAAATTCAGAATGACTTGGGAACTTAAGACTCGTGAATCAATAGTTCTTATCGAGAATAGACCTTCCCATGAAATACGTAAATACAAACAACGTCTGTTTTTCAAACTGAATTTTAGTTTGCACTGTTAACAAAGAGAAAAGATACCTTAGGGAAACATCTTCCTCGAAATTCTTTTATTGAGGTTAGGCACGTAATTATTTAACAACTTGGAAACGTGGCGATGTTTGTAGTGGCGCAATTTATGAAAAGGTTTATCGTTTGCATTTTCTTTGGGTCTCCTTTTTGCCTTTTAGTCGGCAGCTTTAGCCAGTTGATTATTAGAAAATGTTGTCGTCTGTGTTGCTGATTTTTGAATTTGCTTACGGTCAGTACTATTAAAGTGCACTTTTAATCTTTCGCGAACGGGACGCATATTTATAGCAGTATTTATACTGAAATGTTTCATCCTGTAATAAATATTCATAATGGCAATAATAATAACAATAATAAGAGTAATACGTGCAAGTCATGAGATTAAGTGAGAGACAGTGAGACACAGTGAGATACAGTGATGGACTTCTTCATTTTAATTTACGGATTTATGCAACTTTTGACGAATCTACTAAAATGATATGTCTTTTATGCTACAAATCCCATGGATCACGATGAATGTCTTTTTTATTGCTAAAAATCAGGTTTCAACGCTTTCATAAACACGACGGACGGGCGTCGGCGGTTACAGCAGCAGAGAGTAGAAGTTCAATTTATGGTTTGACTTATTTTACAGATTGTTATGTTGGATTGTGTTTTGATTTGCATTTGATGTTCTTAGTAAAGAAATTAGACAGTAGATTGATGTTTAAAAAATAATTATATATAACTAGTATCCCGGGTAAAAACTTTTTACCGAACTTAACTTTGAAAACATTAGGTCAAATCTGCCATCCTGTGGTACGTACGCGTCACTCGCCACCCATGTTCAGTATGCGTTGTGTCACAGAATTTAACTCGTGTATATAAAAGTTTCTTTTCAGGCATTAATTTGTTATTACATTCAGAAGATTAAAAACAGAAACAAATAGCAACATGGCTCAGAATAATATATTTATACGCAGAAGAGAAGTAACTTTAATGTAAAAAAAATGGCAATATATAACACAGAACTGTTTACCCAGACATACGAAACCAAACATTGAATAACATTACAAAATGTGAATTGAAAACAAATTGATACCTTCCAACTGTGTTTCTTTCGTGCGGAAGTTACATTATACAGCAACCATTAATGAATTTTTGAAACGATATATAGTCTGTTCTTCCCAAAACCATCAACGTCATGATTAAAACCATGAGTTTCATTTCTTTATGCTTTTTTTTATTATTACCTAAAAAATTAATACTTGAATTGTAATACCGAAAACCTAATCATGCTACAAGAATATTGAAATAAACAACAACAACAACAACAACAAAAAAATGCAATTCAACTACGCATTTATCCTAAAAACAATAACTCAAAACAACAAAACACCGTAATAGTAATTGTAATACTGTAATACCGAAAACCTAATCATGCTATAAGAATATTGAAATAAACAACAACAACAAAAAGTGAAATTCAACTACGCATTTATCCTTAAAACAAAAATTTACCCAGAAGATAAAAAGTCACAAATAAAATCATAATGCCAAACTTATATATATACCCAGGTACGTAAACGATTACCATAACACAAAATAATGCATAAACATTTCATTGCACAGTAATAAGTAATGAACTTCTTAAATACATAATCCATTCACATCTACCTTATGAATAATAATCAAAAACACAAACGTGATGACAGAATTTATATATCTAAAGAGTTTATAAAAAATTGAAAACAACCACATTTTTAATCTGAGTTAAAATCTCCTCTGGCTAATTCACAACAGTTAAACAACCCTTTATTCTTATTTATCCAGCACACCAACTGTGTTATAACTAAATAGATTTATACTATTTTAACTTTAGCTGAACTTTAAACAAAATGGGATACCTTTCACTGCCAATTCACATGTTAGTAAACTAAACAGCATTGATCATCTTCTGTAGACATTTTCAAACACTTCTAAACTCTTTACTTCTATATTCATACCTATAAACAAATTACTAATACTTTATTTACTTTCCAGCACAAACATACATAGGTATTTATAAAACACTTTCGCTACCATTTTTTTTTAAGTGAAATACATAAAACTGCTCTCTTCGTTTGGAAAAACTGCTAAACTTTCTGTATTTTCCAGTAGATTTTGTACTTTTTGGCAGGCAGACAAAAGCATCAAGCATCGATATAAATTAGATACAATAGATACAATCAGACAGCATAACACATTCCCCACTTCCACAGCGTCATGAGAAATAAAAACATTCATAGCTGTAGGACCATTTTTAATGTAATAATAGCGCGCGTTACCAAAACAAATTTCTCTCGGCTTCCTTTTCATCCAGCAGCATATACACATTCTAAACGACAGAATAACTGAGACATCCACTCAAAGCTAAATCAATTAATCTTTCAAAACTAAATTAAAACCATTCCTTACTGTGTAAATAAACATGAAACTGCATTTCTCCACTGCACTTTCTTCTGTATAGCGATATTTGATAACTAAAACGTAAACAAACATTTAAAAACCTGTTCTTTTATTAATCTAAATTATTAAACAATAAAAGTCTTATCGTTCTGCACAGCCAATTTTTAAAAACTTCACTGCACTTCTTCTGTATAAAAGTTTTATAATAATACCTTTTGTTCGTTCGATCTTTCTGCAGCTAATTTTTAAAAACTTCACTGCACTTCTTCTGTATATCTAAATATGATTTTTCATTGTAAACAAACGATAATAAAACGTTTTATAATAATAACAATACCTTCGTGCATACAAACCTGTGTTTCTTCATCAGTTCTTTCGTCGATTTGCTGCCTAAAACAATCAAATTTAAATCAAAATATTCGTATACAAAAAGAAACACGTCTTCTTCGCGAAGTTTCTTGCTCACGAAATGATCGTTGACAAATTTCGAACGATTAACATTGCATTGCTCGCACTCCTCCAAAGACGTTTTTCGGCTGATTTCCACTGCGCAAGCCAAAAATAACAAAACGGAGGAGCATATACTAATCGCGAAAAATCAAAAAAATCACTCTCGCTTTGGCGTGGTTTTACGACGAAAAGGGAAAAAATAAGAAGGTTTTGACCGTGAAAAAAACAAAAACACAACACTCTCTAAAATAAAAGTGGTATGCACAAATGCGAATTAGTATAATAAGATATCAAATCAACGTTCCTGACGATGTTCTGCGGATGGAGAACGAAATATTGAATTAAATAATAATCAAAATGAAACTTCTCGTTATTCTCTTTTTAATAAAGCTTTACGCCCTGAAGAATATCTTCAATATCAAATCAGTGCACGAGATCATGGAATTAATATTAATCCAGACTAAATTATGTTTCTGTTGTCAGATTAAGCGACTATCCAGGGAAGCACACTCAATCAATTTCACTCGAGTTATTAGGTGTCTCAATCCTTAAAATATAATGTGCAATTGGTTTTCTGAACTTCCTATTGCATATACAGCATATTTTTAATTGCATGTTTTATAATGTACTCTTTGAATTAACATAACTGGTTGAACTGGATGTTCTCCCTAGGACATTGGGCGCCATTCAATAATTATGACACGCTAACTTTTCTGCTTTAGAACCACCCACCCACCCCTCGTTTCGCTCCATTACATTTTTTTGTAGCGTTTTATCTATCGAATCATTATAAAAGCTTACTAGAAAGCAAATGTTCCACTTCTCGTCTTCAAAAACTGTAACAAAGGCGTACTATTTCACTGAAGAATAGCCTCTATTCTTATCTATCTTGGCTACGCCAAAGTTCAATAATGAACCGCAGCTATAAAAGGGGACAGATGAGAAAAAGAAAGAAATGCTCGTTTTAACATATCTTATGGGGAAATATATAATAACGTCGCTCGCCGCCCATGTTCAGCCTGCGTTGTATCACCACCTGCTCCAAATTATTGCCCTTAAAACCAGCGATAAGACTTGCATGTTCTTAACTCAGACGTTTATTGTCGTGGTCGCATTTAAAATGTCAGCAGACTTTCTTGCTTTACACAATGCATTCCGAATGTGAACTTCACTTGGTTCTTTACGATTTTCTTTACGATTTCTTACGATTATCAACCAATCAAATATCAGTTTAACAATGCACTCAAAACGCAGAGAGAGAAAACTTATTCAACTTATTATTAGCTTTTGTTTTACGCGCTCTAACATGGGTCCTATCAAAAATAGGTGAAAAAATGGTTTCTCTTGAAAAGATTACAAGGGAGGAGAAAAAAATGGACGTGCTAAATGAATGAAATGAATAAAAAACGTTCGATCAGATTAAAATAGATTAAAAGAAAAGCCAAAACATATTTTTTTGCAAGACACTCTTTTTTTACCTATCGGTTTTTAAACATTTTGATTGCTCGAAAAAACGTTCACCCGTCTCAGACAGTCAGGCAAGCATTACGATACACTGGCAAACCGCACATGCTGCCAAGTTCTGCCACTGCTGCTCTTTGTCCAAAATGTTTAATCAGTTAGTTTCTTTGTATTTAGTTGATGTATTGTTTTCAAAACCAAATCAACGTGGAATATAAAACTAACAATAATAATAAAAACAAAACGTTATTCCTATTAGTTCATCTGCCAAAAATAGTCACGTTCGATTGGTGTTGCAATGTATTTGCTTCGAACTCACGTCGCAAACAAAAAAAGAAATAATTTCGCTCACAACTCAATCTACCATTTTGCGTGACTTACAGACAAACAAACAAACAAACAAGCAGACAGAGAAGCAGCTATTAATATATAGATTGATTCGTGATATTAATTTTTTCGATACAGTCTGAAATCTTTTTTTTATTGTTGGTATCAATCTATAAACTCTAGCTCGTTCTACAAACGTTCAACAAGAGTTTTGTTAGTTACAACAGATACCACGGAATTTTGTCTGGATTGGTATTGACTCCATTAATGACTAGTTCTGTGTAAACTGCTCAAACTTAGGGTTCCAGTACCATTCATATGGCAGTCATGTAACAGGATAGTGTTCTCAATATACAGCGAAATTCACTGTGACTTTACTGTGAGACACACGAAAATTGATTAAGGATAGGCAAGGAGGTGTAGTCAAGTAAAATATGGTTTCTAATTTGGAAATCAATTTTTCAAATTTAATCTAAATGAGATAACGAACTTCAATTTTTATAAAAGTTTCAATTTGAATTCATTTGTTTATGTTTTGAAATGTACTGTATTCTTTTGAAAACTCACTGAGCAATATAGAGACACGTTTTTGAGCTTTCTCAATGTATAGGGATTGGTCTAGAAATAAACAAATCGTTTTTTTCTATTTAATATTAAACCAAGCACTCAAAATATTTGATCAGAGCCTGTTTTAAATCAATTTAAAAATTTGCGTGTGGGGAAAATTTGTTTGGTGTGCAATCAAAGCTCACAAACTCATTTAGTGATTATATCTTCATCAAAGCTTAGTTACATACACTCACTTTACTAGATAAAACGTTTTTAAATTTCGGTGACTGTTTGTGTCATCTTTGTCGACGAAACCTTTTGAAATATTCCTTTTGAAGTGCACGAACATCCTTTTGTTTTGTGATTCCAAAACATTGTGTAAGGGACTTTCATTCTATAGAATTGAAGCGAAGCAACACATGCGGTTTTCTTTTTTGGAGGTCCTTTGCATTGAAAGGTTCCTGTCCTGGTTCGGGTAATTGACTTTTCGTTTCCATATGTAAAATTATGAGATATTGTGACATCAACGCTAACCGATCCCCCAGCAACAAACGGCACTTCGGTTTTGAATTTTGTACCTACTTTGATACTGACACCGGTTTTATGGATGAACCTCTCCTTTACTGTGACGGACTTGGAAGCTGTAAATTTGATTATTTGAGTCACAGTTCCATGCCTGTTGTCAATGATTTTTTTAACAACTTGGGCTGGTGGTAGGGATAACACCGAACTCTCCTTTAAGTGATATTGGATGCCATCAAATTTCCAATTGTTATTACAGCAGTTGTTGCAATCACATGGACAATTTGGTAGTAAGTCACTATCAAGCAAATTTTCCCATCCCCATTCTGTATCTCGAATTACAGCGCTGTTGCCAGTAGGCTGAAATCGCCAGTACTTTTTTCCCTTGAAAAAGTACGTGTTTCCATTTCTCAGCGATTGTACACCAGCATCCAAGTTTCCTTCCAATTTATCCCAATTATCGTTTATAATGGGACGAGGTCCTGAGAAAAAGCCAGTATAAGTCAATTTCCAATATTGATTGCCTTTAAAGAAATACGTATGCT
This sequence comes from Turritopsis dohrnii, assembly GCA_027922465.2. NCBI lineage: Eukaryota > Metazoa > Cnidaria > Hydrozoa > Anthoathecata > Oceaniidae > Turritopsis > Turritopsis dohrnii. Next base: position 415,679 of record BQMF02000334.1, read on the forward strand.
CTGCCCATGTTGCTGCAGCATCTATATTGCAAGGAAGGTTCCAAGCTCTTGCTATATCATGAGGTCCATCAAAAGTGTCGTCTGCGAAATATCTGAAAAAAGTTTAATTTATGTTCTCATTACAGATGGTGGGGAAAAAGATGGAATAAGCAAATGGAATAATAAATCAAAGAATAATTAAGTTACGACAATTAATTAATTGAAAACATTGTGACTATTGTTAGCTTTTAGAAATTAGTATAACTTAGCACAGCAACGGGGTTATAATTTGTGGGTAAGTTTTAAATTCTCTCACAAAGTTTTCTTCTGGAAGTTATGGATCTAATTAATACGACGTGTCTTACCTCCAGTATTGACAACCTTTGAAGAAGTAGTTTCTGCCTTGAAATCTGGTGGCTGCATCTAGGTTATATGGAATACCATTCCAATTTCCTTTAATTGGTTCAACATATTGCAGCCTATTTGTTACATGGTTCCATTTCGCATATTTATTCCCTTTAAAGAAATACGTCTCATAGTTTCCGACCCAATTCACCGCAGCATCTAGTGAGCAATTTCCTCGCAAACTTTGCACGTAAAACGGAGCAAAAGTTAGCAGGAATAAAAACGCAGTAAGCATGTTTGAACGATGTTTCTTAAAACAAGATAAGAATAACTTCTTCACGTACGTCTGATCTTGGGTGCAGCACTGAGACAAGTTCAATTTATGAGTTAATTTATACCCTACAATCTTTTGTTTTTTCGTAAAAGTTCGTAATTTATAGAAATATAGAAACATTACCAATAGAAAATTATATGCTAGAAAAATTCTAAAGGTAGTGAAGTAATAGTTCTATTGAGAGAAGGTTTGTCTCGGTTGATGAGCAAGCTCTCCTTCAGAGTTAATTTAAAGTCATTACTATCAATACTTGTTTGTCCGGTTGTCTCGGTTTGTCTCGGTTGATGAACCTTCTCTCAATAGAACTATTACTTCACTACCTTTAGAATTATTCTAGCGTATAATTTTCTATTGTTAATGTTTTTATATTTCTATAATACCCCATTCACACCAATAAAACCTGTTTATTCTAAACAAGTTTTATTAAAACCTATTTTGATTTAAATCCAGTTTTAAATACACGCGTTCACACCAGTTTCATACTGAAGAAAATTTCTCGTGTTTTTTTTAAAAAAAAGAACGATCTGGTGTTCTTATAACTATGCTGCAAAATGACGAAAACAAGAAATATATAAAAATATTATTATATATTAGGCGTCGTAGAAGAACAAAAAATTCCTTTTTTTATTTGCTTAATGCATTGATGCTAGAATATGTCACAACTAACCGTTTAATATTGATGAAATCACGAAATCGGAGTTTTTGGAGGGAGGGTATGTCAAAATATTGGACAGATTGGTTGTCCAATCGATGTTAGGATGAACAAAAATGCGTTTAATTACATATGTGATCAAGTGAGGGAATATGTACGAAACCAAAATACTAATTATCCCCCATCACTTGCTCAATCTCATGATGCGAAGGGGCATTTTAGGTGGTGCAGTGCCCGTGCTATATACTTCTCAATCTTTATTATTCCTGTAGGCTGTTGTTAGCATGTGCATTCTAGTTTTGTAGCTATACTCATCTCGATCTTCGTATCCATTTGCTTTCAAAAACATAGCTATTTTGCACCATATTGCTTTCTTTCTGGTGCATGACTTAAGCCTCTCCTGAACGTTTTCTTCTGCCAATTTTGTAACTAAAATTTTTGTTTCGCTTTCGTCCCAATGGCGTGATCTTTTTTTTGTTGATAATGTTTTTCAAAGATTCAGCCATGTTTGTTTTAATAAAACACACTCAAAACTACCTAGCTATGTTGTTTTATTTAAAACTCGTTTTAATTAAACACAGTTTTACAAAACACGTTTTACTTCCGTATGAACGGGTAATATATAAAACTTAGTTATTTTAAACATGGTTAAAACTGGTTTTAAATTTGGTGTGAAAGGGGTATAAGTTACGAACTTTTACGAAAAAAAAACAAACTTGTACGTGATCATGGTGTGCGGAAGCCACCGAAAATTTATAATAATAAAATTGGATTTGTCAACATAAATCTTTTTATTCTCTGCAATCAATCAAGTAATATTTACCCTACAATCGAAGCTAACAGATTATGATGTGGCTCACCAATGAAAACAATTTTTCTTCCTTGTTTTTTTTCGTTCTCTTTTCTTCCATAAAGTTCAATAATATAGGATCAAGTGATTAAAAATAATCTTTGCAATATGGCGTTGTAACGTACTAAATACCCACTTAGCTATCATATTTAAGTATCTGTCAACCAAGTCAGCCAAAAAATTGTGAATTTCTGTCAGTATCGTTTACAGGAAAGTTTAATGCAGGGTAAGAGTTACGAGCTAAAAGGTCTTTGAGTTTCGTAACCTCAACGTGAAAAGGTTAGAAACTATAGAAAACATTTAAAACAAATGAGTATGAACAACTCCACCTTTACACTCGTCGGCAATAAAACTATTGAAATTAGAATATACTCCACTAACAGTTGGTGTGACAAAGTAATCAACGACTCGCTTATTATTGACATTTTAAAGAAAGAAAGGGCGTACTCTATTGAATCATTTCATGAAGTTGAATTGTTCATCCAAATCATCTTCTGATGAGAATCATTTTCACTGTTGTGATGTATATTCATAAGCCTAAATTTAGAAGAGTGTTGTTTGAAGTAGTGGTTGTAATGGTTGAATTTACTGATGCGGCTTAATTTAACAATCAAATTTCTGTAAGTTTTGTAATTAGAATGAAGTTGACAATTTACAGTAGGGTCTTTGGCTTTCAAATATTTGCGAAAAAAGAAATTACGTTTTGACATGGATTTTAAAATACCTGTAGTAATCCAATGTTTTAGACGATTTTTGGAGTTTTGCGTGAAAAATTTCAAATGCTCTTTCAACATTAAGGTTGTTTTGTGAATACAATTCGGTATCTCAATCAACAGCAAGAAAATCAAGAAGGAAGTTTTCACAGTTAAACTTTGACCAGTCTTAACGAATTCCTGATCCCCCTTAATGGCGCTATTAAAATTCGATCGAAATTTAATATAGGATTGAGGCAAGTGGTCAGAAATGGAGTATAATATGTTGCCAGAAAGGCTTGTATCACCAGATATAGAGGTAAAGATGTTGTCAATTAATGTTTTGGATCTCTCAGTTATTCTTGTAGGGAGTAAAATTTGTGGAACCATCAAATTTGATCCTAGGGCGTTTAGAAAAGATGACACTTGGGAATCTTGGGAGATATTTAAAAGGTTAATATTGAAGTCCCCAAGTAAGACAATCTGTTTATTCTCTCTAGTTACTGTCAGCGAGAACTTTGAAAGAAAATAAAAAATATGATTTTAAACCAGAATATTTTTGCAACTCTCGATTGACACATTTTTCTGTAGCTAACCAACGAGTTGAAATATACTTAATGACATCTTTATAGTCCTGGTCGCAAAAGTCGTAATACTCTTTCAAGATCGATTTCCTTTTTGAAGACTTATCAAACCAATAATAAACATCGACACAATGATCCTCCAGATCAAAGCCAGAAACAGATGAAAATGACTCACCTGCTTTTGACGCAGCATTGTGGAGTATATGGCATGGGCAACCAGCAATCACAATTTCGTTATTCTTTTGAAGTGCTCTGCTTCTGATAGAATTTCTCGGACCAATATTAGCATTTGTATTGTCGACACCAATACCACTAACATTGTCCCAAGAAATGTTGTTGGATGTTAACTGGTCATCAATACTATTGAACATTGCTTCGGCTGTACTAGAATCCCGACCAGTTAGTGTATTCATATCAAAAAACTTTGTTAGTATCCTATTGAAGCATGGAGGTATAAAACAGAAGGAGAACGAACTCAAAATCTGCTATTGTACTATCCGTGATGCGCTGCATTGTTTAAGTCCTCAGTGTGTAATAACATATAATTGCTATCATCTTGCATAATTTTTATAATTTTGGCGTTCTTGCGTGAAAATTTCGTTCATATCAATTCTCCAATGTGATTAAAGATCGTTAGGGTAAAGTTCTTAGCATGCATAATCTGTAGGAATTGGGAGAATTATGCAAAAACGTCACAAATATGCAACGAAAACATTGCAACTTTAGGTCTATATATCTCGTGATCCCCTCAAGCAGTTTCGCTGAGCTTCAGTTTTTGAAGAGAGAAAAATCCTAAGTTTTTGCACGTACCGCGGCACTATCGAGGCGCTTTTAAGTCAGAAGATATGTAGATTGGAACTTATACATGAATTACGCGATATCTTCAACTCTGTATAAAAACATAGATTTTCATTTGTTTCTCAAGGAAGCTTTAGGTTTAATAATCTGCTTGTCACTATGCAGCAAGTTGATCCGTTGTTATAATGGATGATATTTGGTTTTTAAATTGTCGTTAATTTTTAAAAAAGTATTCGTTTCACCGACAACCAGCCGAAAGCGCATCACGGATGACATCAAAGTGATACCGCAATGAATAGAATAGTCATTATCTGAATAATAGAAAAATAAGAGTTCGTTCTCCTTCTGTTTTATACCTCCATGATTGAAGTTAATATCAAAAATACGTATCGAAATTGGAAACATTTTTTCAACGCCAGTGTCGTTCGTCGCATCTACCATCAAACTGAATGGATTCTTTTGCATGTCCGCAACAAGCTCATGTTTTAAATGGTTGCCCACACAGTTGACATGGCGGCTGTTTTAGTTCTAGCGCAGGCAAAATTCTTCCCTACTCCATATCTTTAAATTCTTGCTTGATGTAAGGGGTCATATCATCAGACAAGCTGAAGAAGACGTTATGGTGTACTAACATCTTTGCCATCTTCACTTCGGCATTGATTGATGGATGAATGGCTGTTGGTTGCACTCTATCATACCTGATCAGGCTGTTCTCTAAAACCAGAATATAACATTTTTAAGGTTTGGTACATGTAAAGCCATTTATGAATAGTTGCTACCCTATTGACGCAAAAGCCAAATTTAGGTGTACATTTTTTACCAAGGCTACATTGTACGTTTTTGCATTGGCGTCATGAATGAATTATAATTGAATACGCCGTTTGAAAATTTTTGTAAGCAGAACAAATTACAAATAACGAAAAACAAATACATCGGTATAAAAAAGAATCAACAGCAGACTTACTTTTTAATGATGCAGCTTTTTGCTTGTGCGTAACTGATTTTGTGGTATGTCTCAATATGTCGTTAGAACCACCAGCAGCAAGAGAAAAGTTTTCGTTGCAAATTGTGCAATGAAATTTATGTTGATATCCATCAACATTAGACGAACATTTTCGTACAAAGGGATACTGCTTTTGCATCTCGTCAGAGTAACTAGTTCTGTATTTCTTTTTAGCTGAAGCCATTTTGTAAAAAAAAGCTAAAAATTGGTAACGTCGTACTTCTTAACGCAAGCTGTGATGAACTTCTCTTCACACACTGCACGTTCGTTCAGATCAAGCGCGGCAGAAGAAAAGAAGCCATTACATTGCGCATTGATTTTTTTAGAAAATTTGAAACAACACATTATTTACGTGATCCTTATAGGTTATTTTCACTTCAAGTTCATTTCTCATATAAGTAAGTAAGTAAGTAAGTAACGAGAGTTTTTAGTCCTTGGGCTTCCATCCGTAATGGTTGGTTCTTCCGCCCGCCGACCTGCAACTATTAGTTGACTTACCGCCAGAGATACGTATAGCATTGCTCTAACTTGCCCGAAGGCCAGTGTGCAGTCAGTCGATGGCTCCTAATGGGCTGATACGCTGCTTTTAAAGCGCATCGGAGTGGTGTATTGAGATACGACATGACTGGACTCGAACACGGGTCGCAGCGGTCGCACTCAAAGGTACTAACCACTACAACATCGCTGCACAAACCACGTGAATCTATAACTTTTCAAAGAACAAACAACTAAAATCAAATGCAAACTCACTTGCCGCAGTGCAATTCTCAAAGCTGATTGGCTAGAAAACGTGTGTTTTAACACACAAAGTTGAACATGTTGAACTTTTTTTTTTGACACGAGTTTCGACAGAACACCGAAAAAATACACTATGAGTCTTGACACGTGATGAAACACATGCGTCAAAACTCATAGTGTATTTCCCGCTTAACGCAGTAAACACGTTCATTCAGCATCGGAAATTTAGTTTGCGCATGCGTCGCCTAAACGGGAATTTTTAACGAAATACATAAGGGCGGCTTGGAGGGGTGTTTTTTCTTAATTTGTTTACTGACAAAAACAGGCGCAAAGAAGAAGGAAATGGGAACGAAGATGGTTTTAATTTTTTGATTTATGAAGTTCATGCATCTTTCGATCACACTGTACAAGTTTCATAACAGAAATATTGCTGTAATGTTGATTACCACGAGCTGAAAAAAAGCATGTTTACTACATGCGTAAAAATAGCACTTAGGAAAATTGAATTTAAAGAAAAACTAGCATTGGAATCTCGCTGAAACTTGGTTTATTTTACTGTGGAACCATTTCGGAATGTTTTCCTGAAAACCTCATGGAGCTGTCAGTTTTTGTTCGTCTTCAAACGTATTCAAAAGATGAGAGTTTTGACAACTGTATATTGCATATCCTTCATGGTTTCTTCGCTATGATAATAAACTAATTATCCCCTAAAGAGGGTTTTAATCGTTGCCAAACTTCAACAGGACGTAAACAAGGAAAGGAAGATTTGTTCTTCTAGTCTGGTCCTCTTGATTCGAGGTTTTAAACATTGGGCTTGTGGATTCACTGCTGTTAGATGTACATCCATACTGGCCTCTAATCGTCTGGTATTTGCTTTTGTGTGGCAATATGTTCCATATACCCTGTTAAATGTTTGATGTATTTCTGTCAGCACCTCTACTACATAAAAGTCGTGTATGTTTTATTTGCTGATAACAGTGTTATCTTCAAGTTGAAGTGAAATGTGAAAGTTCATCATTATTAAAAGGAAGGCTGAAGACTCACTTTTACATTTTACATTTTGATAATGTAGCCCAACTGAAAACATATGATTTATACAGTCACGAAGGAAGTCATGGGAAGCCCTTTCTATGTGGTGAAACAGCAAGTTATATACATAACGAAAACTGCAGAAAGTAATTGATTTTGTATACGAAAAAAAGTTCAGAAACCCAATGATGTATATATGTAACTTTTTAATACACATGATACACCTGGATAACTTGAGTGAATATGTTGTGCTTTCTGGGTAGTAGTTTAATCGGACAACAGAAGCATATGTCACATAGTGTTTTAATACAGTATATATATTTCATTTCTTAAAATTAATTTCCTACTGTCAAATTTCCTTATGAACAAGGAAATTAAATCAAAACATAACAGTCTGTAGTGATTTGGTTATCGATGTATACACGTTTTGTTTTTACAAGCATACCGCCTATAACCATATCAAGGCTCAGAATCAGCAAAAATTTAAGCATACCCAAAGCATACGCCGAGGCTCATTTATCATTAACCTGAAATTTTTTTACAAGGGTAAATTTTAAAATCGGGGCAAAATATAAAAGTCAGACACAATTATAACGAAATTGTAAACTTTTTTCAAGTACGAGGAGCAAAAGAATTTCGTAAGAAAATTTCTTTTGTCAATTTCTCATTCTTTAATGACGCATTTGTTAATTTGGTTAGAAAAATACCTGTTCTCTTGGGACTCATGTTATTTATATAAGTGTTATTTTTAAACTAGGGAAGCACCAATAAGAGAAGTGTGAATAAGCATATCGTAAGCATATTTCAGCCTCAATTTTAACCTTTTACTAAGCATATTGAGTCTGAACTCAAAATCCCATATGCTTATAAAAGAAAAAAACGTGTATTTTCACACCAAAATCTGTTTGTTTGTTTTTCATTTGAGATTTAGGAAGGTTATTCATCACACTGACAGAAATATGTGTGTATGAACATTTTTTGAATCAGAGATGTTTATTTTAAATATATACTTGAATTTAATTTTATAAATTGTCCTGTCTTTGCCCCTACCCTTTTTTGATAACAACTCATTTTTCCTTATATTTGAAATGCTGTGATTGGTTTTTGATTAGATAGTTATTTACTTTATTGTTTACTATTCAGCTGTTAGATAAGAAACATTTACGACATATATTTTTTAGCTACACCCATAGTAACTTCTAAGTCACTTTATTTTACTCCTCAGCAAGAATTGTTAAGTGAAGCCTTATCATTTGACCAAGAACATCTTCATCCATGATAAGTTCAAAATAACTTCTTTTATTTTATTAAATTCAATTACACTCTGCCCTAAGTACATTTTTATTTAAGTATCAGGGTGATAGCTGTTAAACCAGTTTTTTTTGTGGTTATAAATGTACACAATTACTGATAAAATCGAAACTTTAGGGAGATATACAGTTTTATTTCTTGTTTGAACACGTGACACATTAATGCTAAAGTCGCTAAAAAGTGACTCGAATGAAAACGCCCATAACTTTCTTAAAAAAGCTGACAGCTCAACAAAATAAGTTGTGACTGAAAGCTAAATGATATAGCTAGGCAATAAAAGTAATTTTAAAGGATTTCTGATGTTCAATTTTTTGGAATAATGGGATGAAAAAGTAGGATTTTTGCAGTTTAATAGTTGACAGTTTGGCACGACGTAAAATTTCTTTACATAAACTCCTGGTTACAAATTTTTGATTTGGGCGATCCTTGGTTATACCTCTTACCAAAGAAATTAAAGTCTACATCATACAAACATTTTGAAATGAGTTTCAGAACATTTTACTGCGTTAGGTCATGATTAATGACTCATCGAAAACGAGAAAATTTGTTGTCAACATCGAAAAAAATCCAATGCGCAATGCAATGGCTTCTTTTCTTCTACCGCACCTGATCTGAACGAACGTGTAAAAAATTACGTTAGGTTGGATTAATTCTGATTAAAATTTTAGAAGTTATGTTTGTAAAACTCTCACAGGATAATTTTTTATCATTTTTTGTATGTATATTCTAATGTGTTCTCCGATTCACGTGGTTTGTTTTAAGTTTTCTTTTCTCTGTCATTGTCTTCATATGAGCCGGCGTGTGTTATTGTTACTGTAATTATAATATTTACACCTATCTTTCATTTCATAGCAATTACTTTGATTACTTTTTAACACGTTTGACCTTTGTTTCTTAACATTTATAAAAACATCGCTATTACTAACTAGTTTATATACTTACAATTAAGATCGTAGTTTCTTTTAAAGTGGGAAGTGGAAAATGCCAATTATCAAAGACGGATTCACGTAAGTTAAGAATACTTCATATTTAATCATTCTGTGAATCTTTATAAGAACCAATAAATGAACTTACTTTTTTTTACCTCCGTTTAGAAAGTAAATCGGCGTAGAATAATATCAACACATTTTACACAGAAGAAAAAAATTAATAATATAGAAGTAGTTGTTCCTGAAATGATATGTTCGTTGCAAATAGATGAGTTTCTAAGTGACGTAATGTTTATAAACATTAGTGTTTTTTGCTCGATAATTGCTGTGAGTTTCAACATAAATGCTTAATAGATCAAGTCAATTTCCTACCAATATGCGCACGCATCTTGGTTGGCAATTAGATGCTCTCTGCACACTTGTCGGTTAAACCGGTTCTCAGGAGGCGCTTTTAAGACAAAAAAAATTATTAAAAATAATACTCATTAGCACTCGAAATCTATTTTTGTGAAGTTTATTAAATTTTTAGTTTAAACAGATCATTAACTGGTAATTAACATCAGAAACTCATCTATGGAGACAGATACTTGAAGGTCGGAAAATCAAAGTGGGCGACAAAATGAAGAGAAGAGAACGGAGAGAACTGAACTTCTATTTGATGAAAATGGTATTTAATAAAGAATAACAACTGAAAGAAGACAATCAGGAAAATGAAAGGCTTGTGTTAGTAGTTAACATCATTTATATGAAATGTGAAATGTATATAGTTTTAGCCTAGAAACTTGTATCATATTTTGTATTAAAATGTTGTCAATAAAAATTTCATTCTCTACCTTGTTCTTTGGATTTCCTCGTGTTATCATAAATTCAGCCGACTTACATTTTCATGTTTGCAGCTTTCGGAAACATGAAGTGTTTTTTTCTTTTGTTCTGAAGTCCAACGACAAAAATTTTCAGATTTACCGATTTTGCAAACTTCAGTTGACTGAAGTTGTCGACAAAATCAAATGTTCATGTTGTCAAGTTTTCCACCAAACAACAACATCTGGGCATATATTTTAGCAAGGCAAAAGGAGACGTTTTTATGTTTTCAGCAATAGAATATCCTCAAGTTGCCATGTTTTCGTTCAACGGGAAACATCACTTTTTCGGATGAAATCATTCACGGAAAACATGCACAAATCCGCCGCAAAACACCAGACAACATCTGATGTTTTCCATCACAGAAAACCGAAGTAAATATAAAAAACATGATGTTTATCTGGAGTATTCATGGGCTTATTTTCATAGGAAAACATCAAAAATCTCCCCTTTATTATTCACGAGTGTCTGCTCTTATAACCTTGATAAGGAATAAAAATGTTATCGATACAAAAATAAAATCACACAACGCCACATGAATTTTGATAATTTTTGATAATTTTGATAAGGAATAAAATTCCGAACAAATATGAAAATACTCTCCTTTACAAAATGTTGTTGAAGTCTTGGAAACATGTAAGTATGATTAAGTTTTCCAGAAAGGAGTTCAACTCGACGGATTATAGTTGGTTACCGATACAACGATAAAATCACACAACACCACATGAATTTTTCAATCTCCCCTTTATTATTCACGAGTGTCTGCTCTTATAATAAACTTGATAAGGAATAAAATTTTGATCAAATTGAAATTCCTTTTAATTTTGTCCACTAGTACATGCTGGTTTCTGAATGTGTCTCTAAAATTAACCACACCAAAATGTTATCGATATAAAGATAAAATCACACAACAAAAGTAACCTATACTATAGACCAGACTTGAACTCAAACCGGTTTGAAATTCCAGTACGTTTGTGGTGTCATGTAAACAGAAACCAAACAATTATTGTCGATATTTTAGTTTGACTTCAGTCGTCTCTCAAAGTAGAAATATGCGTTATGCAATTATGGGTTTTGATGAAGAAAACGATTATCAAGGTGAAAATGCTTGTAAGGCGAAGAGTCGTGCAGAAGGCGATAGAAAAGATCTCATCACTTGGATGTTGACAATTAAGAAATTCTTAAAATAGTATTGAAGTTTCGAATCAAAACCGCAAAAAATCTAGTCAACCAACTAATCATACCATGCGATAAGAAGTTTTAATCTTGTTTCCAGTGCCCTTCATGTCCAAAACACGTGGTTGTATTGTTTTACGATCCTGGAACTATTTGTATAGCTTTTTCTTAGCAAATTACAACTACTGCTTGCTCTAGTGGTCAAGTGACGTGTTTTCGATCAGCAGCATGTAAGAGTTTTTGATAAACTCTTCCAGCCCCCTTCATTTCAATATTACTAAACAACATTCGAATTTTAAATGTTATTATTAATTTAGGTACGTAAATGTGAGATTTATACTCGAGGATTGTACGGCTATGTTCTATCAATAAGTATAGATTAATTCATTAGAGTTACATTAATTTTCTGCACTTACCACAAATTAGCACTGCTGCACAAGTAGCAGATAAACTGAAGTCGTCATTTCTAAAACAACTACAAAAAACGATTAAAAATGGATGTAGACACAGAACGGACTATAGAATTTCAATAAAATCCATCTCTTAACCAATTCCACAATAGAATTGTTAAAATTGTCTTTTTTAATACATGGAATCTTGTATAGCATTAAATGATAAAATAGTAAACCCTATATATAATTAAATACAACAGACAAAAAATGCCTACAATTTCTGTAAATTTTTAAAGAATTTATGGGCACAAAAAGCGATAACGCTCACAGATTTGAAAGTAGATAATTACAAGGAACTGTAATTTACAATAAAATTGTTACTCGCATAGAGGATAAGTAAACAACTGTTTTAACTACTATACTTACTGTGATGCTCTAAATCTCCACTGCTCAAAATAACTCTGAATATAGAGAAACATCACCTCATATACTGATTTTATTTATCTTAAAAATAAATTGGTTGTGATAATGGAATTTTAAAGACGATTATAGAGTTAGGAACATTAAAGGGATTAAGGGCATACTGTTTTCTATAGGATTAACATTGTGCAATACATATGGAAAGCTGAGTTTAAGATTATTATTATTATTATCATTAACGAATATTTATTTCGGATGAATAAATATATATAGAAATAATAAATCCTTCCTTGTCCTGATAAATAAATTAAAATAAATAGGTTTACATATTAAATATAATTAAAGAAAAGGCAAAAATAATAGAAAAACTTAAGAGAGCCTAAAAGCTTGGCTGAAAAGCTACTTCTGTGTAGCACTTGAAGTTTCATCAGATCTTTTTTGGAACTTAATTTCAAGAGTTTCTATACTCTCTTCAGTTTTAATTAATTAAACAATAAATCAATTAATGTTAAAAAGATCCTTTCAGTTGGGAGAGGTTTGAAATTAAAGGTCTAAAATTTGTTTTGTTTAAGCAGATATTATTTTTAGCATATGTTATTGAGACCTTGCTCAAAAACCTAATCAGCTGACGTTCAAATAGTTTGGTTTCCTGTTTTTTTCAAAAGCACAATTCTTTGAAATTACTAACATTTTGGTTTGTCAGTCGAATCCTCTTATTCGATGGAATTTGGAAATCATTTTCGTATAATAATAGCTTTTTTTTCGTTCATGTGAAAAAAATTTCGCTAATGGTATTCGAACGTCAACTCAGCATGATTTTTTTTAATTTAGCTGTTTGAGTCTTTTGAATATCAGGATTCAAAAATATTTTGAATAATTGAAGTAATTATATAATAGTAAAACAAGCATAAAGAAATATAGAATTTCCTTATTTACGAATGATGTATTTGAAGCTGCAAGGGGCATTTAAAGAAAAACAACGTTTTTATTACAAACTATGTGTTGAGACATTAAGCACAATAACATACATTTCCCACTTGACCAATGAGAAAAGTTATCAACGATACCCGGCATTTATATATCAACTGTGGAGCCTAAATACTAGGTACTAAGTCTTTGTAGAACAGGTGCAAAAGTCGAATATAATGTTTGTTTTATAATAGAATGCCGAGCTCAAACTTTAGCACAGATGACGAAAAAGCGAATTCAGGAGAATTTATGGAAGAGAGTTTAGTTATTTAGGTTAGAAATAAAGAAATTGTTGTTATTACTTAAAGCTGATAGTAAGAATTACAACGAGATTACTCCATTTTTTTCAAGTCGTAGATCTAATATTTTGATGTCAACTGAGGAACTTCGATTAAAAAGAATCCTGGCTACTGATGTTGAAGTGGTTTCCGTGTTTGCTAGGTCTCCTTACCCAATAAACACAAAGACGTCTTTAAGACGTCTTTTCTCTACTCATACTGGTACGGACGTCTTTCGACCAGATAAGACGTCTTTGAGACGTCTTTTCTTGGATTTTGAACAACCAGTTAGTTTGCGTCCTAAGAGGACCTCTGACGTCTTTTTCTTGTCCTTTAAAGACGAGTTTCCACTGGTCGCTACCATACGTTTTAAAGACGTCGTTTTTGTTAATATTCTCCATTTTATAAAAAACAATTTTCTAAAAATTCGCGGGAATTTAGAATTTTTCAAACACCAATTAAAAACTTTCGGATATCAAACAAAGAATCGTTGAGGGACGAATTGTTTTATTCTGAAGGTTTTTTTGTGATTAATTCTTGCTTGTTTGAAGATAAAGACTGTTCAGTTAAGTACCTATTACTTTTAAATTTTCCCACATAATTTGTTATAGTGCTACTGATTTATGCATTTGATTTTATTTGTTTCCTAATTTTGCTAGCTAATGATCCATACTAACACAGTTTATGGTGGTGGTGGGGGACAGCATCAACATTTTAGTTTTATGTATCATGTGACGGTTTGAGGGAAAATCATTACAAGTTATAACTTCTGATAAATAGATTTAATCCAATGCCTTTTTTAAGAACGCAAAGTGGTTTTCTAGAATGAAACACTTCAACACGTAAGTGGTGGAATTATCCGCATCAAAATAAATCAGGACATGCTCTTTCGGTTGGGGTGAAGCACTCCGATTATTTTTCGACATTTTTGTATCAAAACATTGTAAATACTTTGCTTTGAAAAAGTGTTGTTTTATCACTTCAATATCAATTTCATGCGTTAGAAAATTTCTTATAAAAATTTTGCAGTGGTTACTACTTATTGGTACTGGGCTCTCCCAGCTCATGAATATAATATAAGTTTAATTTTGGCTTGACACACCATCACCAAACTTTTTAATTTTGAGGTTGAAATATTAGAAGTTACATATAACTTCTGGGGTTGAAGGTAAATGGAGACGGCAAACAAATGTCATTGTAGATGCTAATAAAAACCAGTCATGTGTTTTAGAATTCAAAACAAATTTCTTTCTAGATGCCGTTTTGAAGAACTATGCTACTTCAACAGCTTCTGACATACAAGAGTGATGGGGGTTGTGTTTAAACAATAATCAGTTCGGATGATTAATTGATTAGTAATTTATTTAATTTATTTAGCTGTAATTTATTTAATTGTTTCTGTTACATGTAAAGAATTTATGATTGATTTTAATTTATTTACTCTGAAAGAATACCCATTTCTTTTCAATATTCGTTTTCTACTTTTTTGCCCTGGTACGACTTGAAGGCCACTAAGAACGTGTTTTTATTGTGCTCCCTGAAATGTAAATTTTCTTTAAAGAAATCCTTTGGAAACGTCTTTGAAACGTCTTTACAGGACCAGTTAAGACGTCTCTAAGATGTCTCCAGGTGTCCTCAACTAGTCTCCAGGTGTAACACCGAAAGACGTCTTTTAAGGACGAGAGAAAAACGTCTTTCGAAAACGTCTGTGAGACGTCTTACTCTCATATCTAAAAGACGTCTTTCGTTGTTACACCTGGAGACTAGTTGAGGACAACTTAGAGACGTCTTAACTGGTCCTGAAAAGACGTCTTGTGTTGACTGGGTAGTTATATCACTGAATGCATTTGCGGTAACGTCTCTAAACGGTTATGTTTATCAGAAGCGTTCTTAATTACGTCTTTGGTATAAAAATGGTACCGGGAATTCAGTAGAAAACGAAATGGAAAATGTATGTTTACAATAGGAAAGTATGCTGGAAAGTAAATCGAGTGTTATTAATTTGTTTACAGGTATGAAATATAGAAAGTAAAGTGTTTAGAATTGTTTGATAATGGCTACAAAACATGATCAATATTGTTTACTAACATGATGATGTGAATTGGTATTGAAAGGTAAACCAAAGTTAAAATAGTATCTATTTAGTTAGAACACAGTTAGTATGCTGGATAAACAAAGGATAAAAGGGGTGTTTACTGTTCTGTTTTGAATTAGCCAGAGGAGCTTTGAGAGGAGGAGCATTCTGTCATTACGTTTGTGTTTTTAATTATAATTTTTAAGGTAAATATGTTTTCAAAGTTTCCTTTAGCTTGTTTTGTTTTTCTTTCGATTTCGTCATAGTGTGATTCGGCTTTTTGTATGTTTTTTGAATATTTTCGAAATGAAGCTCATGGGTTTAATTATGATGTTGAGAGGGTTAGTTATGAGAAGAATGGATTATGTATTTAAGAAGTTCATTAATTATTACTGTACAATGAAACTGTGCTACAAAAAAGAAGCATTATTGGGTGGATTTTTCTTAAGTTTATATTTTATCATGTTTATGCATTATTTTGTGTTATGGTAATCGTTTACATACTATGCCTGGGTATATTTGGCATTATGTTTTTATTTGTTAGCTTTATCTTCTGGGTAAGTTTGTGTTTTTAGTTATTGTTTTTAGGATAAATGCGTACTTGAATTTCCTTTTTGTTTTGTTCTCTTTTCTTTTTGTTTTGTTTTTTATTTCAACATTGTTATAGCATGATTAGGTTTCGGTATTACAATTGAAATATTATTCTTTTAGGCAATAATAAAAAAAGCATAAAGAAATGAAACTCATGGTTTTAATCATAATGTTGATGGTTTTGGGAAGAACAGACTATAAATAATTTCAAAAATTCATTAATGATTGCAGTCCAGTAGTAACTTTGGAACAAAAGAAAAAGTTGGAAGGTATCAATTTGTTTTGAATTAACATTTTGTAATGCCAGGGGCGGACGCAGGGTACGGCTCATACGGCTCAAGCCGTAGCAAAATTTAGTCAAGAGAATGATTACTAAAAATGATCTACTGTCGTGCTTCTTTGTCTGTTTGTCTATTCTTGACGTGGTGTCGTAATCACGCGATAACGGCGTCGTTTAAAAATCAATCAAATAGGTTTTTTATGCATTAGCGCATTATTTGTTGGCGCCCCATTTGACTCGCAAATTTTAGGTAAGCTATAACTGCAAACCCCACTGCTGTATTGTTCTTCTTTACGGCTCAAAAATCGGCTCCTTTTGATCAATGATGATAGGGGTTATAACTAACAGTTTTGAGCCGTATTGCAGCTCTTCGATACGGCTCAAAGTTACTGCTGAAGTCCCGATTTTACGGTAGTTGGACACCTATACCCCTAATCACAGCTTCATAGTACTTCTTTCGGTTTTCCGTTTGTTTTGAAAGTGCGACTGTCGTGCCAAAAGTACGCAAAACGATAATGCGTATCAGAACAAATCCTTAGGCTTTAAGTCTTTCGGTTGTCGGTAGAGTAAGCAAATACAGCTCAAAACTCACACACGTGCATCGTTATGGAAGCCGATTGTCACATATCTTTGATATACTAAGAATATCAAATGATATACTTGGTATATCACTTGATATACTAAGTATATCACTTCACACCTTTTGATATTCCTAGTATATCATTTTTTGTGGTTTTTGTGTTTCAATGAGCGCATGAATCTGGTAGGTAAAGCCTTGAAAAAGTACTTTACAGCTGAGAAATACAGAACATAGTGTGGTAGGAGACATCATGTTGGATACACAGTCATTGTATTAAAGTAAGTTTATGTTTTTCTTTATATTTTACTTTGTAAACATAAGTGTTAGTTTGTTTTTTTAATTATTATACATTAAATTCAAATTCATTTAATGACCGAAACAACAACAACAAAAAAGGTTCTGAAAGTAAATGTGAATGCGGATTCAATATTTGTTTTTTTATTTTCATTCACATGCAAGGCTTTTTATATTTGTAACTTTGACGAAAAACAAAATTTTATAAATTTTGAAGAATTTCTATGTGGAGCTTCTTTTATTTATTATTTTTTTGCCTTGCTAAACTCCTGGTTGGGATTTTACTCAGAGTCGTTGGACTTGCTTACTACACAATACCTTTTGGCGTTGATCAAAAACTACAGAGTTTGCATGTATACATTAACTTTATTTTGTGATGTTTAATTTCATTAGATATATAATGCAATTATTTTGAGATTTTTCACTGATGACGAGCATTTGAATAGCTATGTGTTGTTAGCTTTATTTGGAAAAAATTCAGAAGTGAGTTTATGAGGGTTAATGAGGAACAAGCAATGCAAATTTGCGAGGAACAACATTGGTGTTCTGTCTTGTGTTTGTTGGGACTTCCACCAGTCATACATAAGTCATGCACCCATTATGCACCCACTTTGTCAATAAAATTGAAACCAAATGCTATTAGTGTGGCTTGTTAGTGTAAGCTGGATGAATCTTATCTCACAATCCATATTTTGTTTTGTTTTGAGGGGACATCAATCTCAAGCACTTTTTGCATAATCACTATGGTCTGTTGGTTCCTGGGTTTCTTTATAAAAGAAAAGGAACCGCAGAAACATCTAAGATTCAAAGAAAACCTTCAGCTTAGAAGGAATAGTTGCCCAAGATTGAACAAATTTTTTCAACATGCCAATTGAGTTTATTTTCTTCTACAGACAAAGCTAAGGAAAGCCACGAAGAATTAGCGTTATTGTATGATGATGTTACAACCCACATTGACACGTCCTCTGTAGGTTCTCCCCAGGATATAAAATCATTTATTGACAATGTTTTTGAGTACGAAAAGACAAAACAGATGGATGGCCATTTCAGTTGAAATGGCTACATGCTTATTCTGTTGGTTTTGAAATTCCTCAACTACTCTTTGGTGGGAAATCAGCTTTAGTCAAAGAAATGTTTTCGTGTGTTGACAAGGTCATTATGTTCTGGTAGTTTTATTCCATGCATGTCATGATTGGTAATTGAATGAAACAAATGGTAGAATTCAATGGATATAAGTTTGCATCAAATTGTATAGATGTGATTTGGAATTATCTAGAAAAAGAATACTATATACTTCCATTTCCAAGTGATCTGAATCAGTATTGTAGGAATTTTGATATCTAACCAGATTTTAGAAGAAATAAAGAGAAACAAATGTTTTCCTATACTTGATGATAGAGCCTGTTATGATTCTACTAAGAAGCCTTTGTCTTAAGAGAGGATTTTGTTTTGTGGAGTGTGGTCGATTGTCTACTGAAAACATACAAGTAGAATAGGAAGAATTATTTTATGTGACAGTTCTGTTTTGGTATGTCTTGACTATATTCACTGTATATATATATTCTATGAGAACATACTATTTTATTTATGGATTTAAAAAATAGATAAATGGTGGGAGACTTCATACTAATTCTAATCCACCATATATAAGATATTTTAATTTTGAATTTGTTCACCTCTTGTCTTTTTAGCACAAACATCAACAGATCAACCTAGAAGCGCTAGAGGTGTATGTTGAAAGGTGTCAAAGGATGTCGAGAAGGGTAAGAAGTCAAGGAGGAGTGCAGGACGAAAATCAACATAGAGGGCGGAAAATTATAATGCACCATGAATTTATAGGTCAACTGCATTCTTAGTGAGATTAGTTTAGACAAAAACCATAAATATTGTTCGAATTTTCGTTATTTTTTTAAATCATACTGTTTTTTAGCCCCTTTAGATCAATTTTGTACTCCGTTTTGCTTGGCTGAAATAAATTTGCTTTTGAAAATGAGAATGCTAGTAAAGTCTTCGTGCAACGAAAGGAATGTGTAATCGTACAGTGTGTTTGGTATTTTAGACGTTTAATATAATGGTGCAGTTAATATAATACTGTAATTATTTTGTTACGTTATATGCTGTGTTAATTTCAAAAAAGCTATTGTATTCAGCTTCTATTTTTCTATCCACCGTTGGTTAAAATGTTTAATGTAGGCTCATTTTGGTGTTGGTTGGGGGTTCAAAGTAGCTAACTGGAAATGAACGTTGATCTCCTAACCGCCCCCCCCCCCCCCCCCCCCCCCATTTTCGGGATGCATTTGTCCGTAAATCGGGTTATTCCGCGAAAAATCGGGGAATCGGAATTCTTATTGGAATCCACAAGGTTGAGCCGTACCTATAAAATAATGCTGCGTCCGCCCCTGAATGCTATTCAATGTTTGGTTTTGTATGTCTGGGTAAACGGTTCTGTGTTATCTATTGCCATATTTTACTTCTCTTCTGCGTATAAATATATATTCTGAGCCATATTGCTATTTGTTTCTGTTTTGAATTTTCTGAAAGTAAGAAATGACTTAAAAAATTAATGCCTGTAAAAAAACTTTTACACAAGTTAAATTCTGCGACACAACGCAAGCTGAACATGGGTGGCCAGCGACGCTGCCTGGGCGGCTAGTCTATCTATATACTAATCACGAGTGTAAAAATGGACCGCGCAAGACACATTCACGATTAGTATAAGCAGGAGAAACCCTCACAGCGCATTTGATCGTTTCAAATGTTTTGATTGTTCGCAAGATCAAGAATCGATGGCGTTGACGTTCGTTTTCCAGCAAGTTTTCATTTGTTATTTTGAAAAAGAGGTAATGAAACATACGAGAGTAAGAAATCTCAGGACAACGAAGTTAGTAACGAAAGTATTGCACGAAGATTTATTAATGTTTTTAGGGTAAGTACGCTCTTGAACTTTATTTTTTTGTTTTGTTTTTCTTTTAATATAAATAGGGTTTCTGCATCATTACTTCTCCCTTAGGGAAGACAAAGAAAAACAATGAAATTTGAAGAAATGAATTTTAATTTATGACGTTCTGGATTGGTTCGAAGGTATTAATTTGTTTTGACACGTTTACGACTTACGGTTTTGGCTTTTCAAAATAGCAAAATAGCTTCTGTTTACCTTGGATCTTGGATTTTAATCTTTCTGTTGTTTTCATGTGCGCACAATTTATTTTTAGATCGTATCGTGAAAGGATTTAATATGAGTATGTGTTTCAGATCTTCCGAGTAAAAAGATGTTTATGATGTGCAGTGTTGATAATGAACAGGTAAAATGCTTTATCTGGAATACCTACAGAGTTTTTAATTAAAAGGGTGAGGAGTTTTTTCCATATTGACGTTACATTTTTTAATCACAGGGAACCATTGCATTGCATCTCGAATCGTGCAAAGCGCCTTTCGGAAGATATCTCGAGAACTACATTTTGATGGTCCGCGCAACATTGTGAACAGGGCTGTGATGTTTGATTGCCGACATCTCGGTAATGGTTACTGTATTTTTCACATCAGTCGGATGTACTTTCTCAACATCGTTCCGTGATTAAATTTTTTTGTGGCCATTTTCTGAGATGTTATTATTTTAAAATCAAAACACGTAAAATATTTTACACAAGATGCAATTTATTTTAGGGAGTGAAAATAGCGGATGCACAGCGCGTATTTTTTATTTTTGATGGGTTTCAGATCTTCCAAGTAAAACGATTTTTTTCAACGCACTCCAGTGATGATTGCAAACTCGGAAAATGTTTTATCTAGGTTGTGTCTGTTTAGTGGGTGTTTAAAATCAGGGGAACCATCGCATTGCCTCCTAAATTAGACTCGAAGTTATTTGAAAAAGATCTTTAAAACCTCTAAGAAAGTAACTGGTATTTTATGGTCCGCGTTATTGACGAAGTGGTGACTACAGCATTAATGCACTTTCTGTTTATCATTTTGTAAATTAATTTTTTGACACCAAAATTTTTTTAATTTTTTGAGACGTTATTTTCAGAATTAAAACCAGTAAAAAATTTTTACCACCAGGTCGAGGACCACCTGTCTTTCGTATTAATGGTCAGGTATGTCACCGTACAGGCAATCTTCATCCACCAGAAGGTGTTCCTCCATCATATGGTCAGTTGTACATTTATGATGGGATGGATGCATTCAATGAAAGAATGGCAAGACCCGAAAATCAAGGTTGCTTGCCTGAGGTTATGCAAAAATTACAGGACATCATTCTTAGAGAGAGTCCTTATGCAGCTGCATACAAGCATATGGGTGAGGTAGAGGCTGAAGAATTGCAGCATGCCCGAGAGCAAAATCGCCAACCATCTCTGGTAAATTATTTAAAACTAGTTACAGCGATTTTAATCTTTTTGTTGTTTACCTGTACGCACAATTTATTTTTACTACTGTATTATATCGTATCGTGAAAGATTTATTATGAATATTTTGATGTGTTTCAGATCTTCTGATTAAAAAGTTATTCTGTTCATAACTCCAGTGTTGAACTAAATATGCTTTAGCCGGAATACCTAGATATTTTTAAAATTAAAGGAGTGAAGAGTGTTTGTTTCTGTATTGACGTTAGATATTTTTAATCATGGGGAACCATTGCATTGCATCTTCAATTTATACAATTTATGTAAAAAGTGAAAAAAGTGGACGCACAGCGTGTATTTTTTTTAATGAATTAAAACCCGTTCAAAAACGTTCAAAACGAGATACTACATTCTAATTCATTATACTAAGCCTTTCTCTCTGTTCAGCTCACATCGATTAAAACCTGTAAAAAATTTTTACACGGGTTACTAGTATATACTAATCCGTGTTGTGCATACCACTTTTATTTTAGAGAGTGTTGTTTTTTTTAAAAAATTTACGGCCAAAATCTTCTTAATGACCACCATCATTTTTTCGTTAAACCATTGATAAATGACGATCAGTATAATAGCACGCAACGTGACGTGAGTTTCTTTCCCATATCACAGGGGATCATTGCATTGCATCCCCAATCGAAGGCGCCGTTTTTGGGGAAATATCTCGAGAATCAGTAGGGATAACTGACGTTTTATAGGGTCCGCGATACGGGTGAAAGTGTGACGCAAAATTTGGGTCTAAATTTTATTTGGTACTGCGGCTATGACATCACCAAAATCTTTGCTCGACGATATCTCTGCAACGGTTGGTCGTAGCAAAACGATCCCATACATTTTTTGATCAGTTTTTCAAGCTCTTCAATATGGGTACATTTTCCATTCACAAATCCGTGATTTAAGTTTTAGTGACGGGGTACATCACGGGAGCGCGAGATTTCTGCACATCCTTTTCGAAATTAAAGCCGTAAAAACTTTTACGCCAGTTACTAGTATCATTGTATTATCTTGAAAACATGCTAATAGTTTAGACATCTGTTCAGTATCTACCGATCCTGGAATGAGGCAGCAGCAATCTTTGGCTTTTCCGTCAAAACATTGACCAGAAAGCGAATTGAATTCGGTCTTAATGTCTCTGAAACTTGTGGTAAACGTGATTTTTTTCACTAAAATTAATCAACATTATCTTGAAAGCATTGTTGAGAGGCACTTAGCACTTTACCAAATCCTGGGGAATCATATGTAATAGAAGCTTGCAGGTCCAGAGGTGTTATAGTCCAACGAAGACAAATAAGAGATGCAATTACTGCAGTTGATCCCGTAAATTGTGCTCTACGTAGAACCATAAGCGTTACAAGGATGACATACAACGTTAAAGCACCAAATTCTCTCTGGTATGTTCTTTACTGAACTTTATTATGACTATGAAAAAGCATTTTACAATATTTTTAAATTGTTTTTGGCATATCGATGGACACAACAAGTTAATAAGGTGCAGATTCGTAATTCACGGTGGAATGGATGGCTTATTACATATCTGGAGTGCAATACAAACAATCGTGGCGCGACAGTCTTGAACTTTTCAATAGGCTATTTAGCAACGTGGACTGCCATCTCGTTTGAGAGCTCACTCTGGAACCGAAAACGTTAAAATTGCACATTTTATGTTAAGCTGCAATGGTGTTCCAAACTTTTGATATGAGAAATGGCAAACCGTTTTTGGAAAAAACTGTGTTAATAATGAGATTTGCATGAACTGGGGCATCAATATGAGGCTCATATATTTTAGCCAAGGTAGACCGCATAACTCAAACATAGCCAAGGTCTGCCAAACCCAACCGCGGGCTGACATTACCCAACCCACGACTGAATAAAACATACAGAAGATTGCAGACACAAAAAAGATGTTCCCAAAACATGAGGTGATCCGGTCGTTAGACATACATTGATGGGCTTTGACAATCAAAATTTCACAATTCCAGGAAAAACATTTTTGCGAAAAAGTCAGTTTGAAAAGTAACACGCAAGTTACGTTAGAAACATTTCATTTCTATTTACTCAAATAACATGACAATGAACATGAACTTAACAATTATGTCAGCGAAATGTATGCTACATTTTATGGTTATCTGTTATGTTTTTAAATATTCAGAACACAAACTGGAAAACGTACATACAGATGGCGATCTGAATCCAGCGTTTTAGATAGGCAAAGACAACACACTTTAATCAGAAAAATCCTCCTGGAATTATTTTTGTTAAAGATTTAACTTATCAAAACACACCACAAAATGATAACCACTTTCTAGAAGAAAATAAACTGAAACAAGCACGAGTTTTGACGTCACAAAGTTCAAAAAAAATAATTTTTAATGAGGATTTAGTGCATTTTCACTGTTATTTCTAATTTATTATTCTAGTTTCATTCTAGATTTATTTTTTCTAATGAATTTTTTAAACTTAACATGTCAAACTGTTCGGCAATATGATGTAGGTGAAGGTCTTAACGAGGTAGAAATTCGAGTTGCCATAAGATTCCGTCAACAGAAAAATAGGCATTGAAAATGTTCGCCATCCATCTTCAGTTTTATTATTAAAAGATATGTTTTAGAAAATAAGAAAATGGGGCATATACACGTAAAAAATCTTGAAAATATTTCTTTTAAGCAGGTGTTCTAATAAAATTTTTCGGCTTCAATTTTTCTTTCATGCGTTCAATTTCTCTTTCAATTTCTTGATTAGTTCTTTTTTTCGCTTATGATTTTTTGCCATTTAGCATGGCCTTCTATGCTTCGGATGTATGTCTTCCATTACTCGCTCATTTTATGGTTCACTTAATCATTCTAAAGCAGTAGACACAGCCTTTTTAATTTTGGCCAAATCTTTCATTTACAACCTTGTATTCATCTTCAAGTTCTACTTCTACGGATCAAACTGGATCAGATCAAAAATCCAATCCGATCCGCTAAGCTTGACTTCCACTTCCACTTAACGACATAGACAAGCTAGGTAAAACCATGGAATATATTTGGTTAGAGATAAAAAGAACAAATCGAATCAAAAGTTAATAAATGTAATAATAAACGACTAAATGATTAGTTCTTTTTTTCGCTTATGATTTTTTGCCATTTAGAATGGCCTTCTAGGTTGTTTAGCTCTCTGTTTGTTGCTGTTGACCCTACATTGTTAATTTGTAGAAAGAAAGGTTTGTTTTCGCATTCACCAGGTTTTCTTTGTGCTGTTTCTTTGTGCTGGTGGTGGATATTTCTTTCTACTATCCATTGTTGTTAGTGTTTCTGTGTTGAGATGTTTAATATAAGAGGCACTAATATTGTTCCTGGCTTCCAAGCTGTTTTTAGGAATGGCCAGTTTGTTTTGCAGCCTCCTGATCAACAGCAAATGCGCTCTGTTATTCAGCGTAGGCATGCTTATGAGGATGTAGCTGAAGCAAGGCGCCAACAGCTTCAGGCAAGTAACATCCTAGAAAATGAGAGACTTAGAATGAGCAATGCTCAAAGGAAAGTTGATTATCGTCAAGGTGAAGAGCCAGGTGAAAGATTAGCCAGGCGGAATGAGAATGCACAACGTATGAAGGCTAGGCGTGCTGTTCAACAGAATGCATTGCATCGCACTGCTCGACAAGATCAAATGCCTGAGCTACATTATCTTGGTGCCATGGACAAGGTCTGTCAGTTTTGTGGTGGCAAGATGTTTGGTGATGAGACAAATTTTAAATGCTGTCACAATGGTACAGTTCATTTAGATAACATTTACTATCCTCATGATCTTAAAGAACTTTTAGTAGGTGATTCTAATCAATCAAAGAACTTTCAAGAAAACATTCGAAAGTCCAATAGTTCGGTTGCTTTTGCTTCGATGGGTGCAAAATTGGTTGTTCCACAAGGTCGTGGTCCGCCAGTTTTTCGTATTAATGACCAGGTATGTCATCGAACAGGTAATTTACACCCACCACCGGAAATTCCTCCATCCTTTAGTCAATTATATATCTATGATGGTATGGATGCATTCAATGAGAGAATGGCAAGACCAGAAAATCAAGGTTGTTCTCCCGAAGTCATGCAAACTTTGCAAGACCTCATTTTAAGGGAGAGTCCATATGCAGCTGCTTACAAACACATGGGTGAGGTAGAAGCGGAGGAATTTCAACTTGCAAATGAACAAAATCGTCGCCCATTTGAGGTAAATGGAATGTATGAAAATTAATAATTAAAAATCTTTGAACTAATATTTACAGATCTTTGCTATTGTTTTCCAGGTTAGGATGCACTTGAGAAGTGGTGGTGACCAACGTCGATATAATCTACCTCAGCATGATGAAGTAGCTGCTGTTTTTGTTGGTGAAGATGGTGCACCACCATTGGCTCCGGACATCGTTGTTTAACTTAAGATAGACCATTGCAGGATTTGCCTGTGCATTCACCTTATCTCGATCTAATGGTATATCCTGTATTTTTTCCAAGAGGAGAGTTCGGTTGGAGTTCCGACCGATGAATGATCATGTTTACTCGCGCGCTGAGTTTCCGAATAATTCCTTCAGTAAAACAGGGCACCGTCAGCTTCTTTCATGCAAACTTTATAGATGTTATTGATGTTCGATATCTTTTTTTATAGTATATAAAGGCAATATAATTTGCAATATAATTTTTCATTAATCTAAGAATCAGCAACGGGGTCAGAAATTGCGATTTTCCGTCATCCATAAACGTTCGCCTAATCTCGAAATCGTCCGTCGGAAATTTCGCTTAATTACGAGATCGGTCGCGATTAGACTTCGCCGACGGAGCCTCGCATATAAGATTTTTTTATTTATTTATTTTATTTCTTTATTTAAAGTTGGTAAAAAAACAGTAGTTACATAATGTACTAATACAAACCAACATAAAAAATAAAAGATAAAAAATAATTAAGAGAAATAAATAAAAGAAACGACCATCTCAGAGGACTTTGCAAAGTTTGCACTGGCAATAAATTGGTGCACGGCAGACCTCAGTTTTGAATTCATTCAAGCCTGTTGCCTTTTTCGTTTCAGCCGACAAATGGTTCCAGGCTAATGTGGCTCGGAAAAGAAACGAATTTACACCAGCAATTCCTTTAGAAGAGGGAATTTCTAATACACTACCAGAGTGCAGATTAAACATTGTTGCTTTTCGGCAGAAAGTATCCCACATAAATTGAGGATTAATTTTATGCAAGGATTTAAATACTTCAATCACTAGAAGTTCAAGGTTTCTAGCATGAATCGACTTTTGCCCTGTTTTAGTGAGAATATCAGTATAGCTGTGTCGGAACAAGCCACTTTTTGCATATAATGCTCTTCTATGAGTGATGCTGATCAGGTTGTGTGCTTGTTTGCTACAAAACATCCATACTAATGGGCAATAGTTGAAACATGGAATGACGAAAGTATTAAATAACGTATCTATAATATCCTGGCTTACAAAAGGCCGTATTCGTAACAGAGCTTTTGTCTTCAAGGAAGCCTGATGACACATTCCCTTAATATGAGAATAAAAAGAAAGCTTATCATCTAGTGTTATACCAAGGAGTTTAACTTCCTTTGAAGGGTTAATGGTTGTAGTACCAATTTTGAAAACAATGTCTTTACTATCAACACCTAGGAATATCATCTGAAACTTTTCCGGGTTTGCGACAAGACCATTGTTGTTAAACCAGTTTAAAGCAGATGTCATGTCAGAATGCAAGCTTTCCAACACTTCATATAAAGTGGCTTTACAACTGACAAGAGTATTGTCGTCGGCAAAGTTGCAGATGTCACACTCCAGTACCGAAAACAGCAAATCATTAATAAAAACATTGAATAAAATTGGCCCTAGAACCGATCCCTGAGGAACACCCAAAAGAATGTCCAGCCATTCGCTGAAAGATGAACCTATACGAACACGCTGCTTCCTATCAGACAAGTAACTGTACAGCAACTTTAATGTATCATATCCAACACCATATGCTGCCAACTTGGCTATCAATAGATTATGACGTAGACAATCAAAGGCTTTGGACAGATCCATCAAAATTGCACCCACTTTGTCGGAGTTTGAAAGGGACTTTTGCCACTAAAACTTTCTTTCGTTCTAATCACTAAAATCTTGAATCTGGTCCACAAATTTGGCAATTTTTAGCAATCGACCATGCTAACTGCTGGGTGGAAATTGATATCGGCTGCATGATCACCTAAGCAGGATGTAGGTGTGTACCTATATTGTTTGAAACAATAATGCATAAATAATGCATAAGACCAAAGAAACTATTTTGACAATAATAAAAAGAATAAACAAACTATTTTTAGCAATAAAGAAACACGTGCTTCGTAGATTCGTAGCTAATTTCTATTGTTAGCTTCACTGACCTGAAAAACATAAACAAAAAAATGCCTAAGTATTTTTTCTTATTTTTGGCGCTTTATGCTATTAGGTATTGCTTTTTTGACGTGGCTAGCCACACACGCAGTTGCCATCGCATCTGGTTTCCAGTAGGGTCACGGCTTAGAAGAGTATGTATCATATATCAGAAGATGATGTCGTAGTAATAGAGAATATTTGGTACTACATAAATATCCATAATACAAGAAAGAATGACACTTTTGTAAAAGGTCCAAACAAAAAACGTTTTGCGAATTCGCTTCGTAGCTCGGCCAAATTCGTATTCCAACCCAGGTCGCCCGAAGTCGATATCCAGCCCCGTGCGGGTCAATTCGATTTCCAGCCAAGCGCTTCTTACATATCAGCCAGTCCAAGAATTCATTGAACAAATTGTTGACTAGATTCGAGATTTTAGTGATCACAACAAAAGAGAAGTTACCTGATGCGAGGCTCCTCGTCTAATAGCGACCGACCTCGTAGTTAAGCGAAATTTCTGACGGACGATTTTGAGATTAGGCGAACGTTTACGGATGACGGATAATAGCGATTTCTGACCCTGACGCCGCCTCATATTAATCTGTCGTGGCATCCTGTAATCGAACAACACCAATACGCGATTGCTGTACTATCTTTTAAAAGTATGCAGGACTTGACCGCTTCTTTAAACATTGGTGAATAACACAAAAGATCACACACACATTAAGAGCCAATACAGTGAACACTGGCATGATGTTCGAATGCAACGCAAAAGTCGTTAAATTCCAACAAGAAGCTGAAAGTATCTCCAATGACTTCCCAAAGTCAGCACGAATCTCCACCACGCTACTCCACGTCAAATACTAAAATGTTCTAAAACCTTTTCTCTAACCAAGGAGGAACTTTGACCTTTCTTCGGTGTGCCTATCTTAACCATGAATCTGGAAGCATATGGAATAATTGTCAGAGCTTTTATAATCAATTTTAAAAAATCGTGTATCCTACGTGAGGGGAAGATCTTTTTAGAATGAAATGAAAATTCAAAATCTCATTTAGTTGTCATATCTTCATATAAATGAATTTACATATACTCTACTAAACAAAACGTCTTTGGATTATTTAGTGCGTTATTTCGGTGACTTTCATTGGCTTCTGGGTAGAAGAAACCTTTCGAAATATTCCTTTAGAAGTGCACAAACATCCTCTCGTTTTATGTTTCCAAAACATTGTGTAAGGGACTTTCATTCTCTTGAAATGAAGCAAAGCATTACACATGGTTTTCTTTTTTGGAGCTCTAACGCATTCATAAGATGCTTCCTGGTTCTAGTAATTGACTTTTCCTTTCCATATGCAAATTGATAAGATGCAGTGACATCGACAGAAATCTTTCCCTCAGCAAGTAGTGGTACTCCGCATAAGGTGCTGTTTTTTATAAAGCCCTGAGCATCGATTTGTCCGACATAAAACAAGTACTTTTGTAACAGATCCAAATAGTTATTGCAGAATGCATTCTTTTTTCTTTCTATTGACCTTCAAAATTTAATTACTCCAATTTTCCAATTTGTCCGATGTTCCACATTTTCGTCATCTTCAAATTATCAAGTTTTGCATCGATCCTATACATATCCTATATTTCACTAAATAATTTTCCTATTCTTTAGTAATATTTATAGTACAGGGGAAATTATAGTTGAAATATGAGTAATACATTCAATATAACACTTATTTCAAAAGAACAAAGGTTGTTTAAAGGACATAATGTAGCAATTTTGGAAAAAATAATCTTTATGCAACTTTTCTATAGAATCATATGTTCAATCCCCGTTTTAAAACATACTATGGTCGTATTTTTTAGATTTTAGATTTTTTAATTTATGTGTTAATGAGAAAGCTTATCAAACTGAAACTAACGATTTGGCCATGAATGTGGTGAACAGACTACACATTACGTTGTTACAAGCGTTAATTGATTTTTAAGAAATTAATGATGTACTAGTTCTCTAGTTTCAGGTTGTCAAACAGAGGAGTCAGCCACTACTGTTCTAATTCAAAAGGTCTTAAAAGTCTGGTTGTTCACTTACTTATCATTGAATGGTCAAGCTGAGAAGAAGGGTTGAGAACAACTACAATTGAATAAAGTAGATAAACATAGTTTCTTTAAGTGAAATATCTTTACACAATTTCTTCGTATTCTTCGTCTTCCAATTCGCTTTGTGAGTATTGATATCTAAAATGAGCATGTGTACCTTTGAAATCAAAAGTTGTAGATCATACATAAAAAAAATGTAATCTTCAAAAGAAGGATTTCTGAGAGAAAACTTTGATCGATAGGAAAATAGTATCTTTTCGTTTTGCGGAGATCAGGAAGTCAAAATACGAATTTTTACAAACCTTTCTTCCTGATCGTCTCTATGTTCGAGAATTTTTGACAGGACAAGGTGAGCAGCTTCCATTTACAAAATGGCATTATACCAACTGTGATGAATTGTTCTGGTGTTTGTCCTTTTAAAGGGCTTTACACGTAAAGATTTTTGAAAAATTTTTATTTGGAGCAGGTGTTTTAATTGAAATTGCACACCAAAAATTCAAGTTTCAACGTCTCAACTCATTAATTATTCATGACCGCGTTGACTTCTTGATGTAAAAATTACATTTACAGTCTTGAAACACCAGTTAAATGGAAATTTTTTCCAGAATCTTCAAGTGTAAACCCCTTTTAAGTCGATTAGGAGAAATTGTTTCTATCAGTAATAGATTGATTTTATACTGGCGCTGGGGTGATGAAAACGTTTGGGTTATTAAAAGCTTTACTTTAGGATATCACGGTAATGCTGTACTTAGGCAAACTTACACATTTGGTCAGGCTTTCGATTTGAATAAGATGAACACATTCTACTGAACATTTTGTGGTTTTTTCTTTGCTCATATTATAACAGAAGGTGGTGCATCGTATGGGAACTTATAAATTAAAGAAATGTTTTGCTGGCATTACAAGTTGAGCAGTAAAACTTGGTTCATTAAAACCTAAAATTGCATTTTTTTCTCACTCCGCTATCTCTACTTAAACTAAATCCTAAACCCTTAAATCTAAAAACACTCACCATTGGTTGCCTCGTCCTCCATGACTTTCCCGATCACTTTTTCCATCACATCTCTTGATGCGTGGCAACTTGTACACTTAAATAGACCTGAAAAAAGTATACACATTATCGCGTCACACATAATGTGAACACAAGGCATTTAGAATTGTCCATATGGGGTATTGCCGATGCATCCTCCAATGGTCTTTGTTAAAAGTAAATAGACTTAAATTTACGTCTAATAAGTTTCGATGCTCTTACTTCTGAAGCTGCTACTTTCTGCATCAATCATTAAAAAAAGTATCGCCAAAAAGAGAAATGCCAGCAGAGTCTTCATCGTTTGATGGCCAAACTTGATTCAAACTTAGAAAAGGTTTGTAGCTTTGTATACACCTAGTAGATTTGTTGTAATACTCACCAGCTATACAATGAACTTATATGATGGTAAAATAACTATATATATATAAATATGTATATCGACTCATTGTAATGCTTAATCAAAGAGAAAACCTCATCATTAAAAAGTAACAATTGGCAATTAAAATTCAACGGAAGGTAGGCCGGGACATTAGACGGTTATTAGAGATTCAATTAAACAGAGGAAACTACGAGTACTGCAACATTTAGACAGCAATATCTAGGCGTAGTCACTTTTACTCCTTTCCTTTCCGACATCAAATCTTTAATAACTATAACCAATCAAGGAAACAGGAGAGCCGTTTCAATAATCATATGGAGTCCTAATGAACAACGGTTCAAAGATGGTTCTAAAATGGCGATACTATGCTTTTTCTTCGAACTTCTCAGAAAATTGTGATGTCATTTGTTATCTTCAATGGAAGTTTCCGGAATTTCCATTTAAACAAAAATTCACAAACGTTTATGTAGTAGTATCAACCCAGTTGAAATAGTTTACATTGTATACGAACACGATTTGTGCAAATACAGTGTCAAAATTGGTGATCATTACTCAGGTTTTCAAATAGACGGGAGAAATTAATGATAAATAAATACTTAGTCAATTGGAAACTTCCCTCTTTCTGTTCTAAAATGGTCAGGCGGTGCTACACATTTCCTTCACTCGTTTCAGCAAATTGCGTTTTTGTTTTGTGATCTTCAATGAATTTGAACTTCTGTTCAAAGGATATGTTTAAAACCACTTATAAATAAAAATTCAGATGATATGATTTTCTTCGTCGTTTCTAATATAAGAAAGATACGAAGTACATGATTAGTACATACAGTATCTTTCAAGAACTATACTTCAGTGAATTTTGTCAACTTTATAGATAATGAATTTTTTCCTATTTTTTTCGCTTACTGTTCATTTTTCTAAAAACATACATCTTCAAAAAGCTTAAAAAGGGGGCTTTATACTGATATAAAATTTATTTCTAGTAGACAAAAATTTATTGAAGCAACGTTTATAATTCTTGTTTCAATCGTTTGTTTGAAACACACTATTATTAATAACTTAAAGCGCTTGAAATAAAAGTGTTAGTCAATCTTGTGTTCCATTGTTTCACTTATTTGAATATCAGTGTACAGTGTGCGCTCGGTATAAAACACCAATAACTTTTTGAATTTTACTATTTGTTTGTACCATTATAAACAAGATATTTGAGATTATCAAAACTAATAGTGGTTATTTAAAAATGATTGAAACCAGAAAAGATATCCAATTTTGTTGGAGTATAAGCTTTTAAAACGTAGCAAATCGTATGTGAGGAGAAAAAAATTTTGATAAATTTTTAAAGAGCAAAACATTCTTTTATGGTATAAAAACTGATTAAAAAAAGCATAATAACATAAGTTGTATTGAAAGTTTCTGTGGGCACGCTGTACCTCAATAAATGGGTCAATAATTGATGACCTCGTTTTAATTGTTCAACTATTTGGATAAAATGTTGAACCATATTTATTTAACAGTTATTTTGATTTATTTACATTATCTATTATAATTACAAATTTAAGGATTATTGATAACTGTTGTTGCTATGTCTTTTCTGTATTGGTGAGAATATGTTTTGCTTAATAGGCAATTTTTGAATGAGTGGGTCATTAATTGAACAGTAACTAGAATTGGTTACTCATCCAATATATTAGAAATCCAAAATCTGCAAAAGTACTCACAAAAATCGTCTAATATTTGGTTCCATG
This sequence comes from Turritopsis dohrnii, assembly GCA_027922465.2. Taxonomy (NCBI): domain Eukaryota; kingdom Metazoa; phylum Cnidaria; class Hydrozoa; order Anthoathecata; family Oceaniidae; genus Turritopsis; species Turritopsis dohrnii. The sequence goes on from BQMF02000334.1 coordinate 448,843, forward strand.
CCTATTGTGTTACAAGTTAGATGACAAAGTTGGAAAATGAAAATGGCACGCCTGAATATGCTCACAAATTCATTTTGCTTGATATTATATATGTTGAATTTTATATTAAGGTACAGCACAGATGGCCAAGTTTGGTCAGTATCCTCATGAGGAACCGGTATCAGATCAGCCTTATTCATTGGCTAGACTCTCATTAAGAATTATGGTAACTGTGTTAATACAGGATAATCGATTTTTAGCAAAACATCCAATCAGGTCATCAAGGTATTGCAAAAACCGTTTTCAACCGAAGAATATCTTTCAAGGTTTTGCTATTTAAAATAAAACATTTTTGAAATAATTAAGACATAAAGACAGTAACGAAACTGTTCTCATGTAATCTACATACTACGAGTGACAAAAGTTATGGGACTTAAAAACTTAGAACTATAAAACCAAGATTAAGTTCCTTTAGACCAACTTTTTACTGCTTGCTACCGTAGAAGTATAAAAAACACCTAAATTCTATGATTTTATTCAAAAAAATATTTCGTCAGTTTATTGGAATTTTATCTTTATAACATTGGATGTTTCTTGTGAAATCAATTTTAAAATTCTGTTTGCCTATGACATCTTCAAGACTTTGACCCATGAAACTTTGAGAATTCAATGACTTGAAAGTTGTGTTTCTTCATTGATATTTTCAGGCGTGGTCTTTCCTTCGAAGTTTTAAATAAGTTGTGTTTATTAAGTCAATTTTAGTAATTTTCCTTGTTTCCACAACAATAACATGAAATAATTGACTAGCAAATAGTGTTTACCTAAGTAATTTGTTGCATTCTTTTATTTCATGAATGTTGTAAAACCATATATTTCCCGAATGATGTCGTTTTGAATCGGTACCCAGTGGACAACTTTGTTAAAAAATCACTGCAAACCAGTACATTTCCATAGAAATATACTCACAACTTTAATAAAAAAGCTCTTCGTCGCAGATATTTTTTTAGCGATTTTGACAATTGGTTTCAGAAGTCCTTCCTAAAAAACTGATATATAAAAGAAGAAAAGAAAAAGAAAAGTCCGTTTCAGCCTCAAATTATGTTAACATTATGTTTAGTTTGTGACTGCAGTAGACTCTCTCCTCGAACCTCGAAAGGGAAAACAAAATCTTTTGAACTGTGGAGAGTTGAAGTTATAGAGAATGACTAGTAACCCGCGTAAAAATTATAACGATTTAAAAATTCTATATTTATTCTATATTTATTTAGAATTTTTAAATCGTTGTTATTTATTATAATGAGACACGGCAAATTTATTACAATCGCCGTGTAAAAATGTTTTACAGGTTTTAATCGATGTAAGCTGAACAGAGAGAAAGGCTTAGTATAATGAATTTAAGTATGATAAAGTTCCTCATTTGTTTGGAATGTAGAATGTCTAGAATGTAGTATCCTCTGTAAAAAAGTTTTTGCGGGTTTTAATTCTGAAGGTGATGTCTCAAAAATGGTGTCGAAAAACTAAATGACAGTATAACGAACAGAAAGGGTATCAGTGCTGTAAGTACTTTACACTTTAAATATAGGAGCGCAGAACAGTCATTTTACTTGGAAGATCTTAAACCCATCAAAAATAAAAATACGCCCATGCGGCGTCGCTCGCCACCCACGTTCAGCATGCGTCCAGTTCACGAGAAATAAATTGAAGAATTGGCAATGATAAGTTTGCCCATGTTGTAGAGAGTTGAATATAACTGTAAAAATGTTTTTACCAGGTTTAGTCAATGTGAGTTGAACCGAGAGAAAGGATTAATCAATTAAATTTCCCCTGGAGACATAAAAGAATCAAACATCAAAATAATTATAAAAATTGGAACCTCGAAATTCTCGATATTCCCTCCTTTTTGATCAAAACCATGTTCTTCATACACAGAAGATAAAATGAAGAACACTTGCAAAACTATTTACCAACTATTTACCGAATGAAAATGTTTACGCTGGAGCCGCGAATTATAACCAAACATCGCAACACATAAAATGCCCTACTATTGACCGAAAACTACTTTTTGATACAGAGAAAATGCATTAAAAATTTAATTACATTTTTCCAAGGCATTTTCCTTCATTTTTCAAAAACCACTTTTTCATTTTTCACAAAAATATCCTAGCCGAAAGAACTTGAAAGTGGCTTTCCATTGATGTAAAAATTATTTTGAAATTCGGTATATTCATTTAAAAAAACAGCTTTAAATTTTCCGTTTCCACCACTATGAAACACACTGTATAATAAGAATACTTAATTTATGATACCCAACACACAGTGCTTAGATAGCAATTTCTATTGGAAGTAATCATTTTTGGTGCATTGCATAAAGAAACAATGATCAATTGACAGTCACGGAAGTTTTAACACGTAAAATTATACCTGTGAGACAGCAGATAATGACAGGATGTAACGTGCTAATTAGATGTTGTTACGTAGTAGCTTATGACTGACAGATGACGTGAATGATGTATCTCCATGTGTAAATGGGCCTGTTATAAAAGTTTTACGTTTTGTCCATCCGACACAATAACTGTTTGTTTTAATACTTTTTGACTATCATCCTTGTAGAAATCATGTTTTGGAATTTTGTAAATTCTATTCTAGTATACTTTCGAAGAACAGTTGCTTGATGTTGTATCGTAAACGTGCTGTTTTTTATACAGCCCTAAGTATCGATTTGTCCGTCCGACATAAAACAAGTGCTTTTGTAACAGACCCAAACAGTTATTGCAGAATGCATTCTTTTTTTCCATTGAACTTCAAAATTTACTTAATACAATTTTCCAATTTGTCCGATGTTCCACATTTCCGTCATTTTCAAATTGTCAAGTTTGGACTCGATTCTATACATTTCACATTTCACTAAATACATTTCCTATTGCTTAGTAATATTTATAGTGCAGGGGAAATTATATTACGTTGTTACAAGCGTGAATTGATTTTTAAGAAATTAATGATGTACTAGTTCACTAGTTTCAGGTTGTCAAACAGAGGAGTCAGCCATTACTGCTTTAATCCAAAGGTCTTAAAAGTCTGGTTGTTGACTTTTTTATCATTGAACGGTCAACCAGAGAAGAAGGGTTGAGAACAACTACATTTGAGTAGAGTAGATAAACATATTTTCTTTAAGTGAAATATCTTTACACAATTTCTTCGTATTCTTCGTTTTCCAATTCGCTTTGTGAGTATTGATATCTGAAATGAGCAAGTGTACCTTTGAAATCAAAAGTTGTAGATGATACATCAAAAAAATTTTGTAATCTTCAAATGAAGGATTTCTGAGAGAAAACTTTGATCGATAGGAAAATAGTATCTTTTCGTTTTGCGGAGATCGGGAAGAGAAAATCGGAATTTGTACAAACCTGTCTTCCTGATCGTCTCTCTGTTCGAGAATTTTTGACAGGACAAGGTGAGCAGCTTCTATTTACGAAATAGCATTATACATACTGTGATGAATTGTTCAGGTGTTTGTCATTAATGATTTAAAGGGGTTTACTCGTAAAGATTTTTGAAAAATGTTTCTTTCAAGCAGCTGTTTTAATTGCTTTAAATTAAAATTGTACAACAAAAATTCAAGTTTCAACGTCTCAACTCATTAATTATTCATGACCACGTTGACTTCTTGATGTACAATTTAAATTTAAAGCCTTAAAACACCAGCTTAAAAGAAATTTTTTTCCAGAATCTTTACGTGTAAACTCCCTTTAAATGATTTAGGAGAAATGCTCTCCACCAGCAATTGATTGACTTCATTTTGCCTCCAATACTAGCGCTGGGGTGATGAAAACGTTTGGGTCATTAAAATCTTTACTTTAGGATATCACGGTAACGGTAAACATTGGCAATCTGATACTTTTGGTCAGGTTTTCGATTTGAATGAGATGAATACATTCTACTGAACATTCTGTGGTTTTATTTGTGGTCATATCATAACAGAGTCCAGAGCATCGTATGGGAAATTAGAAATTAAAGTAATGTTTTGCTGGCATTACAAGTTGAACAGTAAAGGTTCGTTTATTAAAACCTAAAAGTACAATTTTTTCTCAATCCGCTATCTCTACTTCAAATAAATCCAAAAACCATAAGTCTAAAAATACTCACCATTGGCTTCCTCGTCCTCCAAGACTTTCCCGATCACTTTTTCCATCTGATCTCTTGAAGGGTGGCAACCTCTACACCTTTGTTGTCCTGAAAAAAACATACACATTATCGCGTCACACACTATGTGAGTACAACGTATATACAACTGTCCATATTGGGTTTTGCCGATGCATATTCAATTATAAAAATGAAAAAACTCCAACCGTCTTTGTTAAAAGTAAATAGACCTAAATTTACGTCTAATAAGTTTCGATACTCTTACTTCTGCCGCTGCTGCTTTCATCATCAATCATTAAACAAAATATCGCCAAAAAGAGAAATGTCAGCAGAGTTTTTATGGTTTGATTGTCAATCTTGATTCAAACTTAGAAAAGTTTTGTAGCTTTGTATACACCTAGCAGGTTTGTCGTAAGAACTATATATATATCTATAAAATATGTATGTCGATTCATTGTAATGTTTAATTAAAGACAAAACCAAATCATTAAAAAGTAACAATTGGCAATTAAAATTCAACGAAAGGTAGTAAGATAATAGGGATTCAATTACACAGAGGAAACTACTAATACAAGAACATTTAGTCACCAGCCTCTAGGCATACTCACTTTTACTCGTTCCGCCTCCGATATCAGTGCTTATATAACTATAACCAATAAAGGAAACAGAGGAGCCGTTACAACGTTCATATAGAGTCCTAATGAACAATGGTTCAAAGATGGTTCTAAAATGGCGATAATATGATTTTCTTCGCACGTCTAAGCAGACTGTGATGTATTTTGTTATTTTCAATGGAAGTTTCCGGAAGTTCCATTTAGAGAAAAATTCACAAAAGTGTGCATAGTAGTATTAACCCAGTTGAAACAGTTTACTCTGTATGCAAACACGATTTGCGCCAATACAGTGTCAAAATTGGTGATTATTATTCAGGTTTTCAAATAGACGGGAGAAATGAATGATAAAGGAATATATTTACTCACCTGGAAATTTCCCTCTTTCTGTTCTAAAATGGTCAGGCGGTGCTATACATTTCCTTCACTCGTTTCAGCAGATTGCGTTTCTGTTTTGTGATCTTCAATGAACTTTTCCGGAACTTCTGTTCAAACACTATGTTTAAAACAACGTATAAATAAAAATTCAGATGATATGATTTTCTTCGTCATTTCTAATATAAGAAAAATACGAAGTACATGATTAGTACATACAGTATCTTTCAAGAACTATACTTCAGGCAATTTTGGCCACATTGAAGACAATGAATGTCTTCCTAGTTTTTTTCGCTTACTGTTCATTTTTCTAAAAATATACATCTTCAAAAAGCTTAAAAAGAGGGCTTTATCCTGATATAAAATTTATTTCTAGTAGACAAAAATTTATTGAAGCAACAGTTATAATTCTTGTTTCTATCGTTTTTTTGAAACACACTATTGTTAATATCTTTACGGTTGAAATAAAAGTGTTAGTCAATCTTGTGTTCCATTGTTTCACTTATTTGAATATCAGTGTACAGTGTGCGCTCGGTATAAAACACCAATAACTTTTGGAATTTTACAATATAATACTATTATTTTGTACCATTATAAACAAGATATTTGAGATTATCAAAACTAAAAGCGCTTATTGATAACTAATAACTGTTGTTACTATGCCTTTACTGTATTGGTATATGTTTTGCTTAATAGGCATTTTGCTTAATAGGCCATTTTTGAATGAGTGGGTCATTAATTGTACATTAGCTAGAATTGGTTACTCATCCAATATATTAGCAACACCAAAATCTGCAAAGGTATGCGCAAAAAAAATTCTAAAACTTGATTCCATGCCTATTTTAGTATAAGTTAGATGACAAAGTTGGAAAATGAAAATGGCACGCCTCAGTATGCTCACAAATTCATTTTGCTTGATATTATATATGTTGAATTGTAAAAAAAAAGTAGAACACAGATGGTCAAGTTTGGTCAGTATCCTTATGGGCAACCGGTATCTGACCAGGTTTATTCATTGGCTAGACTCTCATTAAGAAGCATGGCAACTGTAAGTGACGCTAACTGTGTCAACACAGGATAATGAATTTTTAGCAAAACATTGAATCAGGTCATCAAGTTTTTCGAAGAACTATTTTCAATTATGTTGTCATGTAATCTACACACTACGAGTGATAAAAATTATGGGACTTAAAAGCTTTGAACTAAAAAATCCAGATTAAGTTCCTTTAGACCAAATTTTACTGCTTGCTACCATAGAACTATAAAAAGAACACCAAAATTTTATGATTCTTATCAAAAAAATATTTCGTCAGTTTATTGAAACTTTGTTTTTCTAAAATTGTATGTTTCTTGTGAAATCAATTTTAAAATTCTATTTGCTTATGACATCTTCAAGACTTTGACCCATGAAACTTTCAGACTTCAATGACTGGAAAGGTGTGTTTCTTTATGCATACTTACAGGCGTGGTCTTCCCTTCGAAGTTTTAACAAGTTGTGTTTATTAAGTTGATTTTAGTAATTTTCCTTTTTTCCACAGCAATAATATCAAATAATTGACTCGCAAATAGTGTTTAATAGCTATTTTAAGGCTCAAAGAGAGAAACTGCCCAAATAAAAAGATGAGTTTGGCAAAATACCTTAAGTGAAGAAATTTTGGTGCACAGTCAATTCGATTTATTTGGCCCAGGTTTGATTTTGCGCAGCCAAGATTATTTTAAATTTTACGCAATTTGGACTTCTTGGTCAAAATTTACACTGATTTTAAACAATTTTTATGTTTTTCGAAGAAAAGATTTATATATTTGGCACAGCTCACTGTAAATTTGGTGCAGTTTTATTGAACTATATATGTCTATATGAAGACAAAGAGAAAAAATTCAGTTTTAAATTTTTATATTCCTTAAATGCTGAACAGAAGATAACTTAACAAAATGATTAGAAAAAAAACTAAGCAAAGCTGCACGGACACAAACCTTTATAAACTTTAAATAAAACAACAACAAAGCAAAACAAAATATGAAGCAAAAATAAACAATGTATACTGCATTAACAGAAAAATAATAATAACAAAACATACTGTATCTGTCAAAGCTGTAAAGTAAACTAGTGATTCGAAGTTTCTTTAAGCATAAAACAACTGTAAAACCTATATATATAAAAACTCCACAGTAAAGATGAGATTCATTATTTCAATTTCAGATGGAAGGTCTGTAAATATTAAATATTTGTCTTATAAAATATTTTTGGAAATTAGAAGGGCGCTTATTAGAGAGAGGCGCTAATTGGAGAGGAGCGCTTACAAAATAAAAATTTTGAAATGGTCATCCTAGCTGTGAACGAGGCATTTCTTTTTATCATAAAAGAATACTAACAACTGTATTTTTTATGGCAACAAAATAAGATTTTGTACTTATAACTTACATTTAGACATGACAAAAATATAGTCTTCCGTTTCTGTTACAGAATTTTCACTTTTTGTTCAAAGTTCTAATTACCGTCCGGGTGCTTATTAATTTCTGAGTTAATGTTAAGTCACTCTAATAAGCACCCGGGGGCTTATTGCAGAGGGGCGCTTATAAAACTATTTTTGACTAGAGGGTGGGGGCGGGAGCTTATTAAAGAGGGACGCTCATTGGAGATGGGCGCTAATTAGAGAGAATACGGTATTTAATTTTTTGTAAATCATATCCCCATTTTCTACAACAAAATCAACATCTGTAGACTCCCATGTTCCCAAATTTTTGACTACAGAAAACCCAATAGGAAAAAGTGCAGAACACGTACATAGCTTCCCAGCAGTTGATCCAAAACGTTCAAAATTGCCTTAATGCAACAGACCCTGTGTTACTTTAGAAAACAACATATATATTTGATACTGTGTAAAAACTGTTAGAATGTGTAGCGATATTAGAAGGACAAGATAGCAAAAGTATTGTTAAAATAGTTTTAACACTCAAGGAACGTCTAGTTCTATGTAACAGTTTTCTCGTTTTGTATTCGAATTCGAAATCGTAATCGTAATCACAAGTTATGGTTTTTTCATGTAGTTGTTTGTTTTTCTCGTGGTTTTTGGATTTTTCTTGTGGTTTTTCGTAGTTTTTCATATTGTTGTTTATTTTCTCGTTTTATTACTAGACAATCAATTTTTTTACTTAAAACTGCAGCGTACTCTATAATATGCTTTGGATTTTGGCTGTGTTCTCTTGGCTTAACTGAGTTTTGGCTTAGCTTGGCTGAGTTTTGGCTTGGTTTGGCTGAGTTTTGATTCGGCTTGGCTTGGCTGAGTTTCTTTTAATGTTTTTTTTCTGATGCTTTTTAATTTCTGTCGCTTTAACTCTCTCTTTTTCAATATTTACAGTGCTGTACAATTTTTTATCTTTATTTCTAAATCTCTATACTTCCGTAATTCTATAAATCTTTATCGCCGTATTTCTGACAAAGTGTAAAAGTAATGGTGGAGAATAAGATTAGATACAATAATTACAGTTGTTTCGACTTCACTTTATAACATTCATAATTTGATTCCCACTGGTTTTCAACGATCCAAATGCCAGTACGCCGGAATTTTAAGAAAACAATGTACGTATAATTTACAGACCAAACATTTTGGGAATTTGGAAGAAAAAAGTACCACATATTCTTCATATTTAAAGTAAATGAATACGAAAGAATTTAACATATTTATATAAAAAATACATATATTTGTTATAAATGAAAATACTACTCACAAGAAAAAAAACTTTAAGTCCTTAAAATACATACTGTCAGCTCTACTTTTTGCCAAAATTTCGACTCGCCTCGCGCCACCACAGCCGTAATTAAACAGTTCTCGGCTTTGCCGTGACCTGAAAAAGAAATTTTATAGAAGAAACTAATAATTATCTTGGATTGTGATCATCCTTTTCTAACTAAAAAGAAGTTCTCAACGTTTTGTAAACAAAAGAGTCAAAAAACCTGTAAAACACAATGCAACTGCACATGTGGTTCCGTGGCTAGTGCTTCAGTTGGCTAGTGCACTCGGCTGATAACCGAAAGGTCAGTGGTTCGAGCCCACCTAGGTCATTCAACGTTTTCTGTCGAATTTCATAAATATCATAACATATTTCATTTTTCATGCCTCAACAGATTTTACAGAAATCGTTCTGCCCGTAAGGGAATCTTGTTTTGTATTAACTCCGTGCTCTTGCAAATTCACCTTTAACTGACAAAAAATATTTTAATCAGTACGAAAAACATCAATTTTCCTCTATTGTTGCTTCTATGTATATCACTTGGAGTTGCTTGAGCACTCCAAAATCTTAATTTGGAATTTGAAAAGACTACAAATTCTCCTTAAAAGTCTTTGGGATGAAGCTGAATGTAAAATACAACAGCCACGTTACATCTAAAAATAACAGCCGGGCTGAACGAAAAAACGGTTGTGAAATTAAAGATGAAAAGGTAGCTGCCGTTTTTATTGACTTAGAAAATGTCATTACCTTGGCAAAGTCTAATGTAGGAAATTTCTAATACGAAAGAAAGCTAAAAAGAAATACAAAAGGGACTTGTTCATTAAACAAGAAAGGGTATTGTGTGCTTTGACATAAGCGCAATGCTAGAAGAGGAGATAATGAGGTAATGCCAGCACCCAAACGTCAATGATGGAAAAAATTCTTAAGGATTTTCCTGTCATTAAAAAGTTATACTTTGGTTTGACTCGTGCGTCGCACAAAATCGAAAGAGTTATGTGTCCGCTCTGTCCTTCAAGAGTTTATTATTCAACATTCGGAGATGGTTATAATCGAACAGAGGTTTTGTGAACCTGGTCGTTCCAGCATTCACGAAATTGATAATATTCCTAGTCAAATTGACAGGGCTTTCTCTCCAGTTGAAATATATTTTCCACTTCCTTTCCTGATAATACAAAATGCAATCACATCGCATTAAGAACTTCGGTCAAGTCAAACACTCCAAACCATGTCTTCTATAAAAAAATTTACTGATCCTTTCAAACAGGATAAACTAACTGAGAGTAAAAAAAGCAGGAAATCTACCAAAGCATAAATCCCGTTTGCGAAAGTTATGAAAGCTGACTGATCGATTGCAAAGGCAAAAAAAGACGATCTTGAAAGTATGTATACTTATATTCCTCCTGTTGATGTTGCTTTTTATAAGACCATATTAAAGTGAAAAAAGACAACTTTGGACCATTTTATGCAATTTACATTTTTAAACCCTATATTCATAGATTGTGTGACATTTTTTGGATTTCTGCGAAAGCAAGAAATACTTTATAACCGGCTTTGGTTTTTGGATTTCTGCGTCTTTGTTTTTCTTAGTTTTTCTTCTTCATCTTACTGTCCAAACCTAGCGATTTATTTATCTCGAAATTCATTGGTTCATACAACCGCCGTCTCAATGTTCATTGGTGCATAATTCGCCACTATTACGAAAGGTTATTAAGGTTATTTCCGCCATGTGATCATCTGGGTATTTTTCGACTTTACATTTGCACGCCATTCACATAATGGTATACTATCAGCGTAACCGAAGAAACCCACTTAGATTTCCGAAAGTTGATTGACCAATGGGGAATAGATTTAAAAGAAGATTTACACTTACAAAACCGAAAGTAAATGGTATAAATTTTTAATTATCTTACAATGATTCTACTGTGTTCATTCTTTTCTAAAACAAGTTCTCAATGTTTTATAAAAACAATGTGTGAAAAAGGAAGGAATTCATTTGTTTTTTGGAAAATGTCTGGGATTCTTTTATACCTTTCTTATTACAAAAGATCGTTTGTTTCATGTGTGGGCTGTAATGCTTTTTAAGCTCTGGATACGTACAGCTCAGCTCATTTTCCTCTTCAGCTCCAGCAACAAGGTCAAGGATGTCTGTCTACTCTTTGCCTGCATCATTTGATGTTTGATGTTTCTCTAGCTATTTTAGCATATTTACTTCTATAGTTCTTGGCTGTATTATCAATGTGTCTAATTAGGAATGAGGACTTCTTATTTATGATAGGAAATGGGAAATTTATCTTGACTGTCTGTAAATTTTTACTGCTTTCAGTAATGTTTGCTAATTTTGGTAAGTTTGGATCACATATTTTCATAATCCAAGTCTTTGCTTACTTTTTGGGTTTGGGAAGTCTTTTCATAATTAGGAAGATTGGCCGTATACATTGAAAGACTTACCTATGTACGTAATCATTGTGATATCTGAAAGCGTCTTTATAAAATTGATGTTATTTTTTTGATGAAGTTTATTTGACAGTTGATGTAAGTTTTTGTGTCAGTTATGCTTTCCTATAATGCCCTTGAGTGTATGCGTAATTAAACATTTAATGTTTTTTAAGTTTCTGTATAAATCTTTATAATCTTTTCATGAAATTTAGTTCGGTTAATGCATGTTTGTAAATTAAAAAGATGGAAATGACATATTGTTAATGAAACTGAAGCGTAAATTTCTGTTTTCAGTTATGTATGTTGTTTTGGATGTATATATGGATGTATTTTGCATCATCAAAATCTATGTTTTTCCTGATTTAAGAATTCTGTTAGCAAGATTGACTAGACATATTGAATTCATCAATTCATAACATTTTATTGTTATTATTATTATTATTGTTATTATTATTATTATTATTATTATTATTATTATTATTATTATTAACATAAATCGGCTTCTATATATTACAATGGCTCTTCTGCCTAAAATTAAATAAATAGATGAAAAGTGTTAAAATTTGTTTTTAATGGCTAGTAAAAAATTAAAAACTATAAATACAATAGAATAAATAGAATACAATACAATAGAAAAGGGTCTTACAGAGTCGAGTTTTATCTTTGTAAAACCCTTTTACTTCTTTGGTAAAAACTTTGAAATTGTCGATCTTTTTCATAGGTTGTGGTAATTCATTATATATTGTGGCTTGATGTTGAAAAGTGTTTGTGTCACCTTGTTTTATGCTCGGTTCTTCTCTGATGAGCGCAGACTTCTTCGTCGTTCAATAAGTTCAATAGCTAGGTATTTAGGCCATCGTTTGTTGAGATTGTTAAGATTGAGTTTGTTGAGAGGAGATTGATGAACAAGTTTAACTGTGTTATAATCAATGTATTCTGTAATAGGTAGCCAATTTAGTTTGCCAGCATCAACTAATGTGTGTGTCTGGTGACACTGGTGTGTCTTGAAAGTTCTTTCAGGTGTAAACTCCAACGGAAAAATTACATTGTCTTACGTACTTTCGTCCATAGATTGAAACTACTGGTCAAGCTAAGTCCATCACATTTAGATTGAATTACATGCATACTCATTGTCTTATCTGAATGGATCAATGTATCTTTAATATCATTACGTACAAACAAAATAAAAAACATATAATAAAACAAGAACATTCAAATTAATTTATTTTATTAGACGAAACTTTTCGTAAGAATCTCTTTCATCTTCAGGTTAAAAATATACACTGTTAAAAAACTTTTAATACATATATACATAAGTTACAATAAAAATCCCAAAGGGCCTTGAATATGCTAAAGTAAAAACATTTCAAACATCATCCTGAATATGACAAAATGCGTCCACAATCGAATCAACCAGCGAGATTTTTTTGCTTCTGCCAAAACCCATAACTTCGAATGTTTAGATGATATCGATGTTGATAGACTTAAATTAAGAAACATAATCGACCAAACTGGTACGGCTACATATAATGCTTCAAAAATTATAGCGAAGTATCTGCAACTTCTTTCTAAGAATGAATATGTGATAGATGATTGTCTGAAATTTCCAGAAATAATCAGAAATGTTATACTGGATCATAATGAAGAGTTGGTATCTTATGACGTCGAGTCACTCTTTACCAGCATACCTGTTAATGATACAATTGATCATATATGCCACGAAATTTATACCAACAAATTTTTGGAGCCCCTGTGTAAGGAGAGTATCTTTCAAAAGTTACTCAGAAAACTCTCATCTGATTGTAAGTTTTCGGTCAATGGTAGACTTATCAAACAAATCGATGGTTGCCTTATGGGTGGGCCGATATCAGTAGTGTTCGCTGGTATTTTTATGAATAAGATGGAAAGAAACTTTGTTGTCCCTTTTAAACCAGGATTTTACAAACGATACGTTGATGATACTTGTGCCAAGCGCAAGAAGAACACACCTGACATTTTATTCGAATCACTTAACGGCTATCACCCTAATATACGACTAACTATTGAAAAAGATCCGCCAAGATTTTTGGATACTGAGATCATACATCTTAAAGACAAAGGTACATAAGAAATTAAATAAATTACCGACACATTGGACTTCAGCTGTGCCTAAGAAGTATAAACGTAACGCCATATTTGGTGATCTGCATCGAGCGTTTAAAATATCCAGTTATTTTCAAGATGAAGTTAATTTCATTAGTGCTACGTACAGAAAAGCAGGATACCCTGATCGTTTCATCGGTAGTGTAATTAAGGACTTTAATGTTGAAAGGGAAGAAGTGATTATTCCCGAGTGGTTAATGGAAGAACGGAGAAACATTTTGTTTACACTGCCATACTGTGCACGTAACGAAGAAGATGTGAAGAAGTTCATTTCCAACTTAAATAGTTGCAAGAAAGAGAGGTTTATTTTTGTTGTATTGTGGACTACAAAGAAAATTCAATCCTTGTTCCCCCTTAAGGATAAAATAAAGCATGTGGCATGCGTAGTGTATGAAGGAAAATGTTTGTGTGGAGCCAATTATATAGGCGAAACTGTTCGGAATGCAAAAACGCGATGGTCCGAACACGATAAAATTAGTACAGTCTGACTCAGCTTTACACGTTGTTGAGAGCTCCCATAAACAACTGGAAACATAAATTGTTGGAAGCCTTTTATATTAGGTCTTACAGGCCAACTCTGAACGAGCAAATCGAATCAAACAAATAAATTTGGTTCACATTGGTGTGACGTAAGGAGCGAATTTTTAATTGCTTTTAATGTTTTTACTTTTGCATATTCAAGGCCCTTTGGGATTTTTATTGTAACTTATGTATATATTTATTAAAAGTTTTTTAATGGTGTATATTTTTAACCTGAAGATGTAAGAGATTCTTACGAAAAGCTTCGTTTAATAAAATAATTTAATTTGAATGTTCTTGTTTGATTATTAAAAACTTATGGCGAATAGATACCTCAAAATAAAGAACATAATGTCATTCTGATATAGTCAAGTTTATTAGTATGAAGTTTTGCCTAGTGACAATTATGTTTTCCCAGATTTTTGGGGAGTACATGATCAGAAATTTAATAAACATATGCTGTAGAAATGATTCAATCTTTTTTAAATTTCAAGAATGCCAATTTTTTTCGAAAAAGTTTGTATTTTTTTTTCTTTTCGCTCCTACATAGTTTCTTGTTTAAAAAAGCTGTGATATAAAATGCGCATCCATGGTTACGATTCGCACCTTATGCGTATTTCTTTTCTTTGTATGTAAAGCTTCTGTTGTTTTGAGAAGGAAAAACAGACGGTGTTAAAGAATTCCAGAGAGTGGAGAAGCGAGGAATGAAGCTTTGTTGGTAAAAAGTTTTAGATGACTTTGGGATGTTGACAGTGTGATAATGGCAATTAGATGAATATCTTGTGTTTTGCTTGAAAGTTTTTAATGCAGGGATGAGAGAAGTGAGCTCAGTTGTACATGTTCCGTAAACGTATTTATAAAAGAGGCAAAGAGACGCCACAGATCTGCGATGGAAAAAAATATGTCAAGTTTACTTGCAAGTTTTCCACAAATAGCATTACAGATACCTTTCTGAATGCGATCTAAAAGATTAAGAGAGTCTGAGGGTGCACCACCTAAAATATGGCAGCAATACCCAATACAAGGCCGAATAGTAGATTTATAGAGGTAAAGAATGGCATCTATGGTGGCCTATCGTTGCCACAAGAAAAAAACAACAAAAACATATAGAAGAACTAAAAAGAGCGAAAAAAAAGTAAAGAAAATGAAAACAAAAAAATGAATAACTAAATAATAATGTAATTAAAAAACATTACGTTAAATAAAAAAATTAAAAAAAAAATTCTCGTGGCCCATCGTTGCCATTGCCATTTCTCGATTACCGGCGATTTCTTTCCAGAGAATGCACAAAATAAATAAAGATGGCGACGAAGATACGCAACGCTGCATGGAAAACTGACGATGCCTTAAAAAAGGCTATAGAATCTTATCTGAAACGAAATTATCTTAGAGCAGAAATGCTAGATTACTTGAAAAGGGACTTCAGTCGTTATTCCTGGAGTTTTCGAACCTTGGACCGAAGAATGTGGCATTTCGATCTGTATCACACTGACAAGAACATATCTGTGGAAGATGTGATAGATGTTATTAAGAAAGAGTTTAAGGGGCCTGGTGTTTTACTTGGTTACCGTGCTATGCATCAGAAAGTAAGGCAAGTGTATGATATGCGTGTACCACGAGCTGTTGTCCACGCAGCTATGTTTGAAGAAAATCCTGCAGTATTAGAAGAACGGTTACCATGTTTCAAAAAGAAAGTGAGGAAAGGCTCCTATGTATCCCTAGGACCGAACTGGGTACATTCTCTTGACGGACACGATAAGCTGATGGGGTACCAGATTAGTACCTTCCATGCTGCTGTTTACGGTAGCATTGATACTTGCAGTCGTAAAATCATGTGGCTGAAAGTATGGAGTAGCAACAGTGATCCGCTAATTATTGGCAGGTTATACCTGGAACACTTTTTTGAAACTAAAACTATCGCAAGACATATGCGTGTAGACAGAGGCTCTGAAACCATAATAATGGGTGCTATTCATGCGTATCTTCATCGGAATAACAAAAACGAAATCCTACTGAAACTATTATTTTTGGTCCATCCACTTCCAACCAGGTTAGATTAAGATTGCTTTGAAATTCACTCCTCTAATCAACTATTTGTTTATTTCACCATCATGTCCAATACTGATAGAATTTAACCTTTAAGGTTATTTTTGTAGATTGAAAGGTGGTGGAAAGACCTTCATGAAAGGCTGAAAAAACATTTCAAAGTGAAGCTTGCTTATTTAAAGGAAAATGTCTACTATGATCCTGACAATGAAATTAACAGGTATTTCTTCATAAAAACTTAAGCAGTTAAAATTAAAAGAAAAATCTCCATAAATAAATTCATTTTTAGAAACCTCTTAGCTTATATTTATATTCATTTTTGTGGAGCTTTGGAACACCCACAGGATCAGAGCCCAAGATACATTGCTTCCCAATGGTGTGCCCAATCACATACATGCCTTTCCTAAAAAGTATGATTTAGAAGATTGGGGTAAGTTGAAAAGAATTCTTGGAAACTTTTTGTATCACTGTATTGTAGTGGTGAAATAAAAACAGCGAAAAACAAATAAAAACAAGCTTCTTGGAAAGTAACTATGACATAAAATCAAAACTATGTTATGCATGACTTTTTTCAGGGTCAGCATTGACAATAAAAGAACTTGAAGACGCTGCAGAATCATCGGAAATCTTCACAGAAGATAACAGATTTGACTACATTCCAGCTGATGTAAGAAGAGATTGCGAAAGGTTGTTATCTGTAAACAAAGACTGTGATCTAATAAACGGATTTATATTTTTGAAAAATAACTGTAGCCCATAGAACATAAAAGGTTAATAAAAATGTTAATAAAACATAACATGACAGTATGTAAAATTCTTTTTTGAACCAAACAGAAAAAAGGAACTAAAACATGTGAAGTGCTTCCTAATTAAAGTCTTTACAGAGAACTTTTAAATGTCAATGTTCAATTTCATCTCTTTGCACCAATCATTGCATTTGTGTTCTAAAAAGAAATTGCTTATTGCTTGCGTAGAGCAATTTCCCATACAAAAATATATATTATTTTCCTCATCTTTTAATTGGACTGATGCAATTTCTGGGTCGAACAACATGTACTTGCATCCTTGTAGATCTACCACCATAAACTGATTTCCAGAGGAAACATATGTGTAATGAGCAAATGTTTCTGCCTTCTGGACTACCTCAGAAATTGCATTTGATATTTTTCCATCGTTGTTAACATATTTAGCAAAATCTCCATCAATGTATTTTTCTATTGTAATAAATTTACTTTCCTTGTCAACAGTATACTTCCCAAATAACAACTTTGTAAATTCGAAACTTTCACGAAAATTCCTTGGAATGTCATTTCTAAATTTTAAAGCAAAATTTCTTGCAAGGCTATGCATTTGCACTACTTTTCTTGTGTGTTCTTCCAGTGAGTTAAACATATCGCTTATTGATTCCAATACTTCACAGTCCTTGTAAGTCTTAACCACATATCTTCCAAACAATCCTGAAATGCCTGTTGCATGGAACACATCTCGAAATCCCCCACTTGCGAATGATTCTCTTTCCACAGAAAATTGATCTTGAAATGGCTCCAACCAATTTTGTGTAATAACTGAAAATTGTTCAATATGTACAGATATGATGTCTTCCTTTGGTTCAATTAACTGCCCAAATTTTAACATTTTACTAAGTGGCACAGATGCCGCACAGAAACTTGATTTAAAATTAACAGGAGTTAACTCAGAATCAGATTATCTTTTTAAACCATGTGAAATTGCTCTGGTAGTGGTAACCGTGCTACTCATTGCTTTGCAAATTTTGTTCTCTTTTCCGCTACGTCTTTCTTTCTCGTGGTGAGGAGGAGAACCATACTTTTTATCAATAAATCTAATATGCAACTGGTTGAAATTTTTGATTTGTGTGACATCTCTAAAAGATGGACCTCTCTCACCTGCTAGTATGTCACATTCCATGCCATATCCAACTTCAAAATGATCTTCGCATGCTAATTTTATGTTTCCCATGGTAAGTTCTCTGTCGAATTTCACCATGGTTAGTGGACCAATTCGACTATACTTCTGGCATTTTCCTTCTACATTTGCAGACAGTCGTTGCACGGTTAAATACTCCATGTTCAAACTTGTTGGTTTAGTTTTCTTATTAAGGCGTTTTTCTTTAACTTTATTGAGAAACTTCTTGAAATCATCTTTTTTATCAGCCGCCATGCTTTACCTTATGTTATACCCACATTGAATGATATTATAAACCATGCTTGTCACCAACATTGAAAATTTACGGCAGCAGTGTGGCAATGGCAAAGATAGGCAGCGGGATTTCTTCGGTTTTTTAAATTTTTTTATTAAAAATTTTTTTTTGTTATTTCTTTTATAATCATAGATTTTTTCTGAATGTTTTTGGTTTTTTTCTTGTGGCAACGATGGGCCACCATAGGCATCAGAGCTGAGGTATGCTCTCGCATGAAGAAAGGAGCCCACTTTCGTTGAGGCTGACTTAGCAATTGCCTCAATGTAGGAACGCCAGGAGAAGTCCTGTGAAAAAGTGATGCCGAGGAGACTGAAGGAGTTGTTTTCTTCCATGGAAACTAACGGTAAAAAGGGATCTTTTGTATGATTTACAGAAAGAAGTTTGGTGTTTGTGGAATTGAATCTGACCAGCCATTTCTCTCCCCACTCAACTATAGATTGCAGATCAAGCTCAATTTCTCCCGCCATTTCTTCCTGGCTGAACAAATCTGATTTTGGAATACAGGAATAAATGGTTGAATCATCAGCATAGATGACAAGCTTGGAAATAATGTCTTCAGGCAGATCATTAATGAAAAGAAGAAAAAGGGTTGGCCCAAGGACAGAACCTTGGGGAACTCATGCATTGATGGAATGTATTGATGATGATTGCCAATCTGAAACAACCTTAAGCCTACGATTACTAGGGAAGGAACGAATGATCTCATAAAGGGGACCTTTAACTACATATGCCGCAAACTTTTTCAAAAGTATGCCAGACTTTATCAAATGCCTTGGATATGTCAAGAGCAACAGCTCTTACCTCCCCAGATTTATCTAACGCAGTGTAGATTCTATCAGTTATCACTGTAAGGAGGTCAGCAGTTGAGCGTTGGGAGCGTATTGAGAATCTGAGAAGAGGTTATTACTAGATTCAAGGTGATTAACAAGAGCATTATTGATAAAGGCCTCAAAAATTTTACTCATACCTGGTAGGTGACTAATTGGTCTGTAATTTCGTGGATTAAAAACAGCCGTATTTGCACTTTTGTGAAGGTAAATTGCCATCATCCCTGGAAATGAACAAAAGTTGACAAACTTTCTAGCGGGATTAACTTTAGTTTTATTTTTGTTTTATCTATTTTTGATCTAAAGTACGTAACAGTTATGATTTCATAGGTGATGATGTATTGTAGAAGTCATTCAATCTTCAAACTTCAAGAATGTCACTAGTCTTTCATTTTTCATACTTCAGCTGGTTTCCCAGAAATCCTTATGCCTGTAAGGGCATCTTGTCAGGGTTAAGGTTAGCTGGTTTGTCAATTGTTTTTTGACTTTGTCCTTTGTATGTCCTCATGGGACATATTATATTTGCATGACATAGTTTTTGTGATATTTAAACCACAGAATTTGAATGCACTTTTAAGACTTTATCAGCATGTTATGTTCTTCTACGGTCGCAATTTTGAAAATACGATAAAAACAAACGATCTCCACTATTTACAGGATAATGTTACAACGGTTTTAAGCCAAAACAACAACCTCGTAACAACCTGTATATAGAATAAAACGTATTTTCTTGGCTTTTGGGGATAGCACATAATAATTTTACCGTGTTATAATGAATATAGATAAACTAGATAAGACTGTCGTTTGAAGGACATTTGATGCTTTTTTATGGAGAAAGCTTATGGAGATAAAACAAAATAATCCTGAAAAGCTTGAAAACAATTGGAACTCATTTTTTTCAAAGATGAAGATGGAACAAAATAATTCTCACCTATCGATTAGTGTGCGTTATCAATAAATAAAATGCGTTTTTCAAAGCTTCTGAGTCATTTTAAAAGCTTACAGAACCCAACATTTTCTCCGTTGCCTAACCATGGTGGGCGCCAATGTTTGAGGAGAAATTCTGTAATTTTTGTGCCCTCACTTAAAACTACACGCCGTGGTCCAACAACCAATGTTACTTCATTTTTAAAAACTTCAATTTAACAATCTTCATTGTTAAATTCCTTTCCAAACAACAAATTCTGCAAAACGAGTCTTTGTTTTGTCCACGGCCTTGTTACACATACTTCAAATGAATCTATTTAACAACTAATATCGCGGCCAATCTTACCTTACATGTTTGTAAATCAGATGAGCGGAAGACTCACAGGAAGACCGTTAACCAATCGACTTATCAAAGTCATTTAGTTTTAAGAACATGGCTGCTGTGATTTTGTTAAGAGAATCTTTGTAGTCTAAAATATTTTCCTACCTTTTGATAGCCGTCAACCTTTGTTTATGTAAGTGTTCTCAGCAAATTATTTACGAACATTGTAATGTCACGTGATGATCAAATGATGAAAAATCTTTCAATAACAAAATCTCAGGGACAAATAAATGATTTTAAAAAAATTCTAAAACCTATATTCGTTATTTTATAAGCCCTTTAAATTAAAACAAAAATTAAACTTGTGATACTTTGAGTTTTGTTCAGCTAATCTAAATTCCATAGAAAAAATTAGTCAATTAGTTGGACAAAGTTGAACATTTTCGTCTTTTTAAATCTTTAAACTAGCATGTAGCTTTAACTAAAAATGCCCCCGCGCTCAAGCTTTCCAATTTGTACACACAGCAAGCTATATATTGTAAAAAAAAAACCTTCCACCAAAACATTTTGTAATTTAGAGATTTTTGTAAAAATATTTTTGGTTGATTTATGGCCTGATAAGTGGCATACTTTAAATAAGCCAGTCTTTAATGTATGGCAAAAGATACACAATATTTCAAAAACAAATCGTGATCAAAGTGCCTGTTGAAGAAAGAGCGTGCCGAAAATCACATATTGAAGTGTATATATTTAAGTTTTACAATACAACGAATTGTTTAATGCGTAGTGTAACCTTGTGGCATAGTGTAACCGTGGCCGTGGTTTTTGTTATCTCTTAGGTCTAAGTCATGCTAATGCTAATATACCTTTTAAAAAGTGTAAATAAGGCTTAACAAGTAATATCAGAAAGTATTGCCACAAACATAGGAAATGTGTGAACTGCAACCATGGATACGTATTTTATAATCAAAATAAGATTTGTTAAAGTGCCAAAAGAAAAAAACAAACTTTTTCGAAAAAAAATTAAAGCGAAAAATGTTTTAGTAGAAATCACTTCAAGCGTTTCAAGCTTTGATTCAAAATAAAAAACAGCAAAGATTTAATAGAGCTAAAACATCATATATACAAAAATAAAATGCATGGTTGGTAAAATTTCAAAGTTCAAGCTGTGCTTCAAATTCTTTGTCCATACCTTCAGGAAAACAACACAAAAGTAATATGAAAAATGTCTAAGCAATTTTAGCAAACGAACATTCTAAATAGCAAGGTATAATACAGTAATAAATTAGGAGAAAGATACGAAAAAACATTCTGTCTCCCACTTACAGTACCATGCTTTGAAACGGGAAATATGCCAGCGTGTAACAGTAACACGAAAAGTTGGATGATGATGATGATGATGATGAGGATGAAGAACAATATCGGAGACTGACATTCGCCTATCTCGTGAAACTACTATGCCTCCTCGCTCCCTTACAATCGCTGCGGGGGCAACTACAAAGAAAAAACGAACGTTTTTGTTACCTACATGTACATTTTTATTTGTTACAAATAATTGGTCCAATAAAACTAATTGTCTAATTTAGCTTTGATTTCTACTTTAATTTTCCTTTGTGTTGTTGATGTAATCTATATTAACAACCACAATTATCTGTAAGAAACTTTTATTTCCCTTTCCCTATCTTCATATTTTTTGTTGTTTTTCCTAAAAAAGTGACACTTCACGAATATTTGAAGAAAAAATATATGCTATTATGGCACTGAGCTCTCACCTGCGCTAAGCTGTGAAAAATAAACTACGTATTCCTTTTTTTCATTATTACCTGTGGTCAAAACTCTCAAAAAGGACATGTGTTTTTGATAACAATTTTGCTAAGAGGCCTTCCTCTTTTTAAATACTGAAATAGACATCAGTGTTAGTTTTTCCTCAAAGATGTTGTTGCAGTTTGACATGAACGTAACTTCTAGCAGTTGTACTTCGACATTATCAGGATTACCTGAAAACTCGAGAATATACTTCTCAACTGTTTTTGGAATCAATGCAGTTTTTGCGTCAATTGAGAATTTCATAGTACTCTACCTGTTTACGAAAATGCTTTCTCTTCGAAATTCATCAGACATCCATTTACTCTCTATGGCAGTAGGAGACTTCATAGTTGGGATATTTCTTTCTCCTGTCAGTTCCTATGAAGCAATTGATCGCCACAACTGCTTCGTTAAAAACTCTGGTTATTTCATGGCATTGGTTTCAGTATCTGGGTTGATTTTAGTCATGGTTGCTGTTGATCGATACTTTCGCATGATCAAAGGACTTGATTATAATAGATACATTGCTTATCGGAAATACGTCCTACTTTTCGTGCCATGGGCGAGTCTATTCATTTTGTTATTGGGACGGTTTTTAGGGCAGGTAGCTTTAACATGGTTAATATTAACAATTTATGTAACAACGTCTAGTATGTTTGTTGTATGCTATTTCAAACTGAGTTCGGCCTTGAAAATATAGCAAAGAGCATTAGATAATTGCAAAATCCGTTTGAGAAACAAAAAAGCATTGAAATTGTTTTTGCTTTTAACAATAGCTTTTGTGGTGACAACGATTGGCACGTTTGTTTATAGATTGTTTGTAGCTATGACAATCCATTTTCCGGATAAAATGCAGTGGTTTACTCGACATGAACCAACGATGATGGCTGCCGGACAAGTGATGTTTCAGTCTAACGCGTCCATCAATCCTTTGCTGTGTACTTCTATAATCATAGTAAGATACGGAAACTGCTATTGAAAAAACTCTGTTGTCGTAACCACGTCAGGCCAGCTTTAATAGTTACGGTCGCTTGACACTTTTCCAAAGAGAACCAATTCATAAACAAAACTTTGAGTAAGAAATATTACAACCAAAAACTTTAAATATATAACATTATGTTTATAATACTATTATATGAAGTTAAATTATGTAACATTATGATTAGAGTGTATGTATAAATTTCCGTTAGACCATGCAGTATTCAGCAAATTTGTGTTTTTTTCCCTCACCCTTCTTCAACAATTCAAAATGACGTAACTGGGGCGCACGCAAGGTAGAGTTCATACAGCTCAAGCTGTAGTAAAATTTCGTCGAAAGAAATGTTACTAAATGATTTACATCCGATTTATATTCTCCTTTATTCTCTTCGTCGAGTTTTTACGTCGTCGTAATCACGCGACACGATACCGTCACTCAAAAATCTGCCCAATACATTTATTTATGGATTATCGCATTATTTGTTGGCGCCCCATTTGCCTCACAAATTTGACGTCCGTCACAATTTTGGGTCAAATACCGTCATACCGTCTAAAAAGGAAGACTCATACCGGTACCGGCTCTTTTATTGGGCCAATTATCCAAAAAAACTATTGAGACAGGTTCATATCCTAAGATATTTGAATCCCGTTGCTCGAAGGGTTGCAAAACCACTTAATATTCCAGTTAAAATATTAAAGAACAAAAGCCTAAAAACATAATTTTACTTCGTTATAGTGTGTTCTTGTTAAGTTGGCTAAGAAGTAATCAATATCCTAACAACAATTCATTCCAGATGTATAAGAAACACAGACAAAGAAGCTTTTCCTTAATTGCCCCCGCAGCGAGCGTAAGCGAGCGAGGAGGCATAGTAGTTTCACGAGATAGGCGAATGTCAGTTTCCGATTTTGTTCATCATCATCATCATCATCATCCTCCAACTTTCGTGTTGACGTTACACGGTGGAATACAATTATTAGCTGACTTTGCTTTTTTCCCGTTTCAAAGCATGGTACTGTAAGTGGGAGAGACAGAGTGTTTTTTCGTATCTCTTTCCTAATTTATTATTATATTATACTATGTTATTTAGGAAGATCGTATGCTAAAATTGCTTAGACATTTTTCGTGTTACTTTTGTGTTGTTTTAGTGAAGTGAACGACAAGGATTTTGAAGCACAGCTTGATATCCGAAATTTTGCCAACCATACATTTTATTTTTGTATATATTTTAACTCTAAATTTTTCTTTCAATAATTTCGTTTAATGCACTGATTTTTGGCGGATCTTTCCTTCAAAAGATTTTAATTGGATTTCTGTGTATACAAGAAAGCCATATTACAAATTGTCGTTCTTCGTGTTTTTCTTCTTTGACTGTCTTCCAAACCTAGTGTGATCATGATCAATAAAACCTATATTTTTTTTCTTGTTTTTTTTATGTAAACTTTGGCTATTTTTTGTTTTAAATCAAAGTTTGGATTTTTCGCTTTAATTTTTTTTGGAAAAGTTTTTTTTTTTTTGGCTCTTACAGAATGTTTTTAACAAATCTTATTTTAATTATAAAAATTATAAAATATGTATCCATGGTTTCAATTCACACATTTCTCTTGTTTGCAGGAAATACTTTCTAATATTACTTGTTAAGCCTTATTTACACTTTTTGAAAGGTATATTAGCATCAGTGTAAGCTAGACCTAAGAGATAACGAAAAGTAACAAAGTTTTGTGCATATTTTCATCTGTTTAAGTGTAGATTATTTGGGTTGCATATTGCAAGTTGGTTTTGAAATGCCAAAAACTGATTTTGTCGAAATATTTAAGCATATAACTTTGCCTCATATCAGGTCCCAAATCAACCCAAACAGTTTTTTTTTCGGCCAAAAACTTGTTTTCGTTTCCGCTGTTAATGTATAGCTTGCTGTCTGTATAAATTCGAATGCTTGAGCGCGGGGGCATTTTTAGCTAAAGCTACATGCTAGTTTTAAACTTGTTGTTTTTTAATTCTTTTATCAACGAGTCTTGTTAGTTTGAGAGGTTTAAGTATAAGCTTCTTACCTTTGTTCAGAGACTCCTTCGCTGAGTTTAAATCCACATCCATCATCTCAGTAGCTTTATCGATATTATCGAGAACACTTCAACAAAATTAAAATTGGTGTTTGTTACCTTTATTTTTGTTCTCCACTCCATCCAACTTCTTTGCATGAAATTCCTTGTTCGGTTGAAACGTTGGTTGTTTATCCGTCATACTGGTTTCCCCGCTAGGTCTTTCAGTTGTGAGCTAGGCGCATGCGCTAACATATAGCAAACTAGATATCGTCCAGAACAGTGAAAGAAACTGTATTATCGCTGTAATATCGCTTATCATTTTTGCCCCCGCAGCGAGTATAAGCGAGCGAGGAGGCATAGTAGTTTCACGAGATAGGCGAATATCAGGTTGCGATTTTGTTCTTCATCTTCATCCTCATCATCCTCCAACTTTCGTGTTGACGTTACACGGTGGTATACCATTATTAACTGACTTTGCTTTTTTCCTGTTTCAAAGCATGGTACTGTAAGTGGGAGACAGAATGTTTTTTGTATCTCTTTCCTAATTTATCATTATATTATACTATGTTATTCAGGAAGTTCGTATGCTAAAATTACTTTAACATTTTTTATAATTACTTTTGCGTTGTTTTAGTGAAGTGAACAACAAGGATTTTGAACAAGGATTTTGAACAATCCTCCACTACTGTGATCATAAAACTTTTTATATTTTTTTCTTGTTTTTTTATGTAAATGTTTTTTTGTTTTGAATTAAAGTTTGAAACGGAAATTTCTAATGGATTTGTCGCTTTAATTATTTTTTTTGAAAAAGTTCTTTTTTTTCTTTCTTTTGGCTCTTGCATAATAATTTCTTTAACAAATCTTATTTTGATTATAAAATACGTATCCATGTTTCAGTTCACACATTTCTTTTGTTTGTAGCAAATACTTTCCGATATTACTGTTAAGCCTTATTTACACTTTTTTAAAAGGTAAAGTAGCATCAGTGTGACTAAGGGCTAAGAGATAACAAAAAGTCACCAAGTTTTGTGCAGATTTTCATCTGTTTAAGTTTAGATCTATTCAGTTTGCATATTCCAAAGTGGTTTAGAAATACCGCAATTATCGAGTTCGTCCTGAAGTTCAATTGATGCTAATTGATGCCATGCCAACCCTTGAATGAAGGGGATTATTTTATGCCTGTTTCGATGCGTTAAAAGTTACAAGTGTTATGACTGGAGCCTCGATGCTACTTGTCTTGTGATCATAATGCGAGACAGTTCTAAAACGATTTTGAGTGAGTGTTGAGCAGCTCTCTGAGCCTTCCTAAAAAACTGTCTTTGTCAAAATGTTTAAGCATATAAGTATGCCACTTACCAGGCCCACAATAAACCAAAACATTTGTTTTCGGACAAAAATTTGTTTTTATTTCCGTTGTATAGCTTGCAATGTATAGCTTGCTGTGTGTACAAAGTGGAATGCTTGAGCGCGGGGGAATTTTTAGCTAAAGCTACATGTTAGTATTAATTTATTGTGTGGCTGGTGATCATTACAACAAGCCATGCTACTGGATGTATAAAAAGTGAAAGTTTATTAAGTTTGCAGTCTGACAATCAAAGCATGAAGATACTGTTGGCATTTTTCTTTTTTCGATGATTTGTTTAATAGTCGAGGCTAATAGTAGCAACAAAAAAGTGAGAATGTGGAAAGCAAACCTAAATCTATTTTATCGAAGGCTGATAAAAGTGTTTACGAGAATTTCAACATCAAAAACGAGATATAATTTGCTGTTGTAAATAAAATGACACCAGCAGTACACAATATGGAAATTTGCCTCATCGTGTAGAAGCCTTGTTAGCTACTTGAGACTGTGAATGACGCGATATTGTGTGTGTTTTCTTTTAGGACCATTAGGTGTTGCCTAGCGGTAAAAGATGAAATGAAAGAAGTGATCGAAAAAATCATGAGAGACAAGCGTACAAATGGTGAGTGATTTTAGTTTTAGACTGAAAGTCAAAAATTTAAGGCTAAATTTCATTCAGACGCTATCATATCTTTAACAATTCAATATTTTTACACATTAGAAACAACTTTTTGAGAAGAAAATGTTTGATTTATGTTTCAGTTAATCGGCGATTATCCATCAACCTTGATGTGTTTTCCCTAATTATGGCTGATTTACCTCATACTAACGTATTTCTACTGCGCATGCGCGATTTTTGGTTGTATTATATGGCCACCTGATAGCCTTTGAAAAGTTACCTGGTGAAGACGTTCATGTGTTTATCCTTGGTACCTACCTAGGGCATTGTCAGTGAGCCAGCAAGGCGGCGGTCCACAGCCAGTGGACAAGCCGGGCGGCGACTTTGACGTAAGGGCCTCACATAGTTGTAGACTTGAGGTACTACTATTACTGTGAGAGATCCAACGCTGGAAGCGGCAGCACATTGTTCTTTGGCAAGCTAGGCGTTATGGGATCTAAGTTTACCCTCACCCCGACCACTATGCTTGAGGACGAACTAGTACTGGCAGACCAGACATCTACACAGCTTGGATAGATGTTGCTATTTGTCCATTGTGTACACCACAAGCACTAAGTAAGCTATTTATCCTTGGTACCTACCTAGGGCATTGCCAAGTAAGCTGTTTATCCTTGGCACCTACCTAGGGTATTGTCATTCAATACAGATAAGTGGAGAACATTTCAATAGGATTAATCTAAACGAAGGAAGGGCCACCACATCAAAAAATACAAACATCAAAATGTTACAAAATTTAACAAACATGTAAACAAATAAAAAGTAAAAAGCTAAAAAAAATGAAAAATAAAAAAAATGCTACAAAACACATTGTGTGACAACTAAAATAAAAGTAAAATTAAAAATAACTAGTTTTTTTTTAATTTTTTACTTATTTTAAAAATATGAGAAAACATTCAACATCTATCAATACTGTACATGCAACAGAAAAATGTTAGTACCAACTAAACGTAAGAAGACAAAAAATATAATTTGACCAGATCTTTCAAGTTCTGAAGAAGATTCCAAGAGGCCACTGATTGGTATGTTAAAGAGTAATCTCCAAACCTAACGGTGGAAACCAGATTTCGCTCTTCGAGGACGAGAATAATCACGAGTAATATCAGCTAAATCAAAAGTGTCATACAACGGAGAAGATACATTGCCGTTCAGAAGCTTATACATGACAATGTTACAAAACTTGATAAAATCATGAAAAGAAAGAATTCTAAGTTGAGTAAAAAGGGGAAGAGAATGAGTATTAAAATCTGAAAATGTCATAATTCTAACAGACTGTTTGTGAAAAGTCATAATGCGTTTCGTTGAATTTTGAGTTAAAGCCCATACATTAGCTGAGTAAGACAAATGAGAATGAAATAATGCATAATATATTGATAAAAGAACTTCTCTCGACACAAAATATCGCATCTGTGATCACCCCAATTTAAATTCGAGTCAATGATCACACCTAGATACTTTGCAGAGTCACTAAGATAAAGTCTAGTACCATTGATTTTAATCTTGAAATCGAAAATAGGTGTTGTACGTGTTGGTGAAAATAAAAGTAGTTCAGACTTTTTTGAATTTAGTGAAATCTTATTGGCGTTCAACCAGTTAACTAAACATTTCAAGTCAATATTCATTCTCTTTGCAAGAGATTTTAATGAGCTTTGCCGATCTAAATGCATAGTGTCATCAGCAAATAAATTTACCACAGAAAAAGGGATAGCATGGTGTAGGTCGTTAACATAGATTAAAAATAAAAGTGGGCCTAACACTGATCCTTGGGGTACACCGTGCAAAATTATCTTAATGGACGATTTCGATCCAGAAACAGATACAAATTGCGATCTATTTGATAAAAAAGACTTTAACCAATTAAGAGCTACTCCTCGAATACCATAGTAATATAGCTTTGAAAATACAATATTATGATCTATCAGAACAGAGCAAGCATACTCACCAGAATCGAGAGCTTTTCTTATTTTCTCTGTGCAATTAATCAAGGCAGACGATGTTGAGTGTTTAGATTTAAATCCAAACTGTAGAGGATAAAGACAATCGCTTTTTTTCAAAAAATTGAATAAGCCTCTTTTGCATGAGTTCCTGATAAACTTTATCAATATTAGATAGTATTAGATAGTAGATATTAGATATTAGATATGTGTTTTGCCTAATTATGCCTAATTTTTTGTGTACTAACACGTTGTGAATACGCATGCGTAAATTCCAGGCTTACTACCCAGCCACTTGATAGCATTGCAAACATTACTTGGGGAAGACCATGTGTTTTTCCTAATTACGGCTCATTCCGCTCATATTAGCGTCTTTTTTACTGCGCATGCGTGATTTTGGTTTTAATTATGCAACCACCTGATAGCCCTTGAAAAGTTACCTGGTGAAGACCTTCACGTGTTTGGTCTAATTATGGCTTATTCCAAACTTAAAGGTGTTTACTACATTTGTCGTAGGTTTACTACATTTGACGGAGTTACTGCATTTGTCGTATATTTTTATTACATTTAGTGTTACTACATTTGACGGAGATTTTTACTACATTTAACGGAGTTACCACATTTGACGGAGTTACCACATTTGACGGTGTAACAACATCAACATAAGTGAATATGATACCATGATACCATTATGAATATGATACCATGATACCATTGCAATGTAAAATTGACGAGCAAAATGTTTGCAGTTAGGAAACTTTAATGTTGGTAGTCATCTTTACTTGTAGTCGACTTTTCGCAGCGTGGTGTTGGCTTTCCTTCTGGTCTTCGGGAAAGTTATATTAATTCTATATGCATCTCTGTCGCTCAACCAGAGTCAACGAGAACCAACCCTTACAGGTTAAATTCCAAGGACTGAATGCTCAAAATTTGTTACTTACTGACTTATTTACAGTTGCTTACTCGTGTAAGGTGGTTTCAATTACAGAAACGGCACTAAAGAAACGCTTTTGACATGAACTCCATATAGGTTGAAAAAGCTAACCCGCTAACCACAAATTGTTGTCATTTTCAGTATATATGAAAAGAAAACAATAAAACTGAGTTAAACATACTGGAATATCCTTCTGTGCAGCAGTCAGAACAAGTGGGACATCCTTGTTTGCAACAATTGAATATTTTGAAGCTGTTATGCGTCGAAAGAACTGCCAGAAAATTTTAGCGTTAAAATTTGCGTTAGAAAAAAATCAACTTTTTTTCTAGTGAATCAAAAACGTTGAAACTTCACTCTAAGATACAGGTCGGAGAGTGCTATGTGATCATATCATATCATAAGATTTGCAAGCGATGCAACTGTTAGTAAGGCCACTATGTAAAAAATTTATTAGAAAACAATGAAAAACGTGTGAACATTGTAAAAATTGGTTAAAAACATTCAGAGATATTACAAAAGGCACTGCTGGCTCCACAATTTCTTTGAAGACGATTTCCAAGTAGATTTTTTCATAGTTCTTCAGAAATGTTTCTACGGCCGCTTGCTGTGACGGTGACACGAACTTCGCTTGTATGAGTGCCGCACACTGCCTGCAGAAAAAACGATTGATCGTTTTGGTAACCAATCTTTTTCTGTATTGTTTTCCGTTTGACTTTTTCTTTCGGTGTTCCGTTAGGTAAGGCACATTCCACGGTTCTGGAAAGCACATCTCCACCACGATAAGTAAGTAAGTAAGTAAGTAAGTAAGTAAGTAACGGGAGTTTTTAGTCCTTGGGCTTCCATCCGTAATGGTTGGTTCTTCCGACCGCCGACTTGCAACTATTAGTTGACTTACCGTTAGAGATACGTATACCATTGCTCTAACTTGCCTGAAGGCCAGTGTGCAGTCAGTTGATGGCTCTTAATGGGCTGATACGCTGTTTTAAAGCGCATCGGAGTGGTGTATTGAGATACGGCATGACTGGACTCGAATACGGGTCGCAGGTACTAACCACTAACCACTACACCATCGCTGATAATTTTTCATCGAATCTAACATTCGCGGCTATTCAACAGAGCATTTTCGAAAGATAATATTTGAAAGAATATTTTTCAAACAAAACATTCTATTATTATGATCTTTTTCCCCTAGCTGTTTTATTAACGGGCGAGAAAAATGTAGAAAATTCAAACTTGTAATAACTCTGGATTATGGAGAAAGACGAGAAAGAAAGTCAACTAGTTTGAGAACCTCTCCAAGTAGGTAGAAAAGCCAAATATCCCGATGAACAAGATGAGGATTTAAAAGGGTTACTCATTGACAAGTAGAAGGCCCTTTTGCAACTTCAGATAAATAAAGAAGTAACCTAAACTATTGGTGTCCCAATCCAACATGGAAAAAAAAGAAGGACTAAAAATATTTGAGTCTTTTCAATGAAGGAAAAAAGAAAAAAATGGTGCATGATGTTTGGGGAAATAAACGAGGATGATGAAGAATGTGATGGCTAAGTGAAAGTTGATACTCTTTCAAAGCCGGTTCTCAAAGATCTAATGGGAACTGTGACTGTCCTAGAAGAATGCAGTATGTTTTTTCACGCGCTCTTTAAAAGAACCCAATTGTGTTGTATGCATTGGAAAAAAGCAGTCTTTAGAAGGCATTTTCCACATGATTTAGGATGTATGCACTATATGACATTATAGTCACAAGAACAGGAATAGTTTGGAAACAATGCCGATTTCGGCTGTCTGATGAAAATAAGTCAAATTCCGTGAAAAACTGGAAGTCGTGCTTTTTGTAATGCATAGAATCTTTCAATCAGGCTGGAAACTTCATATTTTTATATATTTCCCCGTAGGACGATATATATGTTAAATCGGCATTTTCCTGTCCTTCTTCTCCTTCTCCTTTTTCTCCGTTCACTTTTAGAGTCGCGGTTCAGTATTGAACTTTTGCCTAGTCAAAGTAGATAAGAACAGAGGCTAGTCTACAGCACGCAATTTTTTTCAGTCAGTGCCGATGAGCAGTGGAAGATTTTTGCTTTTTTTCTGCTAGCTTTTAAAATGATTCAATAGATGAAACGTTAAATGATGGAAATGGATCGTTTTAGTTCATTGTTGTTTTAAAAAGCTTTGTAGAAAAACGTGTAGAAACCAGAAAAAAATTGATATATATCAATGATGCTTTGTTTTTGTTTTGATGACAATATTATGATGATTGGTAATTAATTTGCTTGGATCAGCAAAACATTGAAGCTGTGGTTTCAGTGCAAAGGTAAAATTTCATTATCAATAGCCACGCTGACGATTTATTTTCATTTTACATCCTGATATAATGTAGCCAACAACTGAACTGAAAGCACGATGTACCAGGGCCATAATAAAGGAAATCCTTTTCACGTGGAGAACAACCAGTTCAACCAGTTTGTTAATTCAAAAAGTACATACAAAAAAAAAGCAAGTAAAAACGTGATGTCGTATATGCAATAAGAAGTTCAGAAAACCAATTACGTATAACGTTTTAAAACACAGGATTGAGACACATGATAACTTGACAGAGTCTGGCCGAGTGTGCTTCCCTGGATAGTCATTTAATCCAACAACAGAAACATAGTTTACTATGGATGAATTCCATGGTCACGTATACTCTTTTGATACTGTATATCATATATTTGTTCTTTTGCAAAATTTAATATACTGCATCAATTTTCCTGTATGAACAACGAACGTAAATCAAAACACAATACAAATGACAGTCTGTAGATTAAATCTAGCCGGAACACGAACTTCTACTTTCAGCTATGTAGTGATTTGGTTTTGGATATGTATTTTCACTACCAAAGTTTGTTTTTTTCCATTTGGGATTTATATATGAAGGTCATTTTTATCACAAAATAAACAATGAGTGTGAACATATTTTTTTGAACAGACATGTTTATTCTGAATACTTGAATTTAGTTTTATAAATTGTCACTTGAAGCCCATCTGTTTTTTGAAAATAACTATTCTGTCCTAATTTGAAATGTTACACGTAATATTTGTTAGTAGAGATTTTGATTGCTTTTGATAATTATTTGCTTATATCTGTTTACCCGAAAGTATACTGTTGTATCAAAATTAGGTTTAATTTTCTTTTCTTCTTTTGTACAGAAAACCTCAGGGGCGGACGCAGAAATATTTTGTAGGTACAGCTCAACTTTTCTCGGATTCCAATAAGTATTCCGATTCCCGATTTTTATTCGGGACAACCCGATTTCCGGAAAAATGCCGTCCGAAAATGTGAGATCATTTTAACAGACGAGTTCCGTCGCAGTTAGTCACGGTGAACACCCCAGACACCAAAATTACCTTTCACTAAGCATTGCAACCGCAGACCCATAAGGATAGAAGCCAAAATTTAAAACTTTATTCGATATTAGCACAACAAAAGTAAATACAACATAATATAAAATCAACGTCTTTTATGTACACAGTCATAAAACTAGTATTCTATATCCAATAAAACACTATCCTTCTGCTCTACGAAAAATCTCCTAGCATGCTCACTTTCAAGAAAGTTCCAGTTCCAGACTTCATTAAATTAATTTGCTGTTTGTTGCTGCAGCAGTAGGTGCTGATACTGTTAATGTTTCTAAAAAGACAGACAATGAACAATTCAAAATTAAGATATGTTACATTATAGTAAACTAGTATGATATATAGTAACCATTAACCATTCAATTAATTGAATTTTCAATCTCTAAATAAAATGCAGATCATGAAATCTTACTTAAATTCCATGGTTAAATTAACAGGGTACACCATGTGAAGGTAAGATATTGGATTTTGGAATCCCAAAAGGAGAAATAATGCAACTGCAAGTAAATGCAAATCAATCATATCATTTTTGGATATAAAACAAAATCATATGACAAAGTCTAATCAATATTCAAACTAGCAATCAGAAATATTTCCATCTATTGTTGTACATTATACAGTCCATACATACTAAAGCAAAACTGTAAACACAAGAAAATATTTCCTATCTCAAGCTATAATGGAGATGACTATAAACAGGACAGCTGAAGCCATGCGACATGTTCAGTGTTTATCAAAACTTATTAACTTTCCTACCAAAAAGCACACAATACAAACAGTTTATAACATTTATGCAGTTTCTCTTTTTCTTATCACTTGATCTTTTGGGTATTTGTTGCCAATTTCCATTTCTTTTTATCTTAACTGTTTTATGTCTTTTTATTGTATTATTGAGCTGTATAAGTAAGATTTCAATCTGAATATTTTTTAACCTGAAGATGCAGCGTAAGCTATAAAAACAGAATATAAGCACTATCTGTACTTTGAGAATAACACGACAAAGAATACGCATCTAGCCTTTTCAACAGAAATGACCGTCCATATGTTTTAGGAAAAACACAGGATTTCTATAAAGAAGCAGACTTTTACAAAGAAAACCAAGAACCAATGGAACATAGCAAGTAAGGGGAAAACAAAAACAAAACATGGATTGTGAGATTGGAGGCTACATTAACCGATCAAGCGTTGATTTAATTTTGCACTGATTTAAATAATGAATATTGTGAATGGATAGGGGAAGACTAATGATTGATGAAAGTCCCAACAAACATAAGAAATAACACAAAATTGTTTTCCTTAGAATTTCAGTTTGCTTCCACGTTAACTAAAATAAACCTATCAGTTACATCTGAAACATCAGAGGATACACAGAAATGCAACAAGGAAATGATTCCTTTAAATATTTATCCTTAATCTTTAACAAATGCTTTTAACAACAGAGAGGGTGATCACTTTAAAATTTAAAGTTGAGCTGTGAAGTATTAATGATGTAAGACCCCCTAACAAACTCACTGACGAATTATTTCCAAATAAAGCTAGCAAAACATATAGCTATACAAACAGTCATCACACCAAAATATCTCAAGATAAATGTAACAATTTTTAAAAATCAAAGTTACCGTAATGTAGTAGGAAACTCTGTAGCTTTTTTTACCACGACCAGTGTACCATGTTTAAAATACATAACAAGTTTTTAAAGTAATCAAGACAACATCAATAACTTGGAGTAAAATTCTAAAGTTCAGAGTTTAGCAAGGCAAAAGATAATAAAAAAAAATCATGAAATTATATTCTTTTTCCACAAATTTACAAATATATCTATAGTAGAGATATTGTGTGAACAAATTATATTGAATCTAAACTCGCATTAATCTTTGTTTATTTGTTCTGCATTTTAAATTAAACAAATTAATAATTAAAACAAAACAAACAAAACTGAAGATTTATAAAATACAAAGTTTTAATAAAAGGCGAAAACAAAAACTTACTTTGCATCCATCACGATGTTTTCTTTCATCTTCTGCGAGGTATTTCTCAGCTCTAAAGTCCCTTCTCGTTTGGAGAAATAAAAACGTCTTGGAGAACAATGATTCTCTGACGTGATAAAAATCAAGAAAGAGGTTCCACGAACGTGTATGTTATAATATCAAATGATATACTTGGTATATCAAAAGGTGCGAAGTAAGTGATGTACTAAGTATATCAAGTGATATACCAAGTATATCATTTGATATTCTTTCTTAGTATATCAAAAGTATGTGACAATCGGCTTCCATACCTTTGAGCTGTATTTGAGCTGTATTTGACCACTCTACCGACGACCGAAAGACCTAAAGGCTTACACTTTGGGCTAAAACCTATTATCGTTCTACGTACTTTAGGCACAAGAGCTGTACTGTTCAAACAGACGGAAGAACGAAAGAATTACTGCTAAGCTACGATTAGGGCTATGGGTGTCGAACTACCGTAGAATCGGGACTTGAGCTGTATCGATACAGCTCAAAACTGTTAGTTATAACTCGTATCATCATAGATCAAAAGGGGCCGAGTTTTGAGCTGTAAGGCAGAACAATCAAGCTGTGGGGTTTGCAGTTATGGCTTACCTAAAATTTGTGAGTCAAATGGGGCGCCAACAAATAATGCGCTAATCCATAAATAAATGTATTAGACTGATTTTTGAGTGACGGCATCGCGTCGCGTGATATTATGATGACGACGTGACAAATCGACGAAG
This sequence comes from Turritopsis dohrnii, assembly GCA_027922465.2. Classification (NCBI taxonomy): domain Eukaryota; kingdom Metazoa; phylum Cnidaria; class Hydrozoa; order Anthoathecata; family Oceaniidae; genus Turritopsis; species Turritopsis dohrnii. The sequence continues at coordinate 484,954 of BQMF02000334.1, forward strand.
AAGAGAATAAAGGAAAACGGCCATAAATCATTAGAAATCATTCTCTTGACGAAATTTTACTGCAGCTTGAGCTGTATGAGCTGTACCCTGCGTCCGCCCCTGACAATGTATATGTAAAATACAATGAAATAATACTAAACAGTACGATATACAAGAAGACATACTACATTTCAAGAATATAACCACATTTTTTTAGGCACCATGTGTTTATTTGTTCATTAAAGGAAGTGACGGTTAATAGCATTTTTCTTATTTTTTACATAAGAATATATTTTCTGTAATGTGCAGGCAATTTGTCTCAACACAAAAGTATATATTCACCCATAACTGAAAAATAAAACATCCAAAATCAGCATTTTTGTCTCTTTAATAACACTTTTTCAGCAATAATATGAGGTCCATTCTCTCTCTTATACGTCATCTTGTATTTTCATGCATTGCCAGTTATCATATCTGACTTGACAACAATTAACTTTCTTTTATTGAACATATCGTTCTAAGCTGGGATTATCAACACAGCCACTCTGACTATTTGCTTGCAAAAGATTGTTTATTGGACAAACAGTCTTCAATTCCATCCAAGTAAAATAACAATGACTCCAGCTTGATGATTGAAGGAATGCATTGAAATGCAGATATATAAACCTCAATAAAAGGGGTAGCTACATATCTAGCCTACCATTCTGCACTTAAATTATTAGAGGATTCAAATCAAAGAATAATTGCAATATCAAGTCAGGAATTTTTATCATTGATTTATATAAGTAGGAACATTAATCACCAGTAATTCTGATACTTTTAAAACTCTGCTATATCTGTTTTTGTCCCTGACACAGTCATTGTCTCCTCTTGCCACTCATTTAAGTATCTTAGAAAGACATTTGTTTGTATTTTTTTTAAATATTTCATGCACAATCTAAAAACATGACTGCATATTTCATATAGATAAAAGCTTACCACTTCATGTCTACATACATCTTAACACATCTACATCTGAAAATGCAAAGTCATATGAAAACAGAAAACATAGTAAGGAAAACTGAAGCATCCAGTGACGCAACACACTCAGCCATAACCTAATCACAGTGAAACGAAGCGATTTCTTGCACATAGTAGATATTCATACCGAGTTTTCGTTTGTTTTGAAATAGAAAATTTCTGCCATTTCATTACAGGTGTCCTTGCAGTTCAGAATAATATCACATGACATACATGAATTTAGTGAAAGTCACGTGATTAAAGTGACGGGAAAAGATATAGACGAAAAGAAAATGGCGTAGATATATGCCCCAGAAAAATGAAAGTCGTGGGAGATCGTGGTCTTCCCTGATTCTATTTTCACAAGATATGATAATTTTAATGCTTTATCTTGCCTTGACAATTAGCAGGATATCAGGGAATTCCTCCTTCCATCGATATAACACCAACAGATTTCGCTCTGTGCGAGGCTATAAATGGCTGTTTATCATCCTTATAAGGCAGAAAACAATATAAGTCTTGTTTAAATGTCTAAAAGGTTCTTTGACAAAAGTCTATCTGAACTGAGATTGTACAGAAAACGTATAGATGAAGTAAAAAGTGGCTTTTTGTGACTTATCATTTTGATCGCTTCATGCCGCTTGGCCGCCATTTTTGACAACACACACAGGACCGTCTTTGATTTCTTAAAACAAAAGAAATTCAATGAACATTTTTGTTTGTCGAATCTCTCTCTGCATCCAGCTACGCTTTAACATATCCCATATTTAATTCACCTATGTCATAGGAAATCCAGCCTTTCTAACAAAAACCTTTAATTTTTGATTGTGCAGTAAAATCAACGGTAGTCCTTTCGTGCTGACGTGTTGAAAACCCGCAGATCCATACATCTACTTATGTTTGTAAGTATGTTTATTTTCGAAGAATTTCGGGAGCTCTTGTTATGTATTTCTTGTTCATTCAACTTCCCAGTGTTTCTTTATGCTTGTAAAAAATACCTTGCACAATGCTTCATAATTCATATATTTTTATCTCATGGGATGACTACCTCTTGTTTTTTCACATCCAATTTCGAACCTCACTCTAAAGCATTTAGTCATTTGTTTAACATTACTATCAGTGAAAACATAAGTAAAGTTTGCACTGCGGGATGGACATTTTGTTTCTGTCTTTCCATTTTGTCAGGCAGCAAAGGCACATTGTGCGTGTTTACATTTCATAGCTGAATAGGTTGTAAATTCAATGTAAAACACAAAGGATGTTTGCACAGTTCTGTGGGTTTTCAGCAGATAGTGTGGGGTTCATGTTATCAGGCAATGACAAAGGGAAGGAGTGTTTTGATGTGTTCAGAAGATTTCAGATTTTGACCAAACATTTTTTTTTTTATCTTCCCCTTTTGTGGATTTTTTCTGCGGTCTGCCTTTCGCTTATGTTTTCACAGAATTGCAGATAACATATTTGGGAGTTTCCAGACCACTCAGTAAAGGTGTGATTCTCTCTGTGTGTTCACGAAAGTTTCTATATTCCTCCAATTTGAATGGCAATTCAAGTCAAGCATCCATGTTTTTGGGGTAGATCCCTGCTCTATCCTGACACCAGTCAACTCAGAATGCTATCTTTTATTCTGTAAAGTAAAAGTATAATTTTAAAAAGGATTTTTTTCAGGCTATTTCCACACGATCTACTAAATTTCTCAAATGTACTTCAAGAGGGTGGCCATATTGAGGTGGTTGACGATATTTCCGATAACATCCTTAAAAAAACTGACACCAACGTGGAATTTTCAGGAAAACTAGATAAAAGATAGATGTTTCGAATTAAATTGTGTTTCTTGACTTAAAAAATATTTTGATGCTTCATTTTTGTCGTTTTGATGATGCTATGCCTGAGCGCACGTCTCTGTAGTAAATCAGAGAATAGCTATCGATTCAATCGAAAATCGAATATGATAGCTGTGTCTGTCTATTCTGTGGTCTTATTTAATTCAAACAAAAACATCTGCTTTCGCATTTTATTAACGAAAATGATAAATTTCCTAATTTAAGAAGGTATATGAAACTACTCAAAATCTTTCATCAGAAGTTTCCATGTTGATTTTTCATAATCTCGCTGACGCATGCGCATAATAACATTCCGCCTGCACGCAAAACTGAACGAACGTGTTAGAGACTTAGATGTCATGTTGTTGTTACTACGCATGCGTATTCGCGATGTTTAGTTTTTCAGGCCGTTAACATGAAGTTTTTGAACGAAAGTCCGTGTTCACACATTCTTTATTTTCCTGGCGAACTGGGATTACACGCGCACACCACGTAACCCTTTTATACTGACTTTTAATCAGAAAATATACCAGTGCTGATCAAGATGTTATGAATCAAAAAAGAAAATACCATTTTTCAGTGGAATTCCCTTTAAAATAAGTTTACAGATTAAGTAAAATACAACATTTAGCAAACATCCAGCATTAAGAGCTAGCGATAAAACTTAAGTTGTGCGTGTGAAGTTGTTCCTGGAAATCCTGAAAAACCTGGAAAACCTGAAAATCCTGGGTTTCCTGTGAATGCTGGGAATTCTGGAAAGTGTGGGAATTCTGTGAAGTGTGGGAATCTTGGAAAACCTGGGAATTCTGGAAATCCTGGGAATTCTGGAAATTCTGGGAATTCTGGGAATTCTGGGAATTCTGAGAATCCTGAGGAATCCTAAAGGCATCGGGTCATTTTCCAATTCGTAGGCGTCATGGGCATCTGCAACTTCCGATTCATCGTGATCGTCCTCTTGAATGAGCAAGAGACGGTCTGACTCATCAGATAAAATCTCATCATCGTCATCGTTGTATTCAGCTGAAAATCAGAATGAAAATAATTATAATATTAACATGTAATTTATTATTGTAGTCCCTTTCTTCCCAACTTAGAATTAGATCTTTTTCACGTGAAAGCATAACATAATTGCACATTATCCTTATGTATTTCAATTATAAGTTGTAGAGTGTGTTCCATAATGTTGGAAATATGAAACTTCTCCATAGCAAAGAAAAGTTTTGATGTGATATAAACAGTGTATGATTGAATAAGTTATTTATTATGTAAAAACTATTTATCATAAGAAATGTGTTATAATTTAGTCTGGTTTAGCGGGGCATAAAGATTGAAGGCATTGCAATGGTGGTTTGCTTGAAAAGTAATAACAAGCATAAAATAAGGCTAAATCTTAATATTTTTGGTCATTGGGATGTGGATAGACTGAGCATGTTTATAAGCATGGATTCAGGCTCGATTCTCAAAATCTTTAAGTATGACTGAGGCTGAGCCAAATTTACCTGATGCCTATAAAAAAAGATGTATGTTTTTGTGAATATACTGTAAATACTGTAAATATACTTGCTGAAAGAGTTTGAAAATGGCTTTCCATTTATTATTTTGAAATTTTGTATTTCATTTAAAAAAACAACTTCAAAATTTCTATTTCCAACATTATGAAACACACTGTACTAACAATCAAAAAATCACTATGCTAACTTTCTAATCATTGATCACTTTGTAATCACAGCTTTAATTAGTAATAAATTTTGCCAAACTCTGTAATAAACATTTTGATGTATTAGTTAGCCCTAAATAAACATATTGACTCAATAAACATATTGATGAGATATGCTACACATACTACACATACTGCCTGATGTCCAAAACACGTGGTTGTATTGTTTTACGATCTTTGAACTATTTGTATAGCTTTTTCTTAGCAAATTACAACTACTGCTTGTGGTCAAGTGACGTGTTTTCGATCGGCAGCACGCAAGAGTTTTTTGCATAACTCTTCCAGCCCCCTTCATTTCAATATTGCTAAACAATATTCGAATTTTAAATGTTATTATTAATTTAGGTACGTAAATGTGAGAGTTATACTCGAGGATTGTACGGCTATGTTTTAGCAATAAGTATAGATTAATTCATTAGAGTTACATTAATTTTCTGCACTTACCACAAATTAGCACTGCTGCACAAGTGAATAGTAGCAGATAAACTAAAGTCGTCATTTCTAAAACAACTACAAAAAACGATTAAAAATGGATGTAGACACAGAACAGACTATAGAATTTCAATAAAATCCATCTCTTAACCAATTCCACAACAGAATTGTTTAAATTGTCTTTTTTAATACATGGAACCTTGTATAACATTAAATGATAAAATTGTAAACCCTATATATAATGAAATGCAACAGACAAAAAATGCCTACAATTTCTGTAAATGTTTAAGGAATTTATGGCACAAAAAGCGATAACGGTCACAGATTTGAAAGTAGATAATTTCAAGGAACTGTAAGTTATAATGAAATTGTTACTCGCATAGAGGATAAGCAAACAACCGTTTTAACTACTACACTTACCGTGATGCTCTAAATCTCCACTGCTCAAAATAACTCTGAATGTAGAGAAACATCACCTCATATACTGATTTTATTTGTCCTAAAAAGAAATTGGTTGTGATAATGGAATTTTAAAGACGATTATAGAGTTAGGAACATTAAAGGGATTAAGGACACACTGTTTTCTATAGGATTAACATTGTGTAATACATATAGAAAGCTGAGTTTAAGATTATCATTATTGTTGTTATTATTATTATTATTAAAGAATATTTATTCAGGACGAAAAAATATATATAGAAATAATAAATCCTTCCTTGTCCTGATAAATAAATTAAAATAAATAGGTTAACATATTAAATATAATTAAAGAAAAGGCAAAAATAATAGAAAAACTTAAGAGAGCCTAAAAGCTTGGCTGAAAAGCAACTTCTGTGTAGCACTTTTGAAGTTTCATCAGATCTTTTTTGGAACTTAATTTCAAGAGTTTTTATACTCTGTTAAGTTTTAATCAATTAATCAATTAATCAATAAATCAATTAATGTTAAAAAGGTCATTCCAGTTGGGAGAGGTTTGAAATTAAAGGTCTAAAATTTGTTTTGTTTAAGCAGATATTATTTTTAGCAGATATTATTGAGACCTTGCTCAAAAACCTAATCAGTTGACGTTCAAATAGTTTTGTTTCCTGTTTTTTTCAAAAGCACAGTCCTTTGAAATTACTAACATTTTGATTTGTCAGTCGAAATTGCGCATTATACAACTCCTCGTATAATGCAGTCAACGGGGATTATTTATGATCACTCAAATAAAGTGGTGCAGTCCGGTATTATGACACATCTTGTCAGTCTTAGGTACCGTTAGATTATCCGTACGTTATTCTTTTCTACTTCTAATGGCCAAACTCTCTTTACACACTTTGACTGAGATTTACCACTAATCAACATTGAATACAGTTTTGAATAAGGAAAACATGAACAAGGATCGATTTTGACTTTGAGAATCCTCTTAGTCGATGGAATTTTGGAAATCGTTTTCGTATAATAATGGCTTTGTTTTCGTTCCTGTGAAGAAAATTTCGCTATTGGCATTTTAAGGTCACCTCGGCATGATTTTCTTTTTAGTTTAGTTATAATTGTTTGAGTCTTTTGAATCTCAGGATTCAAAAATATTTTGAATAATTGAAGTAATCATATAATAGTAAAGGAAGCATAAAGTAAAAATAGAATTTCCTCATATACGAATGATGTATTTCAAGCTGCATGAGGCATTTAAAGAAAAACAACATTTTTCTTACAAATTATATGTTGAGATATTAAGGCAACACAACAACATACATTTTCCACTTGACCAATGAGAAAAGTTAGCAACACCGATTTATATATCAACTGTGGAGCCTAAATACTAGGTAGTAAGTCTTTGTAATCTCAATCTAAACCACTTAAAGACTGTTTTACAATCGGTGGAAATGTACTTGGAATTATAACATATGAAAAAAAAACACATAATAACTCAAGTTGTAAAGATTACAAAAGAAAAAAATCAATGCCACATAGTGTTCACAAGTTGCCTCTTGCTGGTGAGCCATTATTGTTTCGCATTACGTCCAAGTTTAAGCAACACAGGTACATACATCCTACTCAGGTGATCCTGCACTCGAATTTGATTTCAAATCTAGTGTGGCCAAATTTAATTTCCATATATCATCCAGTCCAAGAGTTCATTGAACAAATTGTGGACCAGATTCGAGATTTTAGTGACCAGAACGAAAGAGAAGTTAGCTGATGCGAGGCTCCTTTGGAAAGGTCTAATCGCGACCAACCTCGTAGTTAAGCGAAATTTCTGGCGAACGATTTTGAGGTTAGGCGAACGTTTACGGATGACGGATAATCGCGATTTCTGGCCCTGACACCAACTCATATTAATCTGCCGTGGCTGCCTGTAATGGAACAACACCAATATGCGATTGCTGTTCTATCTTTTAAAAGTATGCAGAACTTGACCGCTTCTTTAAACATTGGTGAATAACACAAAAGATCACACGCACATTAACAAGCAAAACAGTGAACACTGGTATGATGTTCGAATGCAACGCAAAAGTCGTTAAATTCCAACAAGAAGCTGAAAGTATCTCCAGTGACTTCCCAAAGTCAACACAAAACTCCACCACGCTACTCCACGTCAAATACTAAAATGTTCTAAAGCTTTTTCTCTAACCAAGGAGAAACTTTGGCCTTTTTTCGTTTTGCCTATCTTAACCATGAATCTAGAACCATTTGGAATATATGATCAGAGCTTTTATAATCAATTTAAATCATGTATCCTACATGAGGAGAAGATCTTTTTGGAATGAAATAAAAGCTCACAATCTCATTTAGTTATCATATCTTCATTTAAATGACTTTACATATACTCTACTAAACAAAACGTCTTTGGATTATTTAGTACGTTATTTCGGTGACTTTCATTGACATCTGGGTCGACGAAACCTTTCGAAATATTCCTTTTGAAGTGCACGAACATCCTCTCGTTTTATGCTTCCAAAACATTGTGTAAGGGACTTTCATTCTCTTGAAATGAAGCGAAGCATTACACGTGGTTTTCTTTTTTGGAGCTCCAACGCATTCGTAGGATGCTTCCCTGGTTCGAGTAATTGACTTTTCCTTTCCATATGCAAATTGATAAGATGCAGTGACATCGACAGAAATCTTTCCCTCAGCAAGTAGTGGTACTCCGCATTTGAACTCTGTACCTACTGTGACACTGACACCGGTTTCATGGGTAAATGACTCCGTTTCTGTGACGGATTTGGAAGCCGTAAAAGTGAGTTTCTGATCACTAGTTCCATATCTGTTGTCAATCACCTTAGAAACAACATGGGTTGGTGGTAGGGAAAGGACCGAACTATCCTTGAGGTGATACTGAATGCTATCAAATCTCCAATTTTTATTACAACAGCTGTTGCAATCACATGCACAATTTGGTAGTAAATCACTTTCAAGTAAATTTTTCCAACTGCTTGCCACATCTAGGTATGTGGCACTGTTTCCACTACGCTCAAATCGCCAGGACTTTTTTCCCTTGAGAAAATAAGTTTTACCGTTTTTTCCCCATTGCACACCAGCATCCAAGTTTCCTTCCAATTTACTCCACCCTGAAATGCCTGCAGGCCCAGAAAAATCATCGCCATTCCATCTCCAATATTGGTTACCTTTAAAGAAGTAGGTCTTGCCATCCCAAGTTGCTGCTGCATCTATATTGCAAGGAATTTTCCAAGACGCTATATTATGAGGTCCATCTGAAGTTTCGTCTGTGTGATATCTGAAAAAATATGTGTAAATTTTAATTTATTTCCTAACCTCAGATTTTGAAATGTAAACATAATGATTAAAGATAAAACGAGTAATTATAAATGTTCACTGCTTATTCTTAGTTGATAGGACTTGGTAAAACTCTTCATGATAACAGGATTAAAATCGAGCAATTCCCTAAGACTTTTAATCTCTCTCTCTCTCTAATTATTCTCTTAGCTGTTCTGGGTATGATCATTATCGAATATCTTACCTCCAGTAGTAACAACCTTTGAAAAAATAATTTTTGTTTCCCCATGAGGTGGCGGCATCCAAATTATCCGGAATACCTTTCCAATTTCCTTTAATGGGTCTTGCTTTTCCCACTTTCCCGTCACTATTGAGCCATTTCGCATATTTGCTTCCTTTAAATAGATACAGTTCTCCATTTCCTTTCCATGTCAACGCAGCATCTACTGAACAATCCCCTTTCAAGCTTTCCACATAGTATGGTGCCAAAGTTAACAACCATAAAAGCTCAGTCAGCATGTTTGAATGGTGTTGTATCGAAACAAGATAAGAATAAATTCTTCAAGATCAAGCGTACGATCTTTTGAGCGGCACTGAGACAAATTCGAATTATGTCTCTATTTATACCTTTCAATGGAAACACATTAAGTTATAGGTAAACATGCTGTCCAAATACTTTGATATTTTGATTGACATCATAACAAGTGTTTGGACAAGTGTTGATTGCTGGTCAAATACCAAAATTTTTATATACTTTAGATAAAGTTTCTTGCTATTTTTACAACAAAACAATGTAATTATTTCAACTAAAACAATTTTTTCCATCATATAACACGTGTAATTCTGCAAATACTAAAAATTTTCATCATCATCATTTTCAAAATTTGAGAACTTTCGAAAATTGGTTCAACTTTGCCCCAAACAGACCAGTTTCGTTTAAATCTGAAAACTGAACGCTAAATTTAAAATCATCACTATCCATGCTTTGTGGACATTTTTATGGAAATTGAAGAACTTTCGAATTTTAGTCAAAATTTGGCCAGAATTGTAACAGTTTCATTTTCTGTAGCCGTTATGTTTTTGATGCACTTCAAAGTGGAGGCACACAATTTAACCTCCATATTAACCAACCACAATAACGATAGAAATTTTCACGTATAGTAGTAGTAGGAACAATCAGGTGTTTTTATACGGCGTTTTAGCTTCATAACTATACTACTAATAGGTAGAAATTGAATGAATACCAATAATATATTATTACGTCATTCTGTACATGGTTGTACCTCTGCAAGGGTAAAATTTAAATACATTTTACGAAATAATTTTAGTACTTTAATTCAGCCATAAATTTATTCAACACTGATCTATTTGATTGATTTCTTTTTAAAAAAGTTTTTTCACTTGATATAAACAAATAAAATATTTTTGTACATTAAACAAACGGTAAGTTCGTGAATTTTCGAAGCTTCTGGTTTTTAGATTTCTGCAAAAGCAAGAAAATTATTAAAACCAGCTGTGTTTTCCTTCTTTTTATTTACGGTTTTTGGAATTTCGTGCGTGCATTTTACTGTAAAAAATAAAATCTTACTAAGAAACTTTTTGTAACAATAAGATATTTTTTCTTAAATTCTCACATCCGCATTTTTCGAAATGTTTGATTTACTTACCAAAAGTTATTGAAAATCTTTATATTTCTGAATAATTCCCAATGTAAGAAAATTTTGATGTAATACCCAATATAAGAAAAAACATCTCAAGGCTAGCATTTTTAATTTCATTTGAAATTACAGGAAGAAGCTTGTAATAAAGAGTGTGTTTTAAGATAATTATCAGCTGAAATGTTGATACTAGAAAAATTATATTTCTCATTGGAAGATATCTTTGCCTAATTAATTTCCTACTCCCTCTTTTGATGCTAAACGCTGTCTTTCATACGACTAGGAAAACTATTATGAAACCAAAGCACCCCGTATTGCATATCAGCGAAAGATTTACAAAAGTTTTTTTGGTCAATATTTAATATATTTTAAGACATAAAATTTATAGAAGAAATTAATAATTATCTTTGACTGTGATCATCCTTTTTCTAACTAAATAGAAGTTCTCAACATTTTGTAAACAGAAGAGTCAAAGAACGTGTATAATACAATACAGAAACTCATGTGGTTTCGTGGCGAAGTTGTCAATCCAAAGGTCGGCGGTTCGAGCACATCTAAAGTCTGTTCATAAATTATATGCACTGATTTCAGCTTTTATATAAAACCAGGCTCAAGGGAATTTATGTAATTTGCTAAATCTGGTTTCCACATGGTAACTGAAATTAGTGCACATATTTTTTGAACAGACTTTAGATCATGCAACCTTTTCTGTCGAATTTCATTAATGTCATAACATATTTCATTTTTCATGCTTCAACAGATGTTTCAGAAATCTTTCTACCCGAAAGGGCATCTTGTTTGTTTTAGTATCAAACGAGATAATGAGTTATCTTCGGTTGTTCTTGTGTGTAATGATTTTAAGCCAAAACTAGATATTTTTTGAATATGAACTAACGATACAAATTCATTCTAGGAAAACACAAATTCTACTAACTTCAGTGCTGAAAATAGTCTAATGTTTTCAACTCGTGTTTTTCTGTACTTTGAAAATGCAATATTTTGCTCTAGAGAAAAAGAAAGAAATAGAAAAGAGAGAGAGTTAATTAAAAAAAGTGAAACTTTGTATAACTTTAAGCAGCTGACATAACGCATGTGTATTTGTCTAGAAAGAAGAATACCATGCATATGTTCAAACAATCTTTTATCTACAAGAAATGTTAAACCTAGACTACCAATTTTAACTCGACCGAAAAAATGATTGCATGGAATCTAAAAAGAATATGTTGTTATGCCCCAGTTCTAATTTTTGCCCCGCAGTTATAATTTTTACCCCACTTTGTAATTGTTTTGCCCCACTTGTAATTTTCAAGCTGCGCCACTTTGAAATTACTAGCTGTCCCAATTTGTGATTATGTTTTACTTGTTTTTAGAGTATTCCATTTTCTTGCGCCCGTTCAGTGAGTAGGAAAAACCCAATTGACTTGCTAATTAACAATTTGTCGGATTCATTAGTTTACAAAGTAAATCTCCTTGGAAATCTTTCCTCCTCAAAATGAGTGATTAGTCTTTACGAAGTATACATCAATCAGGTAGAGAATGTATACGCGCAAAGAATGTAATCTGTGCATGTGTGCGCTGCACAAGAATAACACTTCATATTGTTGATTGTTAAATTCTAAAACTTGTTTTTTCAAAAACAATAACAAATCATAAACTATAAGCCTATATATATATATATATATATATATAACAGGTTTAAAGGTTTAAGTTAGTGTAAATAATATCCTAAGAAGTTTTCTTTTAAATAAAAAATCTTAGAAAACACTGAAAGCTAACAAGAGGCCGCTTAGACAAGACTCCAGGACGTGTCACAATAGAACATTTAAAATACAACTTTGTCGAATTTCCCTATTTTGGTCAAATCTGACAAAATGACTGTCAGATTCGAATCTCAGCACTTTTCATTTGTACTTTGTGGAAATGCTTAAAAAAATTTGTGAACTTGCCCAACTTTGTGAAGTTACTTAGTAGTTCTTATGAATAAAGCGCTTGTAAAAAATCTCATTTAGTTAAATTAGCGAATCTGTCAGTAAAAAGAAGAACAGGAAATACAACAAAATACAACATTGTCGAATTGCCCAATTTTGGTCAAATCTGACAAAATGAAAGTGAGAAAGGTCGTAATTACAACAAGATCCAGTTAAAAAGTGGGTCAAAATAATTACATAGTGGGGCATGAAATATGTCCTTGCAACTGAATTATGCAACTGAATTATGTCAGCTGCTGAATTGTGAACGAGCGCCATGTCATTTATTCGATAGATATAGGCGGAGCTCAATTATTATCCAACCTGTTAACTATAAGTCGATTGTGAAACGTAGTATTATATTATAGAGGTTGGCACTGGGAGTACAGCACAGCAGTTTTGTATATGCCACCCGTCTTCAGCCTTATTACATCCCAGTGGATACAATTTGTTGATAGCTCGCTATAGAAATATACACATTACTTCAAAACACCTTTTCATCAGCCCCCGTTATGTGTACCGACATGTAGTCTGGAACTAGTTTAACGCAGTCAGAAAATAGAGAAGGATTACCATGTAGCGGAAGATCAAACAAAAAGAAAATTTCAATTAAACGATTCACTTTCACAAATGCATCTGCCGCATCAACTGTTAGTCAGGGTGTTATATACGAAATTTATTAGAAAGAAATGGAAAACGTGTGAACATTGTAAAAATTGGTTAAAAACATTTAGAGATATTACAAAAAGCACTGCTCGCTCCAAAATTTCTTTGAAGATGATTTCCAACTAGATTTATACTTGGTTTCATCGCTTCTGGAAAGCACATCTCCGATCGCCATAATAACGTTCACGGCTATTCAACAGAGTGTTTATTTCACACCACGGAGGTTTTATAAAGTTGTTAATCTTAAGTTTTTTGAGTAAGAAAGATAAACAACATGACTTTATTCACAAGGCCACGTACAAAATATAATATTTGAAAGAATATTTTTCAAACTAACCTATATATTAATAGCCGATTCTCTGTCTGTCTGTCTGTCTGTCTGTCTGTTTGTTTGTTTGTAAGTCACGCAAAATGGTAGATTGAGTTGTGAGCGAAATTATTTCTTTTTTTTGTGTGCGACGTGAGTTCGAAGCAAATACATTGCAACCCCCAATCGAACGTGACTTTTTTCGGCTGATGAACTAATAAGAATAACGTTTTGTTTTTATTATTATTGTTAGTTTTATATTCCACGTTGACTTGGCTTTGAAAACAGTACATCAGCTAAATACAAAGAAATTAACTGATTAAACATTTTGGACAAAAAGCAGCTGTGGCAGAACGTGGCAGCATATGTTCGGTTTGCCACTAACTCTTGCCTGACTGTCTGAGACGGGTGAACTTTTTTTTTGAGCAATCAAAATGTTTAAAAACCGATAGGTAAAAAAAGAGTATCATATCAAAACAAAATTATTTTTTTTTTGCTTTTCTTTTAATAAATTAATTTCTTCTTTTAATTGTTAAGCGTTCTGATCGAACGTTTTTTTATTCTATTTATTCATTTAGCACGTGCCTTTTTTCTCTCCTCCGTGTGAACTTTTTAAGAAGAGAAACCATTTTCCCCCTGTTTGATAGCACCCATGTTAGAGCGCGTAACGTTTTTAAAACAAAAGCTAATAAAAAGTTTTTTTTCTCTCTACGTTTTGAGTGCATTGTTGTACTGATCACCGATTGTTTTAAAAAATAAACAAGAGCCAGATGGCGCAAAACGGTAGCAGCAAAAGTACTTGCCACAAGAATATTTTCGAAATTTTACTTAAAGTTCTTAAAAGTTCTGTAAACGTTATTTCTTGAAATATCTTACTGGTGGAAAACAGGCATAAACGATAATAATGTTTAAAATTACTAACTCGTGTAAATAGGGTCTAATTGTAACACACCAGCAATTTAATTTATTAGAGGACAAAAGAATTGTACATGCATGAGCTGTTTATAACGTACGTTTTTTTTTTTATAAGAGCTTATGTAGAAAAAAAAACTTGTTTCTTCCAAAAACAAATGTATGTTTTGAATTATAATTTCTTGAAACCGAAAATGAATTCGAACAGATAACTGCCTTTTTTTAACTCGATTTTTGAAAACCTTGATGATAAAAGACAGAACAGATAACTAACAAACGTAGAAAGTAACAAGAAAGTCTGATCTGTGCTTTACTGACACGAAAAACATATCTATTTTTAAGTGCCAAAGTACATTGATTCAGTACCATAAGTAACTAAAAGTCCCAGCTTTATGTTGACCTATTTGATTAATATCCATTCCTTCATCAATTAAGTGATAAATTATCAAAGAAAACGTTTTTTAAATGTATGTGATTTAAAACCTTCGAAAATTCAAAAGGCTGCGTTCGTTCATTAGAATGTATATTGAGTTTTTAACGGGGACTCGCAGACTCTAAATCGCAGACTAATTGCCATTTCGGCCGGAGTAGGAGGAGGAGTAGTAGTAGTAGTAGTAGGAGTCGGAGTCCACGGGTGTTTTAATACGGTATTCGCTATCGCTGCTACCGTAATAACACATGAAATTTGGTTTTTTTTGGAACTATTGTTTAAACTGATATTTGATATTTGATTTCGAATCTGCCTCTAGGATAACTGGCGTTTTTTCGGGTCCGCGATACAGGCGATGGGGTGACAAAAAATTTGGGTCTAATTTTTTTGGGAGTGGTCTGTGACGTCATCAATATCTTTGAAGAATGATATCTCTGTAACGATTGATCGTAGCGGAACGATCCGATACATTTTTTTAATCAGTTTTTCAAGCTCTACAACATGGTAACACTTTCGGTTGCCAATTCCTTAATTTTTTTTTTCGTGAAGTCAACGCATGCTGAACACGGGCGGCGAGCGACGCCGCCTTGGCGGCTAGTCTATATATTAATAGCCGATTCTCTGTCTGTTTGTTTGTCTGTCACGCAAAATGGTAGATTGAGTTGTGAGCGAAATTATTTCTTTTTTTGTGTGCGACGTGAGTTCGAAACAAATACACTGCAACCCCAATCGAACGTGACTTTTTTTGGCTGGTGAACCAATAGAGATAACGTTTTGTTTTTATTATGATTGTTAGTTTTATATTCCAAGGACCACCGTTGACTTGGCTTTGAAAACAATACATCAACTAAATACAAAGAAACTAACTGATTAAACATTTTGGACAAAAAGCAGCAGTGGCAGAACGTGGCAGCATGTTCGGTTTGCCAGTGTATCCTAACGCTTTCGTGACTGTCTGAGACGGGTGAACTTTTTTTCGAGCAATCAAAATATTTAAAAACCGATAAAAAAAGAGAATCATGAAACAAAATTTTTTTTTTTTGCTTTTGTCTTAATAGTTGTCTTAATTTCTTCTTTTAATCGATTTCTTTTAATCTATTTTAATCTGATCGAACGTTTTCTATTCAATTCATTCATTTAGCACGTGCATTTTTTCTCCTCCCGTGTGATCTTTTTAAAAAGAAAAGCCATTTTTTCACCTACTTCTGACAGCACCCATGTTAGAGCGCGTAAAACAAAAGCTAATAATAAGTTGAAAAGTTTTTTCTCTCTGCGTTTTGAGTGTATTGTTAAACTGATATTTGATTGGTTTAAAATCGTAAATAAAAACCACGTGAAGTTCACGTTCGGAATGCATTGTGTAAAGCAAGAAAGTCTACTAACATTTTAAATGCGACCGTGACAATGAACGGCTGAGTTAAGAACATGCAAGATTTGAAACACCAGGAACGTATTTTTCTTCACGTGCAAACGAGCTTTATTAAGCGATAAAGCCAGCAGCAAAGGAAGTCTTATCGCAGGTTTTAAGTGCAATAATTTGGAGCAGGTGGTGATACAACGCAAGCTGAACATGGGCGGCGAGCGACGCCGCCTTAGCGGCTAGTCTATATATTAATAGCCGATTCTCTGTCTGTCTGTCTGTCTGTTTGTTTGTTTGTTTGTAAGTCACGCAAAATGGTAGATTGAGTTGTGAGCGAAATTATTTTTTTTTGTGTGTGCGACGTGAGTTCGAGGCAAATACATTGCAACCCCAATCGAACGTGACTTTTTTTGGCTGATGAACTAATAGGAATAACGTTTTGTTTTAATTATTACTGTTAGTTTTATATTCCACGTTGACTTGGCTTTGAAAACAGTACATCAACTAAATACAAAGAAACTAACTGATTAAACAGTTTGGACAAAAAGCAGCAGTGGCAGAACGTGGCAGCATGTTCGGTTTGTCACTAACTCTTGCCTGACTGTCTGAGACGGGTGAACTTTCTTTTTGAGCAATCAAAATGTTTAAAAACCGATAGGTAAAAAAAGAGTATCATAAAACAAAATGTTGTTTTTTTTTTGCTTTTGTCGTAATAGTTGTCAATTTCTTTTAATCGATTTCTTTTAATCTATTTTAATCTGATCGAACGTTTTTTTTATTCTATTTATTCATTTAGCACGTGCATTTTTTCTCTCCTCCCGTGTGAACATTTTAAGAAGAGAAACCATTTTCGACCTGTTTGATAGCACCCATGTTTGAGCGCGTAACTTTTTTAAAAAAGTTTTTTTACAAAAGCTAATAAAAAGTGGAAGTTCTTTCTTCCTACGTTTTGAGTGTATTGTTGTACTGATCAACGATTGGTTTTAAAAAATAAATAAGTCACACATAATGAAAAACCTGAAAAATAGTTAATGTAACATTGATGTAACACTGACTGCACACCAGAGGTTGTGACTTCGAATCTTTTCCAAGTTGTATGAGCCGTTTATAAAGTAATTTGCCGTTTATTGATACAGTGATACACAGAGCAGGTGGATATGGGCGGCGAGCGACGCCGCCTTGGCGGCTAGTCTATATATTAATAGCCGATTCTCTGTCTGTCTGTTTGTTTGTTCTGTCACGCAAAATGGTAGATTAAGTTGTGAGCGAAATTATTTCTTTTTTGTGTGCGACGTGAGTTCGAAGCAAATACATTGCAACCCCCAATCGAACGTGACTTTTTTGGCTGATGAACTAATAGGAATAACGTTTTCGTTTTTATTATTATTGTTAGTTTTATATTCCACGTTGACTTGGCTTTGAAAACAATACATCAACTAAATACAAAGAAACTAACTGATTAAACATTTTGGACAAAAAGCAGCAGTGGCAGAACGTGGCAGCATATGTTCGGTTTGCCACTAACTCTTGCCTGACTGTCTGAGACGGGTGAACTTTTTTTTTGAGCAATCAAAATGTTTTAAAAACCGAATAGGTAAAAAAGAGTATCATATCAAAACAAAATGTTTTTTTTTTTTTTTTTTTTTTTTTTGCTTTTTCTTTTAATAAATCAATTTTTTCTTTTAATTGTTAAGCGTTCTGATCGAACGTTTTTTTATTCTATTTATTCATTTAGCACGTGCCTTTTTTCTCTCCTCCGTGTGAAACTTTTTAAGAAGAGAAACCATTTCCCCCTTACGTTTGATAGCACCCATGTTAGAGCGCGTAACTTTCTTAAAACAAAAGTTAATAAAAAGTTGAAGTTTTCTCTCTCTACGTTTTGAGTGTATTGTTACACTGATAAAAGATCGGTTTTACCAGAGGTTGTGACTTCGAATCTGCTTCTGGTTGAACACAAGTTGTACGAACCGTTTATAAGGAAATTTGTACGTTTATTGATACAGTGATACAGGGACAGGTGGACATGGGCGGCGAGCGACGCCGCCTTGGCGGCTAGTCATTCTATTATTATGATTTTTATTAGCCCCTAGCTGTTTTATGAACGGGTGAGAGAAATGTAGACATTGAAAAAACAAGCGGAGAATTCAAACTTGTTAGAACTCTCGATTATGGAGAAAGAAGAGGAAGCAAATCAGGATAAAAAGAAAAGAACTAGTTTGTGCAAATAGGTTGAAAATCCGTATATCGATGAGGATTTAAAAGGATTATTCATTGACAAGTACCAGGCCCTTTTGAAAATTCAGAAGGGGAAAGCAAATAAGGAAGTAACTAAAACATTTGATGTCTCAACCACATTGGGAAAAAAATAAGGACAAAAATTATTTGAGTCTTTTATCAAGGGAAAAGTGAAAAAATTAAAGCAAGATGTTTCGAGAAATAAACTTAGTATTAAGGATGATGAAGAATCTGATCTTGAAGGGAAAGTTGATTCTCTTCCAAAGCTGGTTCTCAAGGACCTAATGATTTCAGTATTTCAGGAATTCAGTAAGTTTTCTCACTTCTGATTTCATATGCGCTTTAAAAGAACTCAATTGTGTTGTAGACATCGGAAAAAAGCAGTTTTTAGAATGCACTTTCCACATGATTTAGGGTGTATACACGATATTGTATCATAGTCACAATAAAAGGAATGGTGTGGAAACAGGCTGTCCGATGAAGATAAGTCAAGTTCCATAAAAAACTGGAAGTCATGCTTTTTGAGCTGTAGCTGTATATTTCTTGTCTTACATTACTTTAAAGGAAGAAAGTGTTTGCGGAAGAACGTTTTGCGGTTTTTGCAGTTTTGGCTTGAATCGCGAAACTTTATTCCCGCAAAATATTGTAATATTGGTAAACTGCAAAAGTTTTTTTCCCGCAAAATTTTCAAAATAATCCAAATTTTTGTTAATTGTTACAAGAGAAATTCCTCCAACCTAAAGCCTGTTTGTAGAAATTCATTGGCTCCAATTTCAATAAATCATTGGGTCTACTTTATTTCGTGAAAATTTCGAGGTATTTTTTCGGCAAGATTGCAATTCGTGGCATTTTAATTTCGCTGTTCGAGCTTAAAGTTGCGAAATCTTTTCACCGACAAAAAATTAAATGACGTTTGCCTAGTGAAGTTTTTCTGTCTTAAAATCTCCATCGTATTAATTTTTCTTTGTCTAGTAGGAATGACACTGACACAAAATGAATAGTAACGGAAGAGAGCGAATTCGAATCTCAGTGAGTTTGTTTACAAAGTGTAGTAACAATCAAAAGATTGGTTTGGGTTGGTTTTCCACAAAAGCTGCTCTTTTATGAAGAAAGCTGTGTATTTGTTGAGATGTAACTCACTTCTTCTTTACTGTGGTATCAAAAATAAAAGTCAAGAGACATTTTTAGTATTAAAATAAAGCAGAAGCTTTTCGATTAAAAAATCATCGTCAGTGCATATACATACAAATAGTAAAAGATTTTATACAAGTAAAACGTTTTTAAAAAGAAATTTTGAGAAATCGCGGTAATCATCAACAGAGCAACGAGGTATTGATAATTATTATAATTTCTTTTGTTCACAAAGTGTTCTTCGGTCGTAGTTATTTTGAAGCGCAGTCATTAGTACAGTCCGTTTAAATTCATGTGTGTCATTGAGCTGTACAGTGTGTCCACCAGAAAGTGGGCACCTAACTTTTAATAAGCATATCTTTTGTTTTTCGTGCTTGTTTTTTTCAATTTTTATATTAACAGAAAGAAAATGTTTTGCTCCTTTTAAATATATGACCCTTTTCATAGAAAAACCAATTTTTCGGGAAATATAATCGGTTTTACCATGAAACCATGACATTAAATCAATAACGATCAATTAACGCTTGTTTGAATAGATGTTAACGACTCGAGTAGCATGGGAAATCATAAAAAGCTAAAATATTGTAATAAAGCTGCGTTTACACAAGGAACATTTTACGTTTTTACAAGCTTGAAACATGAAAGTTTCATTTCTAAAACTCTTTTACAAACTTTTAAAAAGTTTGAATCGTGCTTTTTGATGGGGGATTTCTACCCAGAAACTGCTGTCTAAAGCCTGAACAACAGCTACATAACTTTTCGTCTCATGAAACTTTTCTTACAACGAAAGTTCACTGCTGGACTGTTAACTGCATGATTGAATGAATTTCATAAAAGTTTGTTTTCTCGCTTATAAAGATTTTGGCAATGCTTGGGAATATGAAATTATTAAAAATAATAAAAAATTTAAGGTAAATTTACACAATGAAAAAAGTTTGTGTCTTTTCAAAAAATTTCGTGACAAAATTAGCACAGCACCACCAACAGCGGTTGTTTCAACGAAACAAAAGGTTAATTGCTCGTTGAAAGTCTGTTTTATTGATTATTACAAAATTAACAACCGTATCGAAACAAAAAATACTTAATATTCTTTAGAATAAAAATTTTTATAAATAACAACTTATATTTTTGGAAAGCTCAAAAAATCCTCTTTCCAACAGTATAAAAACCGCATTGTATTGTTAAAAACTCGAAAAGTTATTTGTGTTTAAAACAAGGTGCCCACTTTCTGGTGGACACACTGTAGATGTTTTGATGGTTCGGAATTTCCGCCGTGGGAATTGTGTTCACTCCATCGTACCTCAACGTTTCTTTTTGTTTCACCAATGTAGGTTTCTCCGCAGGAACATGTACCCTGGTAGATTTTGTAGGAAGGATGGGGATTTTTGCTTTTAAGTTTAAAATGAGATTTAACTTTCTTTGTATTCCATTTGATATAAAAATTGAATTTGTGGTTTGTGAAATCTTTTAAATTTTGGATTAGACTTTTTGAAATAGTCTAGGAGCTCACTACGGATGATTCCATACCATAAAGAATAGAATTTTCACTATTCTTAACTGATTCCTAGAACCCTTCGGACTCGAATTCTCTTGGTCAGCTCAGTTTCTTTTGGGGGGTCTAGGACCCAGGGCCCTGAATAACGAGCCCAAATGGGTATTAAATTAATGCCGTCAGCAATAGGACCCAAAGTTTGTAGAAGCAAACTAAGGGATAAGGAGGACTTAAAAATACCTAAGCATACTAAAAATTTTAGGGGCTTTTCCCAGCATACCCAGTACCAAAATGCCCAAAATGAAGTCATATTTACTTCATAAGTAATAGGGATGAAATTTCGTGTGCATGTAGGTGGATGGAAAGGGCTCCCAAAAAACCCTAAGCATACTAAAATTTCTGAGAGGTCTCCCCAGCATACCCCCCGCGAACATCACATAAAACAAGAAATTGAGATATCTTCATATTGCATAATTTTATAGCAATTCATCAGGAATACGGTCCAAAGCTTGTGAAAGAAACCCTGGTGAATGGAAAAGTTAAAAATATTTAAGTATTACTAAAATTTGTAGGGGGTTTCCTGAGCACACCTGGCCCAAAATGCCCAAAATGACGTCATATTTATGTCATAAGTAATAGGAATAAAATCTTGTTGGAATGCAGGTGGATGTAAATGGCTACCCTATACGTTCAGGCTATTTCGAGCTTTTCGTCGCTTGCTTACCTAAAATCGCCAACTATTTCTTTGCGCTTAATCACCCAAACTATGCACGTTAGACTATGCGGTACTACCACAACACTTTGATGTTGCCGGAAAGTCACCCTGATGTTTACAACGATTTTAAAGATGGTCTTTTTG